>OX101822.2:51171927-51711439 GCA_944452925.2 Chrysolina oricalcia
CCAGGTAGCCGATTGGTAAACCTCTTCAGTCCTGAGATTCAGAAATGACAATATTCAACTAAATTACTTGTGAAATGTGTATATGAGATGTCAAATGAGACACAAAAAATGTAAGATACTTCTTTTATCTTTCAGAAAAAGATATATGACATGTCCAATATTTTGGATAGCAGGACATATCTGAGTGGTTTAGCTCAAGCATGAAATTCAAAAAAACATTGTCTTTGAGGAGAGATGCATAAATACCGGGTGACACAGCAGACGTGTAGCAGCCTGTAGTTTTTTTATTTGAAGAGTTGAAGATTTGAAATTTGCAGAAGTTACGTTATCAATGATAGCGCTTCATTTGAATCTAACGACAACTTTTTTCAACTACCTGTTTGATCGGCAGTAACTCCAACTTCTTTTTTTTTAATGACACCCTGTATATTTATTCAGCATATCTTATTTGTCTTAAAATTCTCTATTCAACCGTGTATCACAAAGTGGCATTCGTTCCTCGATTCGCAGATGAATTGCAAATTATTGAAAAACATCAAGTTGGCTGTTACCCGAATTCGATAATCTTTCGATGCTTGGTAGGCTTGGAAATCCAAAGAGTATCAGTTGAACGATATAATTTCAGTTTTTTCCATACCTGATCACTTCCTACAGATTGTCAATAATTTCTTCAATAAAAAGAAAAAACATCTGAAAATAACTCACGATATTGCGAAAACTGAGATAGGAACATGTTTTTTTCAATTTGGCTACTAGTGAAAGAACTATCCGTCTTTCTCTTTGGCCATGTAGCCATATCAGGATCTTTCCATTTGGAAACATAAAATTAAAATGTTTTGTGTTAGACAGGTAAACATCATTTGATTGTACTGATTATCTCCGTCAGTTTTATGCTGATTAAAATTGCATCGTTTAATTAGATACTAAATATGTATTCAAAGAATGAAAAGGTCGATATGTTGTTGATATTCGGAGAGTGCAAGAGAAATTGTTGACAGGCTGAACAATTGTAAGTCGAAAGATTTCCGGAAAGACGCCATCCGCCTAATAATTATTTCGCTAGAGTAGAAGAGCAGTTCAGAAAAGAACCGGAAAATCAAAACAATCTCCAATACATTGTCGACGAGGAAATGGAAGTAGGTAAACGTTTTGGCCATAGTACATGCAGATCCGACGATATCACTGAGACAAATTGAGGACGAAATCGGCGTAAATCGAGAGACCGCTAGAAGAGATTTGAAAAGAACTGCTCTGAACTGCTCTTCTACTCTAGCGAAATAATTATCAGGTGGATGGCGTCTTTCCGGAAATCTTTCTACATACAAATGTTAAGCCTGTCTACAATTTCTCTTGCACTCTCCGAATATCAACAACAAATCGACCTTTTCGTCCTTTGAATACATATTTAGTATCTAATTAAACGTTGCAATTTCAATCAGCATAAAACTGACGGAGATAATCATTGCAATCAAATGATGTTTACCTGTCAAACACAAAACATTTTGTAGACACCGCCTACTAGGCAAAATCTTATTGCAAATATCTAGAATAATAGACTTGTGAATTGGTGGATAAGGGGAACAATTTTAATTTTATGTTTCCAAATGGAAAGATCATGATATGGCTACATGGCCAGAGAGAAAGGCAGATAATTTCTTCACAAGTAGCCAAATTGAAAAAAATATGTTCCCATATCAGTTTTCGCAATATTGTGAGTTATTTTCAGAAGTTTTTTCTTTTTATTAAAGAAATTATTGACAATCTGTAGGAAGTGATCAGGTATGGAAAAAACTGAAATTATATCGTTTAACTGATACTCTTTGGATTTCCAAGCCTACCAAGCATCGAAAGATTATCGAATTCGGGTAACAGCCAACTTGATGTATTTCAATAAAATGCAATTCATCTGCGATTCGAGAAACGAATGCCACTTTGTGATACATGGTTGAATAGTGAATTTCAGGACGAATAAAATATGCTAGATGAATATACAGGGTGTCATTAAAAAAAAAAAAAGTTGGAGTTACTGCCGATCGAACAGGTGGTTGAAAAAAGTTGTCATTAGATTCAAATGAAGCGCTATTATTGATTACGTAACTTCTGCAAATTTCAAATCTTTATCTCTTCAAATAAAAAAACTACAGGCTGCTACATGTCTGCTGCGTCACCCTGTATATCTCACATTTTACACAATAGAACCTCGTTTTCATTGTACAACCCTGAATATCTTTTGGAAAAACTTCACTAGCTTTGTGTCGTTCTGGTGGCAGACTGTTCTTTTTCTCACATCCATGTTTTGGATTTGATTCATCTGAATCTGTTTTGGTTCGTCCTCCAAGTGCAAGGGATCTACCAACATAAAGTTTGAATTCAAGCAAATCCATGATAGAAGTTTTCCTGTCTCCCCTTGCAAACCAATCCTGACGGTATTCAATCCAAGAATT
Organism: Chrysolina oricalcia; assembly: GCA_944452925.2. Classification (NCBI taxonomy): domain Eukaryota; kingdom Metazoa; phylum Arthropoda; class Insecta; order Coleoptera; family Chrysomelidae; genus Chrysolina; species Chrysolina oricalcia. The sequence goes on from OX101822.2 coordinate 51,174,372, forward strand.
AGTGATAGCCAAATCTACAAAATGCCAGAATACTCGTGCTGGCCACTTTTTGGTACGCATTCAAATGCGATAGTAGGAAATTGATCGAACACAAATATCTACTCCTCCCATGGACCGATTGTAACTTGTTATTGAATTAGGGCTCGGGACTAGAATATATTTTGAGTTCTTCTTGTCCCATCTACGAACGTTGGTAGCCGGTTCTACACCTTCTGATGTTGATGCTACTAGCACTGATCGTTTATCTATCCATTTCAGCAAAGACATCTTTTTGTCTTCTCTAACCCATTCGTCGTAAGATCTTCGACCTTCGCGTAAAAGTTCTTTATCTTTTTTGATACGGTTCCTGTGATTACGTGGAATTCGATTACTCATTATTGTCCTCACTCCCAATAATTGTTTACCAAGTAGATAATCTAGTAGATTGAGTGACGTGAAGTAGCGGTCGAAATATAGGATATACCCAGAAGAAAAATCAGTTGATAGTTTTTTCACCACAGTTCCTCCAATTCCTAGACTTTGATCAGCATTACCATCTGGCCAAGTTTTTGCTCCTTGAAAAATGAAAAATTCCCTGACGGTGAGACCAAATGAAAATTATTCAACCCAACTGGGTTTGGTTTATTTTTAACACACTGTCGTAAATTTGTCGTACCTGAAAATGGGATCATTTGTTCATCAATTGACAGTTCTTTAGTTCTAGGTGAAGAAATACATGTTTTGCGGATAGTATCAATTATTGGCTGTACTTTCCAGAGTCTGTTCGATTTTTTACTCCATCTTGAACTGTGAGGTTATCAACAAAATGTAGAAAATTCCTCAATTTGAATATTATATCCCTAGGAAGCTGAGTGATCCATTCCTTTCATAAAATAGAGTTTCAATCTTGGTAGCCCAAATATCCCCATCAGAATATGTATTCCAGTAAGTACACGATATTCTTTCGCCGTTGAATTTAATCATTTTTTTTTTCATTGGCCTGCATAGCGCAGATATTACGTTCACGTTCTTCCTTCAAATTCTATTCTGAATCTGAATTCACAAAGTCTTGATTTTCTAAAGCACCTCGTGCCCAGTTTTCAGCCCTAGCATTTACTTTTCTCTGGTTCTCCTCAAGTAACTTTTGTCGTAGTACAGACAAAGGCACATCCCCATCTGAATATTCAGCTTCGTCAGACTGAACCGCCTCACCTTCTTCGTCATCGACATCTTGTTGGTTTTCCACGTCCAAAGTTTCCACTCGGATAAAAATCACTATCATTCAAAATCTCTTCCAAGTCAGCATGGGTATGTGGGCGATTACTGTCTGAAAACAAAAAAAGTATAACCACGAGAACAAAATTGAAAAAAGTCATCATTTTTGCCCCACTTCAAGAAATTAAAACTATATCCGAAGAATGTCCAAAATACTGTACACTGAAACATAATATCACGTTCGCGGACAGAGCGGCATATCCCACGCTATGCTATGTGCAGGGACAAGACGGGATATGCCGACCGATTTCTAATTTTATTCTGGGTTCACCGCGTCAGTTGCCGACAGCACTGCATATGATTTCTATGCGACGGATGCTTACTGTCCCAGGAGAAAAAATAAAATTACGTGAACTGTCCATGCATAAGTTCTAACTTCAAATACTATTCAACAGGTGCATTTGCTGTTTATCTGTGTTTGTGTACATATCTGTGGAGTGTGGTACGTGTTCCAAATACTACAAAAAGTAGTTCATAAGCAAAAGTAAGTAGCTAGTAGAAGTAGGTGGAGTTTTGATATTTTTTATACACGCGGGGCGAATTTGTTTCATTTGTTTGTAACAAATTTGTGACGACGACTCCGCGCGGCATATGCCGACAACTTTGAATTGTTTTTACAGGTGCTGTCCCAGCACAAACACAAATTATAAGCATATCGTTTGTTTTTGAGAATCTGATAAATAATTCTCGTTTTTATTTACAATGGATCGGAAAGGAATTGGGAGGATTGAGCAAATGATGGATGAAGTATCCACCCGACATGGAAGGATCTTCCAAATCAGAAGCGTTCAATGCTGATGATGATATTGCGAACCCTAATTTTATGTCAGAAAATGGTCCTAGCAAGAACCACTACATAAGGTGCAGGCAATACGCAGAAAAAAAATTCGCAAAGAAACGAAATACCTACATATGTGAAACATTCCCGGAAAAAACAGCCTTGTGTATCGAGCGATACAAAAGAATTTGACAAAAAGTAGAACTCTTACATATTTTTATATGTTTCAAAATCCTCTTTGTACTTTAGTTCAATAAATTTGTTATGAATAATAATGAGTTGTACTTGACGGCATTTAACGTCACTGTCCCAGCAAATCAAAAAATATTTTTATAGGGACAAGACAGAATATTCCGCTCAAGTTTTTTTGCAAAAAAAAAAAAAAAACAAAAAATGGCCTCTGCTTGGTGCCGGTTACTTTTTGGTCAACAAATATTTTTATTTTTTATATTTTTGGTAGTGGCTTTTTTTGAGCCCCCCGTTTTCACCTACTGTCCGCGAACGTGATATTGATAACACAACATTATTTTTCGTTCGTTCGTTCGTTGTTGATCTACATTTGATTGTTCTTCGAAATATTCTTTAAAAACATAAAACTTACCATATTTCTGTCGAGACGCCATGACTAACATGCAAACATATGAACTGATGTAAACAAACTGATGGCGAACCGGTGTTGCCAAACATATCAACTGGAATATTTGTCCACGCATAGAATACGGTTTAGTCTGCTGTAGATTGGGCCGCAAAGGGTCCTCTATTGCATTAACCTTTCATTACCCGCGCCAAATTTTGGTACATATTTACTCGCGCACAGTGGAGGAGACCGGTTTGAGAACAAGCTAACTGCTCGGAAGTTGAGGAGCTCGGAAGTTGAGGAGCTCGGAAGTTGGGGAGCTCGGAAGTTGAGGAGCTCGGAAGCTGTACAACTGATTGACTCTCGCGATACGCGCTCGGATTCGCGCTTCGCGCGAACAATTTGCGGAAAATTCGTAATGTTGAATGGCCTAAAAGTATAACTGTATACCAATAATATGAATACAACGACCTTAATGCCTTTAAAACTATAATTGGACACCAATAATATGAATACAACGACCTTAATGCCTTTGAAACTATAATTGGACACCAATAATATGAATACAACTACCCAAATACCTTTGAAACTATAATTGGACACCAATAATATGAATACAACTACTGTAATTTGAAACTATAATTGGACACCAATAATTTGGATACAACGACTAATGCGAGACTTGAGAAAAAATCCAAGTATATTTTCCAAGCCATGAATGTTTTGACTGATTTCCCACAAAAATTCGCGTTTTCAATGCATGACTCTGTTGACTAATTTTCCACAAAAATAGTGTTTTCAATACATGACTGTCTTGACTGATTTCCCACCAAAATACGCATTTTTAATACATGACTGTCTTGATTAATATTCCACAAAAATACGTATTTTCAATACTTGACTGTCTTGATTAAATTCCCATAAAAATACGCGTTTTCAGTACATGACTGTCTTGAATAATTTCCCACAAAAATACTTGTTTTCAATGCTTGACTCTGTGGACTAATTTCCTACAAAAATACGTGTTTTCAATGCTTGACTCTGTGGACTAATTTCCTACAAAATACGTCTTTGCAATGCTTGACTGTGTGGACTAATTCCATATGCAAAAATATGTGTAATCAATGCTCGACTCTGTGGACTGATTTCCTACAAGAATACGTGTTTTCAATGCATGACTCTGTAGACTAATTTCGTTTAAAAATACGTGTTTTCAATGCACGACTCTGTTGACTAATTTCTCACAAAAATACGTGTTTTCAATGCTTGACCTGAGACCTAATTTCCTACAAAAAAACGGGTTTACAATGCATGACTCTGTTGACTAATTTCTCACAAAAATACGTGTTTTCAATACATGACTGTCTTGACTGATTTCCCACAAAGATACTCGTTTTCAACACATATCCGGGCGCTTCGCGTCCGTGAAATTTCGAAGGAGTGGGGGGAAGTGAATATTCAAAAGTCCCAAATTTCCCTTTTTTGAAATATTTTCTAGACTATTAATATAACAAAAAAATTATTGTACATTTTTTGTAGACTTTCATGAGGTGATCAAAAAATATAGATCGTGAAATTGAAAAATCCGTCGCCATATTCGAGTTTTTGGTGTTTTTATAAAAAAAAAGTCTATATTTATTTTTTATTTTTCAAGATATGGAAAATTTTCATCGGAATTATATATTGAAATTTTTGAGTATAACAAAACTGTTTCTATAAATTTTCTCGATGTCTCGTATAGTTTTCGAGTTTTTGGTGTTTTTAGAAAAAATGTGAAAAATTTCCCAAAATTCTCCAAATCGAATTTTTTTTTTCAAGTTATGGAAAAATTTCTCCTAAACTTTTTGTAGAACTTCTTGGAAACCATAAAACTGTTTATGTAATTTTTTTCGGAATCTCGTTTATTCTTCGAGTTTTTGGTGTTTTTAGACAAAAAACGGCAAATATTTTCAAATCCATATCTCTATTGTTTTTCAAGATATGAAAAAACTTATTCGAAACTTTTTATAGAAAATTTCAAGGTTAACATAATTGATGGTACACAATTCTCCGATATCTTGTTTGGTTTGAGAGATTTTGGCAATTTTCAAATTTTCCAATATTTTTTTCCATTTTCAAAAAAAAATTACACTTTTAATTCAAGATGGAAAAAAATGGTTTGGAAATATCGATGTGGCTTGTAAAGATGCATTCAATGCAATTTTATTATTTAAATTTTTTTCATTAGTACGGTCAATATCTCGATTTTCCATTTTTTTGAAATATTTCCTGGACTATTGATTTTACAGAAAAAATTTTCAACGTTTTTTGTAGATTTTTTAAAAGGGGTCAAAAAAGTGTCTTGGTAAATTGCGAAAATATCAACCGTTTTCGAGATATTTCGTATTTACCAAAATTCAAATTTTTATATTCAGTTTTCTCGAGTATTCCCGAGTTTTCTCAGTTTTCCGATCATTTTGGTGAAATATTGTTCGTATATATTTTGTTCCTCTATTTGAGATCTACCTATTGCAGTTTGTGAATTTCAGTTTTATCAATCTGTTTGGCGTATTTTTAGGTTTTTCACTTTTCGGAAAATCGCTTGGAAAAGCCGTAATAATTTTCCGATCTTTCTCAAAAACTATACACTTATGTAGACCATATAGTCGTATATCTTCAAAAAATATGAGAGGAAAAAATCAACTCCTGAACTGCTATTGAGGGAAGTATGAAAAACCGGAAAAACCTCGTAAAAATTTTCCAGATTTTCCTATCGCAAATAAAAATTTTTTTGAGAAATATAGTCCTCGAGTTATTGATATGGTTAAAATTTTAAAGCGATATCTCCAGCGATTCGGAAATGAGAGCGTTAGTAGCATTGTAAGTCATAATCATTTCTGGCTTACTTGTATGATGATCGATGTCCTCCATAATGCATGGTTGAAATTAGTAGTACATTTTGTGCCGTTAAAAAACCCAAACATCGAAGAACCAATAGGGCGGCCAGTATTTTGAACAAATTCTAAAGGAAGCTCTCTCTTATTTTTTCTGATGGTTCCTAGATGAGTTAACTTATTAGATTTCAGACTTTCTGCAAGTGCCATACTGGTAAACCAGTTATCTGTGGTGACGTTTCTATTGGTTCCATAAATATGGTGACAAAGTCTTTCTACCACAGATTTAGCAGAGGTGTCTTCTTGAAACGGGCCTTCTGGCTGCTTACCAACATTCACTTCCATGTGGCTCGTATAAAACATATGAGAATCAGAAAGTACGAAGATTTGTATGCCATACTCATTCGGCTTGCTGGGTATATACTGTCGGAAGCTGCATTTACCTCCGAACGCTTCAAGCTTTTCGTCTATGTTTACATGTACAGAATGCGAATAACACTTTTCTTGATTACAGTTAAATTTGTCAAATAACATTCTTATTGCAGCCAATTCATCAAATTGTACTGTCTCCTGTCTGGTACGTATATCATCGAAACGAACATATCTAAGTAGGAATTGGAACCTTATTCTGTTCATTCCGAGACGAAAAGCTTCAACTCCACTGCCATCCGTTCTCCACAGGTCACCTAAATTCATATGATTAACTTTTATAATTCCAGCAATGTAAAAAATACCAGTCAGCGCTTTTATCTCTGCCAGATTAGTAGGTCTAACATCTCTTTCCCTACTGAAATTTTGAGAAATGCCATTTATTTTTATATTAGTACAATCAACAATAATAATCATCATTTCCTTATCAAACAAGCACAGCCAAATATCGAGAGATTTTTTTGATTTTGCATAAGGTTTTTCTCCAGGTAATTGGATAACAATATTTGCACTACGTGTTCTAAAATTGTTTGGTGGACTATGTTTTTTCCATATTGTTATCTCATCCTTACCTTTCCAGACCGGCTCTTTGGTAATAGCAACAGGTACATATTTACCAGTGTCATCTTTGAACTCTTGCTCCGTATCACTACTTTCTAATCTCTGTTCGATATCATCTATCTCATCTCGTTCATCATCATCTGTCCCATAATTTTCTTCGGCATCTACTTCCTCGAACAACCTCATCATTCTTGCTTCCTCCCATTCGTAATCCATATCTACAACACAAATAACTATCTAAAAAATTTAAATCAAGGAAACTTCAAAGTGCTAGTATCAACTTTTTTTCATAGGTTGGGGTTTGTGAATTCACATTCTAATCAATATTTTCTGTAAAAATACAATAAAACTAGACGAAAACCTTGGAATACTTACGAATTTTGTCTGGAATTTTTTCTACAAACGCGTTGAAATGCGTCACTTCAATACTCGCACCCGGTCTACTTCACCGTTATTACTCAACACTTTGGCAAATCGCTTCCAAATAACGTAAAACTGAGTGGGATGTTAGCTGGTCACGTGTTCGAAAGGTACACGGAGGGAGGGGCTACGAAGCCTCCCACGTCGTAAATACTCTTTTAATGAAAGTCTGACTGGTCTGGGACACCGTGCGCGAGTAACGGAAGGTTAATGCCGTAGTAAAACAAGCTAACTGCTCGGAAGTTGAGGAGCTCGGAAGTTGAGGAGCTCGGAAGTTGAGGAGCTCGGAAGTTGAAGAGCTCGGAAGTTGAGGAGCTCGGAAGTTGAGAAGCTCGGAAGTTGAACTGATTGACTCTCGCCCTACGCGCTCGAATTCGCGCTTCGCGCGAACACTTTGCGGAAAGCTCGTAAATTTGAATAGCCTAGAAGTATAATTGAATACCAATAGTATGGATACAACGACCTCAATGCCTTTAAAACTATAATTGGGCACCACTAATATGAGTACAACGACCTTAATGCATTTAAAACTATAATTTGACACCAATAATATGAATACAACTACCATAATGCCTTTAAAACTATAATTGGACACCAATTATATGAATACAACGACTTTAATGCGTTCAGAACTATAATTGAATACCAATAATACAACTACTATAATTTGAAACTATAATTGGACACCAATAATTTGAATACAACGACTAATGCGAGACTTGAGAGAAAATCCAAGAATTTTTTTCAGGACATGACTGTCTTGACTGATTTCCCACAAAAATTCGCGTTTTCAAGGCATGACTCTGTTGACTAATTTCCCACAAAAACACGTGTTTTCAATGCATGACTCTGTTTACTAATTTCCCACAAAAATATGTGTTTTCAATGCATGACTCTATTGACTAATTATCCACAAATATACGCGTTTTCAATACATCACTGTCTTGAATAATTTCCCACAAGAATACGTGTTTTCAATACATGACTGTCTTGAATAATTTACCACAAAAATACGCGTTTTCAATACATGACTGTCTTGAATAATTTACCACAAAAATACATGTTTTCAATACATGACTGTCTTGAATAATTTCCCACAAAAATACGCGTTTTCAATACATGACTGTCTTGAATAATTTCCCACAAAAAAGGCGTTTTCAAAACAGGACTGTTTCGACTAATTTCTCACAAAAAACGCGTTTTCAAAACATGACTGTCTTGACTAATTTCCCACAAAAATACTCGTTTTCAATACATGACTCTTGACTAATTTCCCACAAAAATACGCATTTTCAATACATGACTGTCTTGAATAATTTCCCACAAAAATACGCGTTTTCAATACATGACTGTTTTCAATAATTTCCTACAAAAAAGGCGTTTTCTTGACTAATTTCTCACAAAAAAAACGCGTTTTCAAAACATGACTGTCTTGACTAATTTCCCACAAAAATACGCATTTTCAACACATGACTGTCTTGAATAATTTCCCACAAAAATACGTGTTTTCAATACATGACTCTCTTGAATAATTTCCCACAAAAATACGCGTTTTCAATACATGACTGTCTTGAATAATTTCCAACAAAACTACATGTTTTCAATACATGACTGCCTTGAATAATTTCCCACAAAAATACGCGTTTTCAATACATGACTGTTTGACTAATTTCCCACAAAAATAAGCGTTTTCAATACATGACTGTCTTGACTAATTTTCCACAAAAATACGCGTTTTCAATACATGACTGTCTTGACTAATTTCCCACAAAAATACGTGTTTTCAATACACGACTGTCTTGAATAATTTCCCACAAAAATACGAGACAATTTTGTTTTTGTTTTTGTCAGATATTTCCCAGGCTATCGATTTTACAGAAACAGTGTGTTAATTTTTTTGTAGACTTTTATGAGATGATCAAAAAAGGTTCATTTTGTGAAAATCTGTCGTTTTTGGTGTTTTTTTAAAGAAAATCAAATATTTGGTTTAATTTTCAAAATTTGCAAAAATATGTGAACTTTTTGTAGACACATTCAAGTTCAATAAAAATGTTCGGGAACATTCTTCCGATATTTCGTTTAGTTTTCGAGTTATTGGTGATTTCAGAAAAAAATGTGAAATTTTTTCTAAGTCCCAAATTTTTCCAAATCGCAATTTTATTTTCAAGATATGAAAAAATGTTATCTGAACTTTTTGTTAATCAGTAGTGATACAACCTGTGTTCTAAAACACGCATGCGCAGTAGCGACTTCTCAGCGTCGCTGGGTTCACTGCGTGACGTTGGGTGTTGCCGGATTTAAAATTAAGGAATAGAGTTACGGAGGGTGGGACGTTGCCGGTTTTTAAATTTAATTATGGAAGAAAAAAGATATACAGGGTGTACCACCATAGTATTTAAGAGAAAAAAACATGGCTGCTGCCATACAGGGTGTACCAACAGAACATTTAAGAGAAAAAAACATGGCTGCCTGTCAAATGACATGAGACAGAGAAAAAACATGACAGTTGTCAAATTTGGTATACAGGATGTCTCAAAATACATCGGAAAAATGAATCATCACATCATTGGAGCATCGCATCATTGGGGCATGCAGGGATTCAGAAGTTTTCATTTTACGTATACAGGGTGTGTCAAAATTTGAGGAAAAAAAAATACAGGGTGTCTCATAAACGTGCATCATGATGGGGTTTTTCATTTAAGAAAAAAATATGTACCAGGTGTACCACCGTGCCAGTTGAGACAAAAAATATATACAGGGTGTCTCATAAATGTGCATCGTGACGGGGTCCGGCATTTTTAAAGTGCGATTTGGGAGTACAGTTGACATTCAAAATTTTAGTCATTTTTCGAACGGGAAAAATGCATAATTGTAGTCGCATTTACGCACGTTTTGGCGTTTAAAATTTGAGGTGTTTTTTTCGAACGCGAAAACGAACATTTTGAGCAACTTTGAAATGCCTATTGTCCATAAGAAATACATGTAAAAGTGTATTTTCGGCGTTCGTTATTTTAGTTGTTTTTTAGAACATGAAAAACGCTTATTGTGATGACATTTTTGCGTTTCAAATTTCAAGTGTTTCTTAGAACGCGGAAAACGTGTATTTTGATAACATTTTCGCATGTTTTAGAGTTTCAACCGTGCAACGTTTTCGAAAAACGCCATAAAGTGAGGTTAGATAGATCGAAGGAGGCGGCGGAGGGGATGATTATGTTAGATGAAATTTTGGTGAAAAAATAATTAGTAATACAATGGCATCGGCAGAATACAGACGTAAATTAGAGAAATTTGAGAGACGTCTTCAGGAATTAAAAAAAGACATTCAATTTTTTGAAGAAAAAGAGAATGTTTGGAAGCAGTTGAATAATTTACACATTCAAGACAGAGTTTTCATGCGAAAATTACCTGAACCGAGATACCCATTAAGAAGGATACGACCTCACATCGTAGAATATGCCAACACCAATGCTCAAAATGAATTTTATTCTTCTAACTGCAATAATAAATAATGTTTTGTATGTTAACAAACCAGATGGAGTAAAATTCATGGCAATATGTGTGAAGATTAATGATTTCGAAAATGGATGCAAGAACAACAGAACAGAATGGCAATCTATGCGTTCAACAAAAGTCAATGAGGGCCAGTTACCAGTTTTTACCAGCACAGTTCCAAAGAATGTAGCATTTAAGTATAAGCTGAAGTTGATATTTGAAGATCGCCGAGAAATAGACACAAAAACTGAAGAATTTGTTCCCGCAGGGCGGCAGAAAATGAAGACACGAGTGGAATTTGAACTTTATAGAATTTTCATTATAGTGTCCACAATATTATCATGTATATTGCTCCGAATATTAATGGAAATAATTGTAAACGCGAGAAAATGGAATATATTGTTTGATTAAAAATTGTTGCAAATCGAATTTAGTTTCATTTCGTTCGTTTCAAAAATATAAAATTATCAAATAACCACGGCGTTATCACTTCCGTTAATCGGTTTATCTGCGGTTGGCATTAAAACGCGCCAGTCGACGTTATCTGTTATTGAAAAACCGCAGTGGACGGAGAATTCAACATATGATAAACACTTTGGCATTGACTTGGGGTTTTAACAGGAAATTACAATACCACACGCTAGCAACGGTTTTTCGTTATCCAAGTGCGTACGTGAGAACTGAGAATCGTTCGATGTATTTCGCGAAGCTTGCGCTGGCACCGACTGCGCGTTGACGTAGCGGTGGGAGATAGCAATCCTATAAAAGCAATTCTGGGTGAGAACGGCTTCAGTCTGCATCTCAAGTATACCGAACCAGCTCTTCTCATTTCAAGTGTTTTGTGTGTGTGAAAAACAAAGTAAGTTTTTATTTATTTTATTGCTTTTATTTGATTGTGGCATTAAAATTATTGGTGGGCTAGATGAAGTAACTTCAATATTCAATTTGAGAATTCAGATATTTTTTATGTGAACTTTAGAGTAGAAAGTGATTGAAATATTTTTCATAATCGAATTTTGGGGGTTTTGTGTGCACGTTCAATTCAAAGTTTTCTCAGATGAATTAATGTAAATGCTTTTTAGCGTGTGTTTCAAGTTTTTTGTTTAATTTTTAATGCAAAGGGGTTGTGTTCGAATTGGAAAATCGTTGGTTTTCATCAAGGCAAAAACTTTTTATTTCGGTTTGTTTCAGATGGATTTACAAAAAATCAACGCATCTTCATTGGTGGAAAGGAAGCCAACTATCAAATTGTCGAGTCTTGCAGTGGGGGTGTCGCAGCCAATCAGGAAAGCCAAAATTGTGAGAAGTAAATTTGGAGAAGTTATACTGGTGGAATTATTGGAGAACGTGACATTCCTACCGCAGCGAGTGACAGAGGTGTATCAGTCCCATGTTGAAGAATTGTCATCGGGAAAATATTCAATAATTTTCCGTGGTGTCATCGATACTGGCAAGGCGAATCCTGCAGTTTCATTTGAAATTGTAGAAAATTAAGGTTAGTATTGGTTTTTTTTTGTTCAATATGTGAAGAGTTTGTGTTTCGATGCAGAAGTTTTTTGTTTGTGAAGAATTTGTGATTTTTATTTATTACCATAGCGCTCATGTTGTATCATTCGAAATACATGGTGTATGGTTTTTTTTTTTTTTGGATATACAGAGTGTCTTAACGTCATAAATTTTGCCTGATCTAGCTAGAACGAATCAACGTTACTTAGACATATAGTATACAGAGCACCTTAAAAAATATTCAATAAATTTTGTGTGATCTAATTAGAACGAACTAGCCTTACATAGACATATATAGAAAAAACTCAATACATTTTTTTACCATCACTTGATGAAGGACAGGCGACAAGACATTCCCCCATTGAAAAAATAAGTTGTATATTTGTATTGAAAATTGAATTTATTTCAGAACAATGCATCAACGTGTGCAGCAATATAACCGAAGTCATCACAGCAGCCTCTCCACAACAGAAATCAGCAAGTTCCACAACCATCTCAACAATTCCAGTAGCTTCCAGAGTCATCTGAACAACTTCCAGACCAATCTCAACAGCTTCCAGAGTCATCTGAGCAGCTTTCAGAACCGGGACCATCGCACCAAGAATTCAATTTTGAACAAAATATCGGTGAGACTCATTCATAAATAAAATCCAAATGGCTGAATTTTCTAGAATTGATAAATACCTTGCACTTATCAAAAATAATTATTCAGATGATATTGCCAAAAAAGCTATTAAATATATAAATAGTCATGTGAGGAAATGTGTTTTAGCTATGAAAAAAATTAAATTTTCGGTTGGGGAAAAAATTGAAAATAATTACAAAAATTGGGGAATTGAAACGTTTTAGATTGTTGATAAAATTAATGGATAAGAAACATGTTGGCTCAGGTTTGAAACGACGAAGCTCCAGGGTACAGTGGCAGAGTGTGAACAATGTTTTCAATCGTAGAGTAACAACGGGGGTAATTATTAATTTATCTCATAAAGATGCTAAAAATTTTCTAGACGATGCTTTTTCCTTGTTCAAACGCGAGATTGTCAAAATTTTACAACAAATGCCATGTCTCAAAGTTAATTTTACATTTTCGGGGGATTTTATTAAAAAATCACATGACGAGAAAATTGTTGATAGAAAATATTTTAGTACTCCAAATAAAGTGGTTGATTTAGGTACGGACTTAGCGTTATGGTACACTGAAAATGTTGTGGATGTTATATTGAATAAATTGGGTGGTTTTGAAGAACAACAGTCGGGGTGGGCATTAAGTAAAATTCTTTTGTTGGAGGTGGCCATCAATAAATATGAAACAGGAAACGGTTCATCTTTCATTCCTCTTCCTGAACAAATCGCAAAGAAAAAAGCATGCATCAATGTACAAAACAATGATGAAATGTGCTTCTTTTGGATTATTATTAGCGCGTTATATCCAGTAAAAGAAAATCCTCATAGAGTTTCAAAATATCCTCATTATTCTACAGTTTTGAATATTACAGGGCTAGACACTCCAATGAAGTTACAACAAATTTCCAAATTCGAAAAATTAAATGATATTTCTGTAAATGTTTACACGTTAGAATTGAATCAAGCAAAGGAAAAATCTTTTTATGTGGTAGTACCTGCCAGACTCACAGCGACAAAACGAGACAGACATGTTAATTTGTTATTGATTCAAAACAAATATTTTCCAAAATTGAACGATTACGAGGCTCCTCCCATTGACGACGACGAGACTGAAATAAAATTCCATTATTGTTGGATTAAAGACATGTCCCTGTTAGTATCTAGTCAATTGAGTAAAGACACATACAAAAAAATTTTTTGTAGCAGGTGTTCCAATTATTTTTCAAGTCAACAAAAATTGAATTACCATACTACACACTGCGAAAAATTAAATGATTTTAAAATTTCTTTTCCCACATACGATCATGTGGAATTCCGAAATTATGTTTACAAATAAAAATGTCCTTTTATCATGTATGGTGATTTCGAATCACTGTTGGAAAAATGTGAGGAAAAGATTTCAGACAAGAGTATGAAATATCAAAAACATACAGCATTCAGTGCAGGCTACTACCTAAAATGTTCCTATGACGATAGTCTTTCTCGATTCAAGAGTTATCGGGGCGAAGATTGCATGCAATGGTTTGCCGATGAGTTGGCCGATATTGCAAAATTTGTCGAGTCAAAAATTAAAAAAATTGATTGTGCCTTTGAGTAGTTTCGGTGCTGCAACGACTTGTCATATTTGCGAAAAACCGTTCACCCCCAAAGATGTTATCGTGCACGACCATGATCATTTTACGGGGGCGTTTCGGGGATGGGCTCACCAAGCCCCTTGTAACGTCAATTTTCGTAAATTGTTCGTAGTACCCATTACGTTCCACAATTTGTTGGGGTATGACAGCCACTTTATCATTAGGGATATCGCAAAAAGAGGAAAAGTGAGCATACTTCCTTCCAATAAAGAAAAATACATTTCATTTACACAACACGTTGCTGAAACTAAAATTAAATTCCGATTTATAGATTCTTTTCGATTCATGGGAACTTCGTTGGATGAATTGGCATCCACATTAAGTAAAGATAGTTTGGAAATTTTAAAAAAGAATTCACCAAGAAGGGGGTATTTCCATATGACTATGTAGATAACTTGGAAAAATTGAACAAAACGGAGTTGCCGTCACGGGAAGAATTCTATAATAAATTGAACGATGAATACATATGTGACGAGAAGTATGCTCACGCACAAAATGTTTGGGACTCATTTAAAATTACAAATTTGGGGTCGTATGCAGACCTATATTTGAAAACCGATATTTTATTATTGGCAGACGTTTTCGAAAATTTTCGTCAAAAATGTATAGCAATTCATGGGCTGGGCCCTTCATGGTATTATACGATGCCAGGATTTACGTGGGATGCTATGCTAAAGTATACAAAGTGTAAATTACAAATTTTGAAAGATATTGACAAAATCATGTTTGTGGAAAAGGGTATAAGGGGCGGAATTTCGGTGTGTTCTAATAGATACAGTGAGGCTAATAATCCATATATGGCAGCATACGATCCCAAAAAACCTTCAAAATATCTTGCTTATTTGGACGTTAATAATTTATATGGGTGGGCAATGTCAGAATTTTTACCGTACGACGGTTTTGAATGGATTGAAAATTTTGATAAAGATGTGACTGAAATTCCTGACGATAACCCCGAAGGGTATATTTTGGAAGTGGATTTAGAATACCCCGAAAAATTGCACGACTTGCACAAAGATTTCCCGTTTTGTCTCGAACACCGCGCACCGCCAAATTCTAAGCAAAAAAAATTAATGGGTACCCTGCATAATAAAGATAAATATACGTTGCATTATAGAAATTTAAAACAGGCGTTGAAACACGGCTTGATACTGAAAAAAATCCATCGTGTATTGAAATTCAAGCAGTCTGCGTGGCTGCGGTCCTACATTGAGTTGAATACTCGTCTGAGGGCTGCAGCCACCAGTTCTTTTGAAAAAAATTTGTACAAATTAATGAATAACGCCGTTTTTGGTAAAACAATGGAGAACATCCGGTTACACAGGGTGGTCAAACTTGTGAATTCCTGGAACGGTCGTTATGGTGCCAAAAATTTAATATCTAGTCCTAGATTTCAGAGTCGAACCGTGTTCGATACAGACTTGGTAGCTATTGAATTGAGAAAGACTGAACTTAATTTCAATAAACCTTTGTACATTGGAATGGCAATATTAGACATTTCAAAAACATGCATGTTTGATTTTCATTACGATTTTATGTTGCCCACTGTAGGTATCGAAAATTGTAAATTAATGTATACAGATACAGACAGTTTTGTGTATGAAATAACGTGTGATGACGTATATTTGGAACTTATTAAGAAGCACATATCGAAATTTGATACTTCCGATTATCCGCCTGATAATAAGTTCCAAATTCCACTTGTAAATAAAAAAAATTCCTGGGCTAATGAAAGATGAAGCGAATGGTAACATCATCACACACTTTGTAGGGTTACGTTCAAAAATGTACACCTACAAAGTGCAGGGCGGAAAAGTGGTGAAAAAATCTAAAGGCATTCGGTATAATGTCGTTAAAAATAAAATAAATTTTCAAGATTATACCGATTGTCTTAGGAATTTCAAAGAGAAAATTTGCGAACAATTTAGTATTCGATCATACGCTCACAACGTTTTCAGCATCAAGCAAACGAAAATAGCTCTAAGTCCGTATGATAATAAACGAAAATTAATTGCCAAATCATCTGACACTTTACCTTGGGGCCACTATAGTTTGAAATAATATTTTAAATCATTTGGATTTTATTTATTAATGGTACTCAACGAGAAATTTTGTTCTAGTTTGAAGTTATGGTCGATAGGTGTGTTACACTGAAAATGTCTCCCAGCAGTGGTAATACTCCACCAAGTTTACAAGAATTGGCTTCAAATGTGATTTATTGGAATGTTAAAGATTGTGAAGCAAAAAAAAATTATTAATAGCAAACTTGAAATTGAGATTTGGTATTCCAAACACATGAATAGATGTTATTTCAATATTCCAAAACAATTTAAACAAATTCTCAATTTGAATTGTATTACAGAATTAAAAAAACAAATGAGAAAAAATCATGATTTTAGTGATTCAGAATGGTCCAGATTTTTTAAATGTAAATTTATAGCTCATACCATATATGTTTAAAAACTGGATATTGTATATTAGTGCACACGTTGATATAATTTGAATAAAAAAAAATATATAGTGAAATTTGGTATTTTATTTGTTGATTTTCATAACTTTTGTAAGTGCACCGACTCGGTGCGCTTTGAATTCGATGAAATAAAACACTCTCAATTTTTTATCATTTATTACATAAATTATACAATATTGTTTGTTTATAATAAAATAGATATTCTCGTAAAGCATTAGCATACAGACTATCTAAAGGGGAGGCTTCACAGAAACCTTCTATAATTTCTTCTAAAGTTAAATAAATTTTCCTATCACGCAACCACGATCGAATAAGATCAAAAACACCTCGATAATAGGCACGAAAGTTCAAAGCATCCAGCATGGCGATGCGGCCGGACAGCACTCCCCGATGTGTTTCGAGAATATCGTTTACATCTTTCTCAGACAGCTCCAGGTTCACAGCGTCCTTGGCAATGGAAATTTGTTTGGTGCAGCTTTCGATGTATTGTGTAACGTAAATGTAATCCTTGCAACGTGTTACAATCGGATTATATTCATCTACATACTCATCGATTCTTGCTTCAAAGAAAGTATCCACTGTCGTTTGCAAAATGCCAATGAGGGTTAACCATTCATCGAGTGTAAAATTGATGAATCGAGGTGAAAATTGCTGCTTCAAAATGACGCATGGGCTGAAGTCTCTGACTGGGCTTAGACCACATCGGAGTTCATAGGACGGCATGGGAAAAGTCGACAACAGCAATTGGTGTTCGTGTCGAGCAGCCTTTTCGTATTGGTCCAACGCTTTTTCTACTGCACTAAACGGTTCAGGTTGAGTAGCCCCATCGTATTGTTGCAATACTCTGTCTAGGTCATTCAGAGTTCCCCTGTGATCTTCACCATCACTATCGCACATTACTTCAACTTCACTACCGTAACCACTATCTTGAGACATTTTTTACTTTCAAACTTTCGTTTTCAAACTGAATATCTGAGTGTGCCTGCATCCGATTTTATAGTTTCACTTCACATCACGTGGTTATGTGTGACGTAGTGAAGTTGAAATGATGTTGCAGAAAATTGATTTCGTCGAAAGGCCCCCCTAATATACTTTCAAATTGTGCTTCTTTTCCATAAGATTCTATACAAAATCGATGTTTTCGATCCAACTGTATTCTTGTAAACCGAGCCATTTCACGTACATTTTTTTGCCTTTTCTCCTCAGAACTTTTTCCACTAGATATATATCTGGATTTGCAGTTTTCTGCAGTTCCTCCCCATAGAAAGCACCCTTGATAGGTGCACCCTGCATATCTTCCAACATGAAGGTGACAGGGTTGGTAATATTGACTTTGATGATTTTGAATAATTCTGTAGTCCAATTGGGCGTATAACCTTTTTCGAAAACGTGTTTTGCCTTACTGATTCGCACAACATCACCAACTTTGAATTTTCTCGGTCCAGCTATTTTCAAGTGACTGTATGTCGATTTGAGAATTTGCTTTTCGTTGGTTTTATTGATTTCCGAAGGTTTCATCCCTGTCTTTGAGTGGCGTGTATCATTGTAGGATTTTGTGATTTCAGGCAAAATATTCAACCATTTGTAGGTGCCATTCAAACTGAAATACTTGTACAATTTTTCTTTTAAAGTTCTTATGACACGTTCGCAGATTGCAGCTTTGGTGATGCTGTACGTATTGTAGTGATTTATTTGGTGTTTTTTCATCAGCCCTTGAAATTTGGTGTTATAAAATTCCACCCCCTGATCTGTTTGTAGATTTTTTGGACAACGTTTCGTATGTACCAAAATATCTGCAAACGTTTTGGTAATTTCCTCACCCGTTTTTGATTTCAATGGTCTAGTCCACACAAATTTGGAAAAACAATCTATAACGACTAGAATGAGTTTGAAATTTCGATTTTGATGGGCGTACGGTCTCATCTCAGCCAAATCCATTTGCCACAAATCATCCAAGCCTTTGATGATGGTACGGCGTCTAGGATAATTTTTTCTAATGGGTTTATGCAGTTCACGAACAAGTTGAATCTTTTCTTTGGAAGCGATTACACATATCTGATGATGAGACTGCGTAACGTACTATTTTATTATGGCTGTGCGACAAGTACATTATGCATTTTGCGGATTTGTTCAATAGCTGATTTTGTATTCGCTATATCTGAATTTATTTTGTTGATTTGTTGCGAGATATCATCTCGCAATTGTTCTAACAATTGGTGAGCCGATTTCCCATTAACATCCCATTTTAAATTGTTTGAATGAACCAAATCACTAATTTCACCAATTTTTTTCAACAAATCTTCACGAACATTTTCAATATCCTCTATATATTGTTGGTTGAATTTTTCGAAAAATGCTGTCGTTTCCTTATACCGTGTGTCGTTCATTTGTACCATTTGACTTAAATTACTATCAAGTGTTTGAGTTTTCTTTTCAAATTATTTGTTTGTTTTATTCATCTCATTTTTAATTTCATTACGCATCTCTGTTAGATCACCATTCAGTCGATTACTCAATCGATTCAGTTGCATTTGATGTTGGTTAGCTTGATTTTGCATAATTTCCGTAAGATTTTTATGGATTTCATCCACATATTGTTTATTGGCAGCATCAGTATCCTTGGTGGGGCTCTTCACATTACTCAATTTCAAATTATCGAAATCAATATTACCTTCTGGGGTGTGCAGTAAACCACCTCCAGAGGGCGTTGGTAATTTTCGCTTTTTATTTACGCTTGCGCTATCGCTACGTCCAAACTTGTCGAGACCCATTTTGAAAATGATATTGTATGGGGAAACGCCCTTTATCTTATAGAATTATATTCGCCTCTTTGAATTCACTCAAAATGGCAATAATCTCGTTGTCATGCGAAATATTTCCAGCATCTCGAGAGGCTATCAATAATTTGAGACGTTCGCAGAGTTCGTTGGGATCGTCCCAATAAACGAATTCCATAGGTTTGGTATTGAATGTCATTGCAATAGGTGTTTTCGGTAAACAACCACTGCCTAGAGTTGTTGAATTGGATGCTTTACGTAAATTTGTACGTGTCGATGTTTTACGTTGTTGTTGTGTAGGAAACATCGGTTTAATTAAATTGTTGTACTTCCACCCTTTACTAAACTTTGTGCGACCTAAGGTGTCTTGGTGGCTGGTTGATAAATCCAAGATTTGTCTGTATGCTCGTCAATCTTCGTCATTGTAATTTTCAGGCTTAATGAGAAACATCAATTCATATACAGGGTATTCCACACTCGATGGCCTATTAGACGTTTCTGGAGAACGGAACAACAGATCATTTTAAAAATTTGTGGGCATGAATAATCAAACATGCTCTACCCGTCTAAAATATTTTCATCGATACAGTGTTGCCACTTGTATCAGAAAGTAGTAGATACTTTGTTATTTCAAATGGAACATCCCATATATTATATGGATTTTGAAATCCTTATAATATTCCTCACAACTTTCCCATTTAATTCCCTATACCTATCTGTGACGATTTTCGAGATAAAAATTATTTTGTCAATTTTTTGTGTAAAACCTGACCATTGAAAAATAACATTTTTTTCGCAATGCAAATGTACAAAATATTGAACTTTGGGTCATAGCTGCATAAGACCATTGAGTATTCTGTCGATGAACTGGATCTCAATTTCATCGTACAGGGAAGCTCAGAATTAACTTCTTTTCGGGGACTGAAACTCAGTTTTTTCAAATGGAACCCCCTGTATATTATTTCATTTTCGAATTCAACGAACCAGTTTGAATAAGTTTTATTGAGTATATCCTATACCTACCTCTTACCGTTTATGAGATATAAATTATTTTATTATTTTTGAGGTGTGTTCAAGTATAAAATTTGATAAAAAATCTATCAAATAACGAAAAATAGCTTCACTGTTTTGAGAAAAGTATAATGCAATACATGAACCTTCCTTAATACTGGGTGTATGACAAATATGATTATGTTGACAGTTCGAAGAATGAAAAATTAAATTGATTAAATTAATTTTACACAAGATATTATAATATTACAAAGTTTACTTGACAATTACAACACAGTTAATACTGCAAAAACAAAAACTAAGTAGCTCAGATGCTTGAAATGCTGACCATTTACTTGCAAACATTGATGGATCGACGTCATTACATGATCAGTCGTAGATCTTCGAATACATTAGTGAGTTCTCTGCCCACTTCACCTGTGCAATGTCCAGGAGCCCCACCCAACCGATACCTACAATTATAACATAAGTTTAGAGATAAATTGGGAAGAAATTCATTTACAGTTGTTCTCAGAATATCCAAATATTTTTCGGATTTAAACTTTTCTTCATAAATACAAATTAAAATTGTATCAACCATATCCATACAAAAAACATTGAAACTAAAGTTTAACTGACATATTTACTGAAATGGATATTTTTGGTGCAATGGCTCCTATTCACCTAATATTACATTCTGACCAAGCGACAACTCCGTATTTCGATTTAAAATATAAAATTCAAGCTATTTTATACACCCGTATTTCATTGGAACAATGCACTCTTCCCAAGTAAAAACCCGATTTACTCCGTTTTGGCGTTTTTGTAGATACGAGGGTTTTGCTTAGGACGGCAGTATTAGTTCTGGATTTCGGTGCCAAATTTCAACAAGAATCATAGTGTATCATGATCTGTTTGAAAAACAAAGGAATACACTTGACAATAACTTGTTGAAATAGTCCGACTGTCATACAAGAGTAGTGAAAATGGCAAATAATAATTATTCAAACTCTGATATTCTGAATTTGTTTTATGTTCATGGTGAGTGCAATAAAATCATATCAAGGACCTGTAGACGATTTAATGAGTTGTATCCAAATGTACCGGCAATGAACGAACGGAAATTCAGAAGAATTGAACGAAATTATATCAACTTCGGAAAAGTTCACGCCTCGAGACATCAACAGAATCAGGTAACTGGTGATATGGAAAATGAAATCAATGTGTTGGGATATTTTGACGCTTATCCTCATGCATCAATATCTAGTGCTGCGGTAGATTTGGGAATTTCTCGCACTTCCATTTGGAGAATTTTACAAAAACATAATATGCACGGTTACAAATTCATCCGGCTGCAAGCTCTACATAGAGATGATCTACCAAAACGAGTAGAGTTTTGCGAAATGTTACTAACATGGACATACGACGATCCCAACTTTTTGAAAAAAATTATTTGGACCGATGAATCACAATTTTCACGTGAGGGAATATTCAATCGTCGAAATAATCATTTCTGGGCATCAGAAAACCCTCATTTCATTAGAGAAAGGGGATTTCAACAAAAATTCAGTTTTAATGTGTTTTGTATGCTTATGGATGATACATTTTCAATATGCATTTATGAGGAAAAGTTGAATTCCGCCAAATATTTGGATATTCTGCGAACCACTGTGAGTGAATTCCTTGACAATTTACCTCTAAACATATATAATAATTGTTGGTATCAGTTGGATGGAGCTCCTGGACATTGCACAGGTGAAGTGAGCAGAGAACTCACAAATTTGTTCGAAGATCGGTGGATACGACGATTGGGTCCTTGGATTTGGCCGCCGCGGTCACCAGATCTGACTCCCCTAGATTTTTATCTCTGGGGAAAAATAAAAGAAAAGGTTTACAGAACACCTGTGAATACAAAACAGGAACTAGAAAACAGGGTTAGACGTGCTTTTGAAGAAATCGACCCGTCGGAAATCCGCAGAGCCACGACTGATCATGTCATGACGTCGATCCATCAATGTTTGCAAGTAAATGGTCAGCATTTCAAGCATCTGAGCTACTGAGTTTTTGTTTTTGCAGTATTAAATGTGTTGTAATTGTCAAGTAAACTTTTTAATATTATAATATCTTGTGTAGAATTAATTTAATCAATTTAATTTTTCATTCTTCGAACTGTCAACCTAATCATATTTGTCATACACCCAGTATTAAGGAAGGTTCATGTATTGCATTATACTTTTCTCAAAACAGTGAAGCTATTTTTCGTTATTTGATAGATTTTTCATCAAATTTTATACTTGCACACACCTCAAACATTATAAAATAATTTATATCTCATAAACGGTAAGAGGTAGGTATAGGATATACTCAATAAAACTTATTCAAACTGGTTCGTTGAATTCGAAAATGAAATAATATACAGGGGGTTCCATTTGAAAAAACTGAGTTTCAGTCATTTTCATAAGTCCCCGAAAAGAAGTTAATTCTGAGCTTCCCTGTATGATGAAACTGAGATCCAGTTCATCGACAGAATACTCAATGGTCTTATGCAGCTATGACCCAAAGTTCAATATTTTGTACATTTGCATTGCGAAAAAAATGTTATTTTTCAATGGTCAGGTTTTACACAAAAAATTGACAAAATAATTTTTATCTCGAAAATCGTCACAGATAGGTATAGGGAATTATATGGGAAAGTTGTGAGGAATATTATAAGGATTTCAAAATCCATATAATATATGGGATGTTCCATTTGAAATAACAAAGTAGCTACTACTTTCTGATACAAGTGGCAACACTGTATCGATGAAAATATTTTAGACGGGTAGAGCATGTTTGATTATCCATGCCCACAAATTTTTAAAATGATCTGTTGTTCCGTTCTCCAGAAACGTCTAATAGGCCATCGAGTGTGGAATACCCTTATACCTGGCGTCCCTTTCCATTGATACCCACCAATTTTAATGTATCCGCTGCGTTTGTCAAAATCTATTTTTTTTACACCAAGGAACCACTTTGAATCACGTTGATCATAGAAGGGTCCATATACTTTGTCTATTTCTTTATTTTTCCCCCAATGCTTTATAATGTATGGTTGGACCATTATAGGATATTGATCGATATATTATTCTAAAACTTCTTCATTCATGTCCATCAGATCATTTTGCTCCTCTTCTTCTGTGAAAGCATTATCGCCATCATCAGCATCATCATCATCCTCTGTACTTGCAATAACGTCGAGGGATTGGAATGGAGTCGTTTCGGGCTTTTCCATTTTCTCCCCTTCAGGTTCGGTTTTCGTCTCAGTTTTGATTGGACTAGTAGCTTGTGACGTTTCATTCGCTATTATTTTCAGCGGAACTGATACAGGTTTGAAGAATTTTTGCAGCGATTCATCTTCTTCAGATTTACCCAATTTCAAGGCTAAATATTTTTTTCGAATAACGTTTGCAATTTCGTTGATTTTAGTCTTTCGATTAACATCAACTTCTTTGCTCAACGGTTTCATGATGACGAATGATAATACATCACATCTTGTGTATAGTTATATATTTGTCGAATCCTTGTCGATATCGACCAGCATTCGTATCGAAATCTTTGCAAATCACAACGGTTCCATATTGCTGCTGCTGCCAACATTTTGCACACATTCTCTTAAATTCGTCGAAAGACATGTCGGGAGAAACGTGTTCATCGAATACATGTTTTAAATTTATTTCATCTTGCTTGAAAAGTACGATCATATTACAGTTGTCGCGTATCAGCTGTTTTAGGATTTTCGAATATGTTTGACAAAGGTAGGCGGCGTCAATGTTCTTGTGTCTGCACACGGAATAATACTCTCGAATTTTCTGTTGACCATCGCAGGCGACATCGTCGAAAATAAATATACTATTCGATTTGGATTCGTGAGGATTTCTTCATTTTCTCTGAACGGATAATAACCCAGCCCCTTGACTTTCTTCAAAATTTCTTGAAATACTTGATATTTGGGTTGATACAATAACTTTGAGTATACGTAAATGTTTTCAAATTTAGCACCATTCGGGTGGAATAACAATGTTATGATGGCGTTTGTTTTTCCACAACCACTTGGTCCGCAAATGATTGCACGGAACGAATTGGGTAATAATTTACCATGTTTCCTAATCATACTACCACAACCGTCTCCATTCAAAATATCCAAATTTTCAATGGGTAGTGACTCGTCTTGCTGAATGACTTCCATGATGTGATGGTTGAAAATGAGTGCACCCCGGTTATAAATAAAAATATCACAATCACTTTACGTCATTCTCAATGTTGACTTACTCCGGTGCAGGTGTTGTTAATTCCATAATCAATAAGCTCCCGTTCGAATTACATCTTCCTGGTTATTCGTTTTGTGGTCCAGGTACCAAATTGCAAAAGAGATTGGATCGCGGGGACAAAGGTGTGAATCCTTTGGACGAGAGCTGTAAAGATCACGATATTGCATACTCCCAAAGTGATTCTCTACAAGACCGGCACAAGGCAGATCAAGTGTTGGAAAATCGAGCTTGGGAACGTGTTAAATCTAAAGACGCTAAATTTGGAGAACGTGCTGCAGCTTGGATGGTAACTTCCACCATGAAAGCGAAACGTAACCTTGGTATGGGTCTGTCCTTTCGTCGTAACATGCTTCAAAAAATTATTAAAAATTGGAAGCCTCATCCTAGCAATCTTAAGAAATCTAGTGCTTCAGCTTTGCGAGCTGCTAAAATGGCTGTGAGTCAAGCTGGAGGACGTAACAAAATACGCATACCTAGGGTAATTCCATTCGATGCAAAATCCGGAGGAATCCTGCCACTCATACCCATATTTGCTGCCCTTTCGGCTTTGGGTTCGTTGGCAGGTGGGGCGAGCGCTATCGCAAAAACAGTTATAGATGCCAGAGGTGCCAAAAAGAAACTCGAAGAAGATCAACGTCATAATAAATCCATGGAACATTTGGGATATGGTTTGTACCTACGAAAAACACGTCGAGGATTTGGGATGTTCCTGAAAAAACAACGTAAAGGACGAGGTCTCTACTTGAAAAAACAAAAAAACTACTAGACAAGCTACCTAATAGAGCATTATACGATTCGGAAATTCTACAGTGTGCCCGTCAACTTGAAATACCGAATTTTCGTGGAGTTTTTATGCGTGATATGTTGCCAACTTGTGGTCCTTGGCTGCGAGAATGCGGCGTTATAAACCTGGATTCGCATTTGAATGCGGGCACTCATTGGGTAGCTTACAATAAAACCGGCAACGTTGCACAATATTTCGACAGTTTTGGCAATCTAAAACCTCCAATGGAATTGGCGAGATATTTTGGGAAGAGGGTGAAAATTACATATAATAATGATCAATATCAAAATTACAATCAGAATAACTGTGGCCATCTTTGTCTGAAGTTTCTACTTCATAATGTCGTCCGATAAAATGTATAAATCATTGATTGAAATGCATAAGTATAAATCTTTGCGAGATTTCACCGATGCCGAACTGCAAGCTTTACCAATTGAATATTTGATGGGGAACGCAGGACCTTGGGAATTGTTGGATGTATGGCGCAGATTGCCAATGGATTACCAGCATCGATACGCTTTGCAGATACGCCTACCATGTTTCATCCATCTCCGACATGATTTTCCCGCATCAGCGCCGCTACATTGAATATTGTAAACTGATATTGTTAGCGCACAATTTGAATGCTATTATTGTAATAAAAAATAAATGATTTTGGTTCAAATGTTTCTTTATTTAAGGTGTGCGATTGTTTGATGTGTGTCAGTCATGTCTATGATATTAACGCTAACAAGTCGTTCTTCGACGCTTTCCATTGATTTCAATCCACCCATTCGATTGGATTCCGATTCAGAATATAGTTTGGCTTTGCTCAGCTTCCATTCCTACAACAGTATACCCAACATTGAAGACGGTACGAAATTCTACTACTATGAAAACGGTGATAAAGCTAAACGAAGAAATATCGATATTCCTGCTGGATCTTACGAAATCAGTGATATTGAAGATTTAATAAGCAAACATATCATACCCAAAACGTACAAAGAAAACCCTGAGGAATTTTTCTATCTCAAACCCAATAATAATACACTGAAAAGCGAAATATTTTGTCTTAAGCACTCGATCGATTTCCGACCTGCAAATAGTTTAGCTCGTATTTTGGGGTTTTTGTCTAAACTTCTCAATCCCAACTTGCATTACGCATCGGATCTGCCTGTGGATATCATTAAAGTACGAACCATACACATAGCAACATTACCTTTGGAGCCTTCTACAACGACACACCGTCTCATACGATATACGAATTTGCTATAGGTGTTGATCCAGGTTACGCCATTGACGAAACACCCAATCATCTCATTTATCTGCCCATTTCTCATACAAACGAAATAAATACCATTACGTTGCGAGTGCTCGATCAACATTCTCAACTTGTTGATTTTCGCAACGAAGAAATAATAATTCGTTTGGAATTGAAGCGAAAGTATGGTGCTAACTATCTATAATTATAAATCATCTCCATACCACACCTCAGTCTTCACCAAGACATTCAACCATCAGCAGCAGCAGCAGCAGCAGAAACAACCTCAACTACTGTCAACGGAGAATAAATTGTTTTTGGAATCTCTCGGTTATCATGTTGTCCAATCAACTATTCAACATTTTCCGAAAACCTCACAACGATGAATCCATACAAAAGGTAGAGTGGCGCACCTACTACCCATATGTCAAGTCTTTCCGCAACAATGATGTTATTGAAATCAATATTAATCAATCTGATGTCTATGATGCCTTGTACGATAGTTTGCTATTCATCAGTGGAAAGGTTGAGAGAACCAAGGGAAATGGTAGGGTGACGTTCGTAAATAATGCTGGCGCTTTCATGTTTCAATCTGCTAGTTATGAACAAAATGGCAAGGAATTGGAAACAGTTCGTGAAGTAGGAATTGTCAGTAGTGTCAGAGGCTTTCTCACCTACACTGATGAAGATATCAAACACTTGGCCACCTCAGGTTGGACTTTTCCCACCAATACTGGAATCATTCACCCAACCCATCTAACATTCAACATGCTAATACCCATTAGACATTTTCTGAATATCTTCAGTGATTATCAATGTGTTTCCTACGGTAAGCATACCATTCGATTAGTACGAGCTGGAGATGATAGCAACCTCTTCAAAATAGACGAGACTCCTGGATCAACTTTACCCCCCACGGAAGTCAAACTGGAAATTGAGAATATTGAGCTTAAAGTTAAACGAATCTATCCGCATGATCAAATTAAATTACAACTTTTGAAAGCCATCCAAGCTGACACTCCAATTCTTATACCCTTCAGAAAATGGGAACTACATATGTTGCCTGCTCTCACACAAGGTGCAAAAAATGAAATATGGGCTGTCAAGACTTCATCGTTTCTCGAAATCCCCCGCTATGTGATTGTATGTTTTCAAAAAGATCGTGATTATACGAAGGTCAATAATGATCCGACAATATTCAACAATTTGAATATCACTAATATAACGCTGACTCTAAACGGTGAGAATTACCCCAAAGAAAATATGCATCTGGATTTTGCAAAGGGAAATTTTTCTCAATCCTATTTCAACTACTCACAATTTGGGCTCAGCTACAAACTTACCAATCAGCATAATCCTCTTTTGGTTAACTCTGCCTTTGCCTTTGACAAAACTCTCTTTGTCATCGATTGTTCCAGAAGGGATGAGAGCATCAAAAGTTCCAGTGTTGATGTGAAGCTGGAAATTGAGGCATCTGAAGGATTCCCCAAAAATACTCGAGCCTATGCTATTATTGTGCACGACACTGTCATTGAGCACCTCCCACTCTCAGAAATTATCAAAAAATGGAACTAAGCATGCGATTCAGCTTCAGTATTAATCGCAGAGTCAACATGAGAATAGCTGTTGTAGATATTCAAGGCTTCATCGTCGACCGGCAATTTCATCCTAAGGAAATAGCTATTAGGGTTGGAATTCAATGTAGTAACTTTTTACTGTTGCCAAACATACCATTTTCCTCTTTGACTAAAGAGGATCGACGTACCACCTGTTTCTTGGAGAAAAACATTCACGGATTGCGGTATTCCTCCGGCTTTGTGGAATATCATCAATTGGATGCCATCCTCAAGAAACATCTGCACGATGCTGATATCATTTATGTGCGAGGGCTTCAAAAACGAAACTATCTTGCCGAGAAATTTCAACAATTATGTCTACCTACACGTATTGTGAACTTGGAGGATTATGATAATACAACGTGGATGGTTCCTACATTCACCAACAACACTGCCTTACCTTGTATGCATCACATTCGTCGCAACAATACCAACTATAGTTGCAGCCTCCGAAACGTCGATATTCTTTACAAATGGTTATGTGATATGTTACCGAAATAAAACTGCTTAATAAATTTTGTATTCAAGATGTTTGAATTTTTTACCCTATCCTACAATACCACCATCTCATTATGTATACTCATAAGTTAGGTTGGCCGAGCGGTCTAAGGCGTTGTACTTAAGTTACGATTCCCGAAAGGGAGCGTGGGTTCGAATCCCACACCTAACATCCCTTTTCTTTTCGATTTATCTAACCTCACTTTTTTATATTTTATTTGTCATAACAAAACAAATTAATCAGAAACCACCTAATCCCACATTTCATAATAATATGTACTTATAATTTCATTTCATTATGTATACTTATAAGTTAGGTTGGCCGAGCGGTCTAAGGCGTTGTATTCAAGTTGCGATTCCCGAAAGGGAGCGTGGGTTCGAATCCCACACCTAACATCATTTTTTTTTCGATCTATCTAACCTCACTTTATGGCGTTTTTCGAAAACGTTGCACGGTTGAAACTCTAAAACATGCGAAAATGTTATCAAAATACACGTTTTCCGCGTTCTAAGAAACACTTGAAATTTGAAACGCATAAATGTCATCACAATAAGCGTTTTTCATGTTCTAAAAAACAACTAAAATAACGAACGCCGAAAATACACTTTTCCATGTATTTCTTATGGAGATTCAGCATTTCAAAGTTGCTCAAAATGTTCGTTTTCGCGTTCGAAAAAAACACCTCAAATTTTAAACGCCAAAACGTGCGTAAATGCGACTACAATTATGCATTTTTCCCGTTCGAAAAATGACTAAAATTTTGAATGTCAACTGTACTCCCAAATCGCACTTTAAAAATGCCGGACCCCGTCACGATGCACATTTATGAGACACCCTGTATATATTTTTTGTCTCAACTGGCACGGTGGTACACCTGGTACATATTTTTTTCTTAAATGAAAAACCCCATCATGATGCACGTTTATGAGACACCCTGTATTTTTTTTTCCTCAAATTTTGACACACCCTGTATACGTAAAATGAAAACTTCTGAATCCCTGCATGCCCCAATGATGCGATGCTCCAATGATGTGATGATTCATTTTTCCGATGTATTTTGAGACATCCTGTATACCAAATTTGACAGCTGTCATGTTTTTCTCTGTCTCATGTCATTTGACAGGCAGCCATGTTTTTTTCTCTTAAATGTTGTGTTGGTACACCCTGTATGGCAGCAACCATGTTTTTTTCTCTTAAATACTATGGTGGTACACCCTGTATATCTTTTTTCTTCCATAATTAAATTTAAAAACCGGCAACGTCCCACCCTCCGTAACTCTACTCCTTAATTTTAAATCCGGCAACACCCAACGTCACGCGGTGAACCCAGCGACGCTGAGAAGTCGCTACTGCGCATGCGTGTTTTAGAACACAGGTTGTATCACTACTTTAATCTATTCAAGGACAATGAAATTGTTGAGATAAATTTTTTGATATCTTGAAATTTTTTACTTTTGGTCGAATTTTTTTCGAAGTCAAAAAATGCTCATCTTTTTAGGTTCATTCGATTTTTACGAGCTTATTTATCAAGATATAGAAAAAGTTGATGAAACTTTTTTTCGTGCAATCTCACGCGAAGTCAGTATTTCGCGTTCTCAGCACAGTCCGCGAAATTTAATTTCGCGGCCGTTACCCATAGCAACGGCCGCGAAACCAAACGTCACTTTCAAAAATGTTTTCAGACATCGTCTCAACATTCTGTTTGTCACACCAATCTTTAAACTCGCCGTAACATTTTTCGTACTGCCGTTTAGATTTTTCGGGTATTAAAACGGAAAGCGCCGAATTTTTAACGCTTTTGAGTTCAGGAGGAGTGGAAGGTACTGAAATATCGCTATCAGTATCAGACATTTTGCGTTTTGACAAGAACTGTCAAAATATTTTGTATATATCATTTCCATAGCACACGGTGATATTGTTAAATAAATTGAACTGCTGTTGATTTTAGAGCAATAATATATTTATTTACAACTATCTATTTTAATAATTTTAACGATTGCGCGAAAAATAGTGTGTATGCCATGGCCGCGAAACTTTTTAACGACCTCAAGATTATCTTGCCTCGGCCGCAAGCGGCCTCGGCGATAACTGTTCTTTCGGTACGTTAAAAAGGTATTTCGCGGCCTTAGCATACAAATAACTGTTGTAGAACTATCAAAGGGCAATAAAACTGTTAGTACACACCTTTGTGATATCCAGTTTAGTTTTCGAGTTTTTGACGATTTTAGACACAAAAAACACATTTTGTGATTTTTTTTTCAGTTTTTTCATAATTTTTCCACCCTATTATGAAGTTGGAAAAGAATGGTTTGGAACATCGGTGGAACTTGTGAAGACGTATATTTGAAAAAATTTCATTTTGTCATTAGTACGGTCAATATTTCAATTTTTACGTTTTTTTCAAATATTTCCTGGACTATTGATTTTATTGAAAAGATCTCTTGGTGAATTGTGATGGTATCAACCGTTCGTAAGATATTGTGTTTTTAAAAAAAAGGAAGTTTTTTTTCAGTTTTCTCAAGTTTTCTCAGTTTTCCGATTATTTTTTCGAAAATTTCAAAGTGGTATGATTTGTTTGTATATTATAGCTCTATCCATTGCAACCTTCGAAATTGATTTAAAAAAATCAGCGCGGTTTTTATTCTACTTTATTACTTTTCGGGAAATCACCCGGAAAACCCGGATTCATTTTCCAATCCCTCCCAAGAACTATAACTTGTGTAGAGGATATAGGCGCATATTTTAAGAAAATATTGAAGGAAAAAAATAATCTCCTGAATCGCTATCGAGGAAAGTATGAAAAACCGGAAAAACCTCATAAAAATTTTCCAGGTTTTCCGATTATGAAAAAATTAAAATTTACAGGTACTGTTTTTGAGTTATTAATGTAGTTAAAATTTGAAAGCGATATCTCGAAGGGTTTAGAAATTACAAGCGTGTTTATGTGACACGACAGACAGACGGACAGATAGACAGACATTTTCGTTTTTTTTTCCGAAATTTATGTAGTTTTTGATGGTGCTCATTTTCCTTCGTATGACTTTTTCTGTATCTCTCCAAATAAAAAAGTTAGATTCTGCTTTAGATGGATATATTATTATTATTATCATCATTTTTCTTGTTTTGATCTAAACTTTTGATAAGGATCATTTTTATCTTTGAATCATGGCTCTAAAAATTGACCCCACTGTGTAAAGTGACTTTTTGGACGAAAAAATATAATTTTTCCTAATTTTTCCCATAAAATCGTGGTTTTCTCGTTTGTTTTACAAGTATAAAAAAATTTTATACATGATTTTTTGTAGGTCTTTCCAAGGAGCATAAAATTGTTCCCATAAAATTTTCTCAAATCTCCTTCGATTTTCCAGTTTTTGGCGATTTAGAAAGAGAGTACAAATTTTTCATTTATTTTTTTCAAGTTTTTTGTCATTTTCCCACTTTATAATCAAGTTGGAGAAAAACCGTTTGAATACATCGAGAGGGCTTGTAGTGCGAACTCGATGCGACTCAAAATTTTTCATTACCTCCGTTGGTACGGTCAATATTTCGATTTTCCGATTTTTTCAAATATCTCCCGGACTATTGATATAAGAGGCAAATTATACAATTTTTTTTGTAGATTTCCTAAAGGCGGCCAGAAAAGATATCTTGATGAATTTGGAAAATACTGAGCGTTTCCGAGATTTTTCGTATTTTTCAAAATTCAAATTTTTTGTTTTAAATTTTTTGAGTTTTCTCAGTTATCCGGTCATTTTAGTGGTAATCCAGATGACATGATTTTTTGGTTTACTTGAGCTCTACCAATTGCATTGTTTGAAATTCAGTTTCAATCAATGATTCGATTGTTTTTTGTGTTACAATATATCGACATTTTTCGGAAAATTGCACGGAAAACCTGGTTATCATTTTCCGATCATTCTCAAAAACTACAATCTTCTGTAAGACATATTGAAGTATATCTTCAAGGAATATGAAATGAATCAAATCAATTCCTGAACCTGTGTGAAGAGAGAAGTAGAATCTTAAAAAAAAAAGTTAAAAAACCCGTAAAAATTTCCCGAGTTTTCCGATCGCCAAATAAAAACAAATGACAAATACCGTATTTGAGTTATTAAAATGATTCAAATTTCAAAGCGATGTCTCCTGTGGTTTTAAAAATATAGCGTTTTGAACTATCACGACAGAGGTCCGGACATTTTTTTATCATTATTATTATTATTATCATTTTGTTTTTTCTATTTTTATATGGAGATAATTTATTTCCAGGAACCATTTCTCTATCTCTTGAGATAAAAAATTTAGGGCCCTCCAGT
Organism: Chrysolina oricalcia; assembly: GCA_944452925.2. Lineage (NCBI taxonomy): Eukaryota > Metazoa > Arthropoda > Insecta > Coleoptera > Chrysomelidae > Chrysolina > Chrysolina oricalcia. The sequence goes on from OX101822.2 coordinate 51,207,516, forward strand.
AGGTGAAGATATTATTATTATTATCATTCTTTTTTCGTTTTTTTCTAAATTTTTGATAAGGAACATTGTCCCGTTGGATTCATCACTCTATCTCTTCAAATAAAAAATTTAGGTACGCTGTGTATTTCGATTTCTGGGCAATCGTAGGAAATACAACTTCCTAAGAGGTCAATGTATAATTATGAGAAAAGTGTCCAGCGAGTTGGACAAATGAACCGAGGAGGTTAAAGCGTTAATGTTTAAATCACTTTGGATGCCGGTCACTGCCGGTTCAAACCACGGCAACTGCAGAATTTTTCTGATGGCCCGAGAAAGTGGTATGGTAAGATCCAATGGGCATCTGCCTACGTGTCATCGGGTCAGCCTGGGTGGCTGGACGAGCCTACCACGCAAGGGGTGGAGTGTTTAGTGGGTATACCTGAGGGGGATTGATTCAATTCGGACTCAGGGGACTCCCACACTACCTTAAGGGATGTGTGAAATAGGCCGGATAAGGTGTCCATAAAGGGTTTCAACCACATCGTTCAAATAAAAAAAAAGGCCGTTTCCAGTACGAAAGAAATATGTCTATCGATTTTTATGACGAGTTTTATACAGGGTGGGGCACCGAAAACGAAACAGATCGAATATCTTCAAAACGCATGTGTTGTGAACAAAATGCAAAAACACGTTTATTTTTAATCCAGGGGAACATCTTCCTATCATAACCTAAACTGTTATACCTCTTCCCCCACCCCTTGTTCACTATTACCCAAACAATTTGAATAGGGTAGGTAGTGAATATGACACACCATTAAAGAAGTAATTTCATAAGGAATTCGGCCATGTCAATTTTTGCTACCTAACTTTTTATCTTGGTAACTGTTCCGTATCCCAAATTATGATACTTCATTTGCAAGCTAATTCGACATAAATTCGGTGACAACGCATTGTGCAATTTTTCTGAGGGAAAAACAAAATGGCGGTTCCAAAATGGCGAACAAGATTTGCAATTATGGTCCGATTCAATTCAAAATTGATAAGTGGAGGTTTTCAGGGTCAGAAATTATGATCTGTTTGTCAATGCATCAAGATAGTGGCTCCAAGATGGCGGACGAAATTTGTAATTATGGTTTGACTCGAATCAAAATTAGTATGTGGGGATTTTCAGGGTGAGAGGTTATTATTTTTTTATAGATGCAATAAACAAGATGTTGGGCAACTTATTAAATTTAATTTGAAAGCCAATGTGAACAATTCACGGAAGCATAACAAAAATTGCTCAAAAATTTCAGACAGCCTTTCGAAACTAACTCATACTCATGTTCATGGAATGCAGTTTGGAATGATTGAATTTGAATTTATGAAATGTTTTCCAATTCTTAAGTTTATTCAATGTCCATTTTTTTATTTTTCAAAATCTTTCATTCAACTTGCCCTGTTGCAGATGACTTTTGGCCCACTTCTCGTTGTCCGATTAACTTGAATTTTGGTAGGTGTCCACAATTGCGATGACAATGCATTATAGAACTTTTATTGGAGAAAAACCAACAAAATGGCAGCTCCAGGATGGCGGATGAGATATGTAATTATGGTCCGATTCGATTCAGAATCCGATTGTGGGTGTTTGAGGTACATATTTTCAGCATGACTAAAAAGAGAAGAATTAAATTGATAAAAAAGCTTTCATACAAATGCGATGAGATGAAAAAAGTAATTTTTTCAGATATGTGACGTAAGACATTCTAAGCGTAACAGATTCAAAAGCTAGCCGCGAGTGCAAAATAGGTATTCTTGCGAGGTGAAATTTTGATTCTGCTACGCACAGAATAACCTAGGTCACACATCTGAAAAAAATTATTTTCTTGTGAGCGCATTTGAATGAAAGATTTTTTTTTATCAATTTAACTGATTCATTTTAGTCATACTGGAAACATTCAAAACCCCTATATGCCAATTTCGAATCGAATCGAACCACAATTACAAATTTTGTCTGCCATCTTGGTTTTTCGCATTGACAAAAAAAATCGTAATTTCCGACCCTGAAAATCCCCACATACTAATTTTGATTCGAGTCGAACCATAAGTACAAATTTCATCTGCCATCTTGGATCCACCATCTTGTTTTTTGCATTGACAAACATATTATTATTTCTGACCCTGAATACCACCACATATCAATTTTGAATCGAATCGGACCATAATTGCAATAAATTGTTCAAAACGCGATTGTGCAAAGTATACACATCGTACAGAAATCATCTTGCGTACAGTTGAACCACATATTATTATCTATCAGATTCCGCAATATTGTTTATCCAGCTTCAGATTTATAAAAATGAAAGAAAAATTAAAAATGGTCTATTTTTCGAGTTTTTTCCGTATTTTCTCAGTAGAAAATTTACCGATCCGGTCGTACGAAAATCCATTTTCATAAATCTCTACAAACTTTCCATTGACTGTAAAATGATTCCTCGAATAATCTTTGAGAGTGTATATTCAATAGAAACCCAACGGTAAAAACCTCATTCCTCTTGCTCTAACCGTGCTCGAGATAGCAATTTTTTGTAGGCGAAAAACAATTGTGTTGTACTCAGAAAAGAAGCTCCTATCATAACTCACAATTGTTTGTTGAAATTGTTTTTTCCTTTAAACAGCTGTCGTTCCTTTACGAACGGCAGCCCTCCGAAGTTGAAACTTGTGCGGGCCAAGGATTAACGAGGTCTTAACTTTTCACGTGCGATTCCTAGCACTTTTTTGGGCCATCAGAGAAATGTCTGCAGTTGCCATGGTTTGAACCATCACCGACTGGCAGCTGATGAACAATGTCGCTTTAACCATTCGGCAACCTGGCCCTGTAAAGGACAATGAAAAAATCGTCATACAATTGCTTTCAAAGAATCATTGAAAAAATGAGTGGAGTACGTGATGTTTTGTTTTTCTACGAATGTGAAAGTTGTATAGCCACGAAAACAGTGCTGAATCATCCGGTATAGTACAGCGCGCCTGTGGAACAATACGAACCGGCTCATGGTAAAAGACCCTATTCAAATATCACATATTTGCTTCCGAAAAATTCTTTCGAATATTCACTGTCTGCGTCTTATCATCCATCAAAGATCTCTTATCGAATAATATATATCTGCAGGATCCACTGAATCCCATTAATAAGTATGGAATATGTATTCAGTCTCCCAATTCTCACGAGTATTATGGCTGACTGATCTAGGTTTCGTTTTCAATCCTTCTGCTTGATTACTTTTCACGATTTTATCAGGAAGTGATTGGGCATCTGGAAAATAAAACTTGATAGGGCTGAAAGCGATATCGGAAGAATAATAGAGTGAACCAGAAAACTAAAAGCAATACATTCATCTATTTTGCAACTACTTTGTGGGTTGGTGGTATTTTTCAATATCAATAGAATCATCCATATATGCAGAGCTTATAATGATAATAATACTACTAATGATGATAATATTAAATCACAAGAGCTAATCATGCATTTGCTCAGATGGCTTGAGGTGCCTGATCAAATAGCATTGGGCAACTGATGCTACTCTGGAGGACTCGCTTTACCATAAGATTCAGTAAAGTCGTAGATCAAACAGAGCAGGTGATCTTCAGGTAGATTTCCTCAGCTCTCTTCTCTTCTGCTTCTCACTATTGCCATTGTCTGTTGCACTCAGGAAAATCAATGTATACAACTGCGGCACCTCCAGCAACCAGGGGGGACATAAGGTCACCCATCTGTTTCACATGGATGACATCAAACTACAAACAGGGGGCCAGGTAGCCGAGTGGTTAAAGCGACAGTGTTTTAGTCACTGGCTGCCGGTCGGCGGTGGTTCAAACCATGGCGACTGCAGAATTTTTTCTGATGGCCCGAGAAAGTGCTAGGAATCGCACGTAAAAAGGTAAGACCTTCTTAATCCTTGGCTCGCACAAGTTTCGACTTTTGAGGGCTGCCATTCGTAAGGGGACGACAGCTGGTTAACGGAAAAAATAATTTTAACAATTTAATATGCCTCGGGAACAGGGGACCTAAATCGGAGGGTGTTGGAAGAGTACACGTTTGCTATCGGAATGGAACTCGGGACCGACAAATGTACCACAGCTCATCTCAAAAGCGGTCGTTGCAAGAAAGCATCAATCAATCAATCAATCAAAATATGCTTCAATATCGGAAAAATACAATTCTTGTTGACGATGTTTAAGAATATAAATCAGGATGGATTTATCGAGGGGCAATATATAAAAATATAAAATAGAAAAGTTATTGGGTATAGCCCTCAAAATGTAGTGCAACACGTGTCTACGGTTGCACTACAATTTGAGGGCTATACCCAATAAATTTTCTATTTATAATTATATATATATATATATATATATATATATATATATATATATATATATATATATATATATATATATATATATATATATATATATATATATATATATATAACAGAAAGTTAATTATGACATCTACAGTCACTAGTTGAAACTTAATTTGACACGAACCAAGGAATCCAAAAGCGGAGGTTTGTCCACAAATTGACAGGCAGCCAACAATTCGTTGTTCTGACCAACCCAAGGTTCAATCAAGTTTCTAATACGTTATGAGGAACGCAAGCAGAATCTAAGTGAAAATAGAGTATATTTCGTTTTAATTCCGAGAGTTCTAACCTTTGACAGCTGTTTCGTGCTAACGCACTCATCAGAAAGGATTTATGGAGCTCTCGAAATTAAAACGAATCCGCTCAAGAATTAATACCGTGAAGGCAAGACAGATATAACAGAAAGTTAATTATGACATCTACAGTCACTAGTTGAAACTTAATTTGACACGAACCAAGGAATCCAAAAGCGGAGGTTTGTCCACAAATTGACAGGCAGCCAACAATTCGTTGTTCTGACCAACCCAAGGTTCAATCAAGTTTCTAATACGTTATGAGGAACGCAAGCAGAATCTAAGTGAAAATAGAGTATATTTTGTTTCAATTCCGAGAGTTCTAACCTTTGACAGCTGTTTCGTGCTAACGCACTCATCAGAAAGGATTTATGGAGCTCTCGAAATCAAAATGAATCCGCTCAAGAATTAATACCGTGAAGGCAAGACAGATATAACAGAAAGTTAATTATGACATCTACAGTCACTAGTTGAAACTTAATTTGACACGAACCAAGGAATCCAAAAGCGGAGGTTTGTCCACAAATTGACAGGCAGCCAACAATTCGTTGTTCTGACCAACCCAAGGTTCAATCAAGTTTCTAATACGTTATGAGGAACGCAAGCAGAATGTAAGTGAAAATAGAGTATATTTCGTTTGGGTTGGTCAGAACAACGAAGTGTTGACTGCCTGTCAAATTGTAGACAAACCTCTACTTTGGATTCCTTGGTTCGTGTCAAATTAAGTTTCAACTAGTGACTGTAGATGTCATAAGTAACTTTCTGTTATATCTGTCTTGCCTTCACGGTATTAATTCTTGAGCGGATTCGTTTTAATTTCGAGAGCTCCATAAATCCTTTCTGATGAGTGCGTTAGCACGAAACAGCTGTCAAAGGTTAGAACTCTCGGAATTAAAACGAAATATACTCTATTTTCACTTAGATTCTGCTTGCGTTCCTCATAACGTATTAGAAACTTGATTGAACCTTGGGTTGGTCAGAACAACGAATTGTTGGCTGCCTGTCAATTTGTGGAGAAACCTCCGCTTTTGGATTCCTTGGTTCGTGTCAAATTAAGTTTCAACTAGTGACTGTAGATGTCATAATTAACTTTCTGTTATATCTGTCTTGCCTTCACGGTATTAATTCTTGAGCGGATTCGTTTTAATTTCGAGAGCTCCATAAATCCTTTCTGATGAGTGCGTTAGCACGATACAGCTGTCAAAGGTTAGAACTCTCGGTCTCAATCTGCCTACTCCTTCGAGAGTACAGTTCTCTCGACGAGACTTGGGGAGCAAACATATATATATATATATATATATATATATATATATATATATAGATATATATATATATATATATATATATATATATATATATATATATATATACGAAATATATATCTTTGGAAGTCAGAATTGTTAAAAATTGTTAAAATTGTTATTTCCGTCAACCAGTACAATAACATTTTTTATCTCTAAAATCTGAAAAATTATGATCACGGGCACTGTATCTAGTTCAATGACCATAGTGGTATTAGACTACGAAGTAGTTGTTTTCTTTCATATCTTTGCCTCATCATTTGTGCGAAAGTTAGGAAAGAATGGTATTTCCACGGTATTTCGACATTCTCTAAACTATTCGATCCATGTTTTGTTCGTATTTCCGAAATCTAACTCACCTCCACGTATGGACAAGTGGTAGTACGAAGTTATGGTCATCCGCTGATCTGAAAAACTTTCCTACAAACTTACCTGAATAATGTGCTAGATAAAATATGTTCCATTAGTGGTGAGCACCAGTGTGATACAGTGGGAACTAATTGGTAAACCCATCACAAATGGATAGAAACTTGGAAGAGACTAACTTCCAAGTTGTTTCAAAATGAAATCCAATTTGAAAGAATTATTGTGTTCCACCCTATGATCAGTCACTGGCTACTCCGGAAAAGCTGTTAGCGATAGGAGCTCTAGGAAAAATGCATTAACTTGTAGTAATTAAACCATCAAGCTTATTGAGTTTTGTCGCTTCACTGGATGATGTCCAGAACACCCAACAGAAAATCGTTCTCAATTAGACTCGCTGACTGAGAAAAGAATGACTGGTCCGTATCCTGCTGCAGTGGTGATAATAAAGTTTCAAATAAGGAATGAGTTGAAGTTTGGTATGAACAAATCATTAATTATTTTCATTTCAGAAAGATGGCAATCGAATGTTGATTAGCAGAAAAAGTACTACTGAACTTAGAAAATGGACCAATCGGATGAAGTAACATCAAACTTCCATTACGTGAAAACCTGTTGTTGGACGAATAGTATTTAAGCTGAAAACTGAGGTTGAGAAAACTGAACTCACTGGAACAATTTCGGAAGAAAAACAAGAGAAATAACGTTTTATAGAATAGAATAGAATTTTATTCATGTAGCACATACATAAGTGATATTTGCATATGTCAAAAATGGTAATACATGATAGTATAAGAATAATGAAATACGATCAGTAAACCGTCAGTAAGAACTGTTCACACTATAGCTATTTTTAGACGGGCGTCAATTTAGTCAATGAGTCGAAATTATCAAAATATTCTTCAAATGGGTATTAGGCAATTTTTAAAAGAATACTATCAAGTTTTACTTTGAAACTATTTATAGTCATGTCGAAAGTGTAGAACGCATTTGATTCAGAAGGTTTACGATCACCAATTTCACAATGGCAGGCAATCTCGAAAGCTTGAAGTAGGTGGCGCTAGTTGGGCTAGAGTCTTTTAATTGTCATTTGTCAATGTGAGCTTATTTTAATATTCAAATATTGATGTTTGTCATTGTCAGTGTCACACACATGGTTGTTGATGTGCACAAAATCTATTGAAGGCACAGTCCATGGTCCATGTCAACTGATTACTAAAACTGAATGAATCATTAGGTTGCCATAGTATCTGCGAGACATGAAGAGTGTATTTTCCGAGGAGCAGGCCAAGGCCAGATCTCCGGATGGCCCACCCGCCGTTAGGCATAAGGCCAGATCTACCATCCATCTAACGCAACCCCCGTCAAGGGAACCCATCCCATCACCGCACTCCCAAAAATTAGCGAGGAAATTTTTCCTGTCCCTTTCTTTTTATTAATAGATGCATTTGTACATTCTTGTTTGTGCTATAAGAGCTACATTTGTGTTAGTTCTTGTTACTGTCGGTCAATTTGGGTCATCGTCGCTGATCATAAGTTCTCCCCATTTGTTTAGTTCGTGTAATGTGTTTCTGTCTAGCTCCCTTCTGTTCTGGAAGACTGGCAGGTATTGCATCTGTTTGTTGTCCAGATGGTGTGCTAGTTGTTCTCTGGCTGTGATTCTACGTGGTAGTTGACGATATTGGATAATGTGTAGGACAGTCTCGTCCCGCTCACCGCATTCGCATTCGCCCGTGACTTGTCTGAGTCTGAATCTGGTATAGCACGTTTGTATATGTCCATGTCCTGTGATCAACTGAGTGGTTTTCCATGTTAGGTTGATGAGTTCCTGGTGTACCGACGGGAAGATGCTATGTGTGACTCGTCCTTTTGTGGATGTATCCCAATTGTTTTGCCATTTTTCAATTTTGTTTTTCAATTTCTTAATTTTCAATTCCTTTTTGGTGGCGTTGATTCTTTCTATGTTTTCGTCCTTTACGTGTCTTTTGGCTATTCTTTCTGCCTTCTGTATGCCTTGGTTTGTTCTAGGTGTTACTTGGATGCTCGTTATGTGGTTTCTATCGTACCTTTCCTGTATTGTTCTTTGTATTTGATTGGCTAGTTTGTTGTTTTTGTGTGTTTTTATTGTGTCGTGTGCTCTCTGGGAATCTGTGTGAATGATAATATCCCTTTGTGTGTGTTCATGCATGTCTATTGCCTTTTTTATTGCCAGCAGCTCTATCTGATGTATGTTGTTGCCATCTCCCACTCTGTTGCCTCTGTTGATCCACGTTGTATGGTCTTCTGTAATTGTAATGCCATATGCCCTGTGTTCTTCCTGGTTCTGTGTGGCATCAGTATAAATGTGTAACGTGTTTTGTGTGTTTTCTGGGATTTCCCTGTGTGATTTAGCTGGATGTGGTTGATCTGTGTATTTTATGCGATTGAACTCTATGTCTGTTTTGTGTGTAGTGTAGTGTTTGTGTTCAACTTCTGCCTCTGTGTGTGTTGGAATGATACCTGTAATTATATGTAATGCATCAGTGGGTGCTGTCCGGTATGCTTTTGTGATAGCTAGTAAGAAGGGTCTTTCAATGGCTTTGATATGTTTCTCTATACGTGAGTCTGTAGCTCTGTGTCCCCATACGTTGGCTCCGTATAGGATAATCGGTTTGATTGCCCTTTCAAATATTATTTTGAGAATTTCTTTGTCAGTGCCCCATTTCCTACCAGCTACCACAAAGAGTTTATTCGCAATATCTTGCACCTTAGCCCTTGTCGTCTTAACATGTTCAATCCATAGCATCTTCCTATCGATTGTGAGACCTAAATACTTTATGTGTTGTCTGTTGATTGGTGTGTGGCCATCCATGTGTATGTGTGGTGTCGTGGTTTCGTTAGTGCCTGTGATGAACATCGTCTCTGTCTTGTCCTTGTTATATTCTAATTTGTTTCTGCCTGCCCAGTTTCTACATGCTGTCCAGGTTTTTTCCCATCTTCTTTGGATTTGGATGTTTGTTCGTCCTGCTAGTATAATCACTTGGTCGTCTGCGAATGCTTGGTACGAGACGGAAGTGTCGTTTCCTATTTCCCTTTCTAGTGTACCGAACCAGTCCTCCATAACAATGGTCCAGAGGATAGGTCCCAAGCTGGAGCCTTGTGGGCATCCTCTCGTCATATCTCTGGTCAATTGACCACTAGTGATGTTCCTACCTGTAAGGAAGCTAGCGCAGATTTGTGTGATGTTGTGTGGTACTAGTTTTGATTGCATTATGTTTTGTATATTTGGTGTCCAGGTGGTGTTGAAGGCGTTAGTGTTATGATGTTTGTGTGTAGCTTTTGTCTTTTGTTGTATTGTATTGTCTTGATGATGTTATGAATAGCGTCTGTGGTGGAGTGTGCTTTGCGGAATCCAAACTGGTTTTTGTGTATGTGATGTTTCATCACATTTTCAACTATTGAGCTGGTTTCAAAATAACCGTTTCTGTCATCCACATAAGATGCCAATCTGAAATCAAACAAATTGAATTCATTCACTTTTCCAATCTGAAAATGACAATTTATCATTGCTTGACTGGAAACAAGAATAAGTTGAGGTTATGACTGATTTCCTTTCTGTTGAAGGCTCGTTAACACCCTTTCAACAATTGCGGTGAATGATGAATCAGTAATGCAGTACCTAATAACTAACCCCAAATACAGAAAAACATCATGTATAATTATTAAATTAAATAAATCATTCACGGCAATTTTTTCGCCGTATGAGTCAAATCACAAAAAATGTGAAGGTCCGCAAGTGCAAGTCGTCTTTTTTCCCGATAATTTTCGCATTCCTATTTCTCAACCCATTTTTCAACGGCTTCACAGCCCAACCACCATATTTATCACTCATTTTACTAAAAAAACTCTCAAAACCAACGAAAATTATTCAAAATACTAGTAAACACAATAATTGTCATGTGAATAACACAGGCTGTCAAAAACGAAAGGACTCCAACTACTTCAGTGCCTTCAGACCTTGTTAATCCTTGGCTCGCACAAGTTTCGACTTCTGAGGGCTGCCGTTCGTGAGGAGACGACAGCTGGTTAACGGAAAAAAACAAATTTGAAAATTCTTCAACAATTTTCAACCTTTTCTTTTCACTATCTTTAAGTCTCTGAATTAGTTTATTTTTCAAATTATTATACATATTTGTGGTTTGTGGGATCTCTATGATATCGTAAACATCAGAAATGATTTCAATACGAAGTCTTGCGACTTTATAATCGTATTCAGTTCCATCTGAAGTGATTTTTCAAAAAACAAATTGTGCTTCTACTTGGTGGAACCACATTTCTGGTTTAGTTGCCCAAAAAGGAGATAATTCAACATTATACGCTGCAACTTGAACGGAGTGAACATCAGAAATACGAGGGCTGTTTGGTAACTCCGTGACTATTTGAATAAAGAAAAAAAAAATTGGCAAATAAGCGTTTTATTTTTCAACATAATCTCCTTTTAGATCAATACATTTAGTCCAGCGTTTTTCCAGTTTTTTTATTCCTTCCAAATAATAGGTTTTCTCAAGGCCCTCAAAATAGGCGTTTGTTTCGGTTATAACCTCTTCATTCGACCCAAATCTCTTACCACCCAGCCATTTCTTCAGGTTTGGGAAAAGAAAATAGTCGCAAGGGGCTAAATCTGGAGAATATGCTGGATGGGGTAGTAGTTCGTAGCCCAATTTATGAATTTTTGCCATAGTGACTACACACGTGTGCACTCGTGCATTGTCTTGATGAAGCAGCACTTTTTTTTTCGCTAAATGTGGTCGTTTTTGCCTCAAATCAATATCGAATCTGTCTAAAAGCTCTGAATAATATTCGCCGTTGATCGTTCTACCCTTCTCTAAGTAATCTATATGAATGACACCGCGTGCATCCCAAAAAACTGTGACCATAACCTTGTTGGCTGACAGACGCACCTTAGCCTTCTTTGGTGCACGTTCACCAGTTGACACCCACTGTTTTGATTGTTCCTTGGTCTCTGGGGTATTGTGATGGATCCATGTTTCGTCTACGGTTATATAACGGCGTAAAAACTCGCCCGGATTGCGATTGAACTTTGCCAAACACTCCTTTGAAGTGGTCACACGGTTGCGCTTGTGGTCGAGTGTGAGCAATCGCGGCACCCATCTCGCGGATAGCTTCTTCATGTCCAAATATTCATGTAAAATGTGATGTACTCGCTCAGTTGAGATGCCTACAGCCTCAGCTACCTCACGTACTTTTATTCTCCGATCGTCCAATATCATTCCATGGATTTTATCGACGATTTCTGGCGTGATGACCTCTTTTGGGCGACCTGAACGTACGGCGTCACTTGTGCTGGTACGACCACAACGGAACTCAGTAAACCACTTCTTAACCATTGAAATTGATGGTGCAGAGTTCCCATAGTATTTATCAAGTCTTTCCTTGGTTTCAGTTATGGTTTTTTTACGCAAAAAATAATGCTTAATCAACACACGAAATTCACTTTTTTCCATTTTTGTTAAAATTCACGAGGTTGTCTGCTTCTAATTGCTGTCAAACACAAACCAAATGTCGCAGCTTGCTCAAAATTTGACAGTAGTCTATTGAAAGATGGTGGTTGACAGCAGCAGTGTTGCATTTAAAGTTACTGCGCGGGAAATTTAAAAAGTCACGGACTTACCAAACAAGCCTCGTATCTCCAGTTTAAATATTTTGCATTTTAAAAAAATTCGGGATGACAGTTTATGTTACATTTGTATTAAATTCGATTTGATGTTGAATGTTCGATTCGAAATTGAAGAATTGCAACTATTTGACTATGGGCAACAAAAATCGTTTATATTCATGGTGTCTGATGACGATTATGAAGATATTGTCACTAATGATCATTTTTAAAATTTTAGAGCAGGTGCCATATGAACCAACCGAACAAGTCAATTTGTTAATCCCAAACAGATGACTAACAGATCTGTAATGGATAAAAACGTCATGGTAATATTAGTAGGTATTTGGTTATGAGACTAATAGTAATTTACCAAAAATTCTCAATGTTTGAGCACCATAATGTAATCATACGAGGATATATTGAAAAATTCTTAGCCTGCTATAGAACCAAACAAAATTTCAATGTCAAAATATTTTATTACTCAAAACATTCTTTTCTTAATTGGATACATTTATTACAGCGAACCTGCAACGACTCTGGACCTTTCAAAAAAAAATGTTTTTTCTTGCTCTGCAAACCAGACCTCCACAGCTTTATTACCTCCTCGTTGGAAGAAAATTTACGACCTTTTAAACTTTTTTACAGTTGAGGAAAGAGATGATAGTCGGACGGACCCAAATCTGGTGAATAAGGGGGGTGTTCTAGTAATTCAAACCCTAAATCACGAAGTTTTTGAATGGCAACATGAGATTTGTGTCAGGGGCGTTGTCCTGCAAAAACAAAACACCTTTGGACAGCTGTCCGCGTCATTTCTCTTTAATTTTTTCCCGTAGAGTGGTCAGTAATGTCGAATAGTAATCTCCTGTTATTGTTCTACACTTTTCCAAAAAATCAATCATGATTACTCCATGGCAATCCCAAAAAACTGAAGCAAGAACTTTTCCAGCAGATTTTTGGGCACGAAACTTCTTAGGTCTTGGAGAGCCATTCCATCGATTGTTGCTTTGTTTCTGGGTCGTAGAAATGTACCCAAGTCTCATCCATAGTAACAATTCGGTTTAAGAAGTCTACATCGTTTTCAAATCGAGCACAGATCGAACGCGATGCTACTACCCTTGCACGCTTTTGGTCAACATTAAAACATTTGGGGATCCATTTTGCAGCAATTTTTCTCATGTCCAAATTGACGTGAACTATATGATGAACGCGTTCGTATGAAATATTCAATGCTTCAGATATCCGTTTTAGCCCAATTCGACGCTCTGTTAAAATCATGTCATGAACTGCATCGATATTTCGGGGACTGACACAGAAACTGGCCTTCCCGATCGGTCATCTTCAATGGAAAATTTACCTCTTTTGAAGCTTGCAGTCCAATATTTCACGGTCGCATATGAAGGACATTGATCACCAAGGGTATTAAGCATATCTTCGTAAATCTGCTTACCTCTCAACCCTTTTAAATACAGGTACTTGATGATGGCTCGATACTCCAATTTTTCAATTTTCACAATTTCGGTTGACATATTTTTTCTTTTAATTTATTGCGTAACTCTGATTCACCTTTTTGACGTCAAACTTTACACTGACACTTCTAATAAGTTATTGTTCGTTGCTATGGTAACGCAATATTTTGTATATGCAGGGAACTGGTCTAGGCTAACTAGATATCAATACATCCTCGTATATAGCTTCCTTTTCTTATGATATTTCTGGGTGACCAACAGTTAGAGCCCTTTTACCAGCCACAGTGTGTAATTTTCTCAGAAAATCATCGAATGTTTGAGGTGACATTCTAAAATGTTGTTAAAATTGTCTGATCTGTAAAGTGAGACAATGTTTGTACATCAAAATTTTCAACTTTTTTAAGGCACATGTTTCCTCACAATCGTCATCATAATAAAAAATAATTTGGTGTCCCGAAACAACAGCCAGTATTGTTTTGAGTAAACTCATGTCGAAATAACCGAAGGAACCGAAGTTATTTAAATATGGTTAATAACATGTCAAAGTCAAGTCCTTGACCGTTTCTTTCGTTTGCCACCAAGTCAATTAATATGTGGCCACGTGACTGAAATCTGCTCAACTCTGAGATCATAATAACGAACGCGACTAATATATCGAAATTTTTCAACCACTTCCGAGTTATTGATAGAATACCGATTTTCCGAGATTTCCCAGGAATTTTCCCCACTTTCCATAGGTGCTTGCGTGCAGAACAATTTTTTTTCTCAAAGTACTCTTCAAAAACTGCCCGTGTACCAAAAATTATCTCTACTGGATTCAGTGTCAGGTTTTGGTAACATTTTTGCTACAGCGGCTGGATTATTATCCCAACATGTTTGCCCGAAATCAAAACATGTATTTTAAATTTGCAACAAAATGAATAAAAATCTTTCATTACAATGTTCCGTTTTCAGTAGCAAATATATCCGTTTCACCGCCAACGGGAAATTATTTCTGAGTTGTCAAGCCATTAGCAATGTATTCGCGGTGAAATGATTTACATTTTTCCGCTATTACTTGAAGCCAGTTCTCGTTTCACAACATTGCACGTAATGAAACTAATATAACAAAAACACGAAAAGCAGTGCTCAGTTCAATTTAAAGTAAAACAAAATTCATTTCATGACCATTACAATCGATGTGAAATTTCATCGCTCGTTAAAAGTGCTTTCAGCGACAAAATTGTTTTGTTATGTGTTGCGAATTGTTCCAATGGGTTGGAAAATCGCAATGGTTATAGTGGCAAATTCATTTGTTATAAATATGCAAAACAAAATAAAGAGATATTCTCAGAGTCTACATAGCAGAAAATTTATTTTAGTGGACAAGTGGGTTTGTGAAATAACTTTTTCGTCTATAAATACGGTGATTTCCGAAAGTGTCGGATGTGACATTGGAGTATTGGAGAATGAACTATTGTTAGAATTTTGTTATTGATTGAATATGAGTCAAGCCATCTAACTCTCTCCGAAATACCAGATTTTGACACTTCGATGAATATCCCAAAAAAATAGCTGGATCTATGAAACAGATGAATATAGTTAACTATTGTTGTTTACATAATAAGCATTATTTATGTTATTTTTAAAAAGATACACTCACTCAAACGGGCTCAGAAATAACAACTAAGTACGAGTGGTTTTTATCCGTACTTACCAGAAATAAAACAATTTGTAAAAATGCACGGTGTTTGCTCTAACCTTGCTTCTAACAAATGTGGTATGCCGCAAGAGTCGCTACTTGGCCCAATACTATTCCTTATTGATTTTATTGAAAATATAAACAGGATGTTCATAGAGTCAGTTGTGAAATCATCTGCAGCTGAAAGATGAACTTTAGTCGCTCATTTCCATCGTACAAAATAACATCTCTTGGAAAGGATTCATGTTGTAAAGGGAAACATTCTCAATTGAAAATTGAACCAATACCTGACTCCTCTGGAAAAGGAAAAACTTACGATAAAATTAAGTAACTTTTTTGTAATATCTAACAGAAAACAACTACTTCCCCGGCTGAAGCCACGCTGGACATTGAACTACATCTGATAGATATTGTGAAAGACCCTATATAACATGAGAGAAAAAATCTGAAGGTGAAAATTTGCATTATCATTCAGATAGTTGATTATTTCTTAAATAGAAAATAGAAGAGTGAAATGGATTTTTGTCGACCAAAATGTATTGGCCTAGCGAAAGAGATGCAATCCACGCTTCAATGAAATGAGCGATTTTCTGAGAGTGATACTCTGAATAACATTCTCCCTTATCTCAATTATAGATAAGAATCTTCAATGGAAACTGAACATTTTAGAAATAATCAACTATCTGAATGAAAATGTAAATTTTCACAATCAGATTTTTTCTTCAAATTATATAGGGTCTTTCACAATATTTATCAGATGTAGTTCAATGTCCAGCGTGGCTTCAGGCGAGGAAGTAGTTGTTTTCTGTTAGATATTACAAAAAAAGTTACTTCATTTTATAGTAGGTTTTTCCTTTTCCAGAGGAGTTGAAACGGCACGTTTTCATTATTTCAATATTATATAGACACTCAGTAATTGAGTAACCATGACACTTGTCATAATTTCTATAAAAGAAAAAGGGAATTGTCATACTAGAAGAATTTCATTTTGGATTTTGATTATAACTTATCGAAAAAGCTTTTTCTTGAAATTAAACTTGAAATGTTTATACAATGTCACTTTCTGTTATTAGCTTGACGTGGTCAAAATCTGGAACTCAGTTCTCAGAAAAGCAATTCGTAGCTGGGTTAGTGAGAGCCCCATAATCTTTGGATTGCCATTCCATATTGGACAAATATTGCCGAAACTAAGGGTTTCATTCATAGTGGTGAGAACTTTCCATTATTATACTAGCCAGTCGAGAATTATGGAAGATCTTACAAAAAAGAATACAATGAACAGTTATATTGAGAGTATTGGTTATGGCCAAAAATAATTGTGTGCGACATATTTATTTACAAATTGGACTTTATTTGATCAAGATTTCGTTTTCTTAGTTATAGTATTCATTTCAATCATTTCATTCATTTAATATAGAAAATTGTTAGGCCTTCGGTTTGGGCAATATTGTATTGATCGGATTATCAAACCTCTGATAATCTCAATTGTAAATTAAATATATTTTCTCAGAATCTGATTGATACCTTTATTATCTCACGACCCATCATAATTTATATTATCATTATTTTATTCTTTGTTTTATTACTATAAAACAGAGACGTAACAGAGTCATGTATTGGTTCAATTTTCAATTGAGAATGTTTCTCTTTACAACATGAATCCTTTCCAAGAGATGTTATCTTGTACGATGGAAATTAGCGACTAAAGTTTATCTTTCAGTCGCAGATGATTTCTCAACTGACTTTATTCCCTGTTCATATTGTCAATAAAATCAATAATTTCCATCGTACAAGATAACATCTCTTGAGGTGCGTTTCAATATTACGTCCGACGTGCGTCCGACGTATAACTTTCCTTATTTCGATATTAGAACGTCTTGTCCGACAACTTCATTCCATCGTTTCAAAATTCTTGAGTGGAACGTCCGACCGTCAACCATTTACCCTACGGGAGCGTTTCAAAATTCAATCCAACAGATATCGCCCGACGAAACAACTATGACGTCATACATCGTCCGTTACCGGAAGACAGACGTTAAATTGAAACGCACCTCTGGAAAGGATTCATGTTTTAAAGAGAAACATTCTAAATTGAAAATTGAATCAATACATGACTCCTCTGGAAAATGAAAAACCTACGATAAAATCAAGTTACTTTTTTGTAATATCTAACAGAAAACAACTACTTCCCCGGCTAAAGCCACGCTGGACATTGAACTACATCTGATAGATATTGTGAAAGACCCTATATAACATGAGAGAAAAAATCTGAAAGTGAAAATTTGCATTTTCAATCAGATAGTTGATTATTTCTAAAATGTTCAGTTTCCATTGGACATTCTCATCTATAAATGAGATAAGGGAGAATGTTATTCAGAAGTATCACTCACAGAAAATCGCTCATTTCATTGACGCGTGGATTGCATCTCTTTCGCTAGGACTCCAATACATTTTGTTCGACAAAAATCCATTTCACTCTTCTATTTTCTATTTTAGAAATAATCAACTATCTGTATGAAATTGCAAATTTTCAATTTCAGATTTTTTCTCTCATGTTATATAGGGTCTTTCACAATATCTATCAGATGAAGTTCACTGTCCAGCGTGGCTTTAGCCGGGGAAGTAGTTGTTTTCTACTAGATATTACAAAAAAGTAACTTCATTTTATCGTAGGTTTTTCTATTTTCATAGGTCATGTATTGGTTCAGTTTTCAATCAAAAATGTTTCCCTTCACAACATGAATCCTTTCCGAAATAGGTTATCTTGTACGATGGAAAATAGCTATAGCCATAGCCATGACAGGTTTTATGTCACGAAAATATTTTCAAATTGTCACCGCACAAGAAATAGTCCAACAATTTCATCATAACAGTGTGAAATTGTTTCTGAAGAGTATGATTTCCAATTCTTCCGACCTCCCTGATGATCTTAGAAGAGTGAAATAGATTTTTGTCGACCAAAATGTATTGAAGGCCTAGCGAAAGAGACGCAATTCAAGCATCAATGATATGAGCGAATTTCTGTGAGTGATACTTCTTAATAACATTCTCCCTTATCTCATTTATAGATAAGAATCTCCTATAGAAACTGGACAATTTAGAAATAATCAACGATCTGAATGAAAATGCAAATTTTTACTTTCAGTTCTCAATTCTCACACTGTATTCTAAATCATTTTTATTTTGAACTGATGTTGCACCTTCTATGGTTTTATAGTCACTGCCTGATCTTGAAAAGTTTGTTTGAACTGTCTATTATACTTTCTTCATCTAGGTACTATATTTGACAATATGAATTCATAATTTTGCTATATATGTGTGTGTGTGTGTGAAGGAGAGTTGGCATCGGATAATCCATTTGCCACAGATAGTTTAGTAATGCTCCTATATTTCCATTTGAAATAGTTCAAATATCTAATTTAATTTCTCTAAGGAAATTTATTAAGGCATCGAAAACATTAAAGTTGTTAAATTGGTAGGAAGTGGTATATCACTTTTAAGTAGATAATTGAAGATTTTGAAGCGATTTTGCTGGTAAAGAGAACAGGCGAAAAATATATGGTTTATATCCGCAACAGATGCATTTAGACCGTCAGATAGTGACAGATTTAGGTGCCCCATTTTCACATACAAGCCTCGAATAGGGTTGAAAAGTAAGTCGATGTTGAGTTAAATGAAGGGACATTTACGAATGGCTCGTGGGGAAAACATATATAAAAATCAAAAAGAATTTCCATTAAATTTTCCAACGACAAAATCTACTTTTCCATTCGCACCACTCAAGCCATTATGTTTTTCGGTCTAGTGACGATGTAGGTTTTCATACTTTCGATGGGCTTGCCTGGAAAAATCTGTTAAAATCTCGATTTTTCTTTACAAGATTACAGCCTTATTTTAACCCTTTAGCCACCTTCAACACTCAAGCCTTTGATCTTCCGAAGCCAGGTTCTACTAATTAATGATTAGATGAACACGGCTCGCGTTAAAATATGGAAAATCGAATTTTCCATGGAAAATCGAATTTTCCATATGTTTTCCCCAGGAGCCACTCCTAAATTTCCCTCCATTTTACTCAACATCGATGTACTTCTCAATTCTATTTAAGGCTTATATGTGAAAATGGGGCACCTAAATCTGTCACTATCTGACGGTCTAATTGTCACAAGGACAAATGTTTGTTTCAACGAGCCCTAATTTATAAAGATGTGAAGGAAACTTGCCCTGGTTCAGTTTCAAACGACTGATGGCGATGGAATACGATCTAGGCACATTTAAATTATCAATGTGAGGAATCTGTCTTGGTAAAGTTGGATGTATTTTAGTGAAGTGTTTATTGGATTTTTCAACGAACATCGTCCATCGAATCTCCCTGCAATTTCAAAAGTGAATTTGAATGTGGCTCAGGAATTTGTCTTAGTCACCATAGAATGCAACACCTTTGCAGTAATGAAGTGTTGGAAACATTAGTCAATTGTGCAAAGATCATGTTATGATAGCTATCAATACATGAGCATGAGGTAAGTTAGTACACGAGCCGTAGGCGAGAGTCGTAAATCTTGTGCGAGTGTATTACATGATCGTTGCCCAAGTAACAATTTAAATGTTATCTGGATTTATCCTAGTTTTATGAAAGTTTTATGAAGGTTAGGTAATGCCCAATTTGATTTATGCAGGTCATATATTATTCCTAATACGCTACCAGAGCAAACAGATATATGAATCAGTTTCAAAACACTCCTGAAGGCTATAAGATAAAACCATTAAGCATTTAAGTATATTTGTTTTTATGATGGTTTTACAATGGCTTATACACATACACGATAAATCTTTTTGGTATTAAAATAATCCACATAGAAACTTAGTTTTGTTATGGTTTTATAGCACTCCGCAAGTCCATGCAATGGTTCTGTAATAAAACTCACGATAAGGTTTTATCAAGGTTTTGAGATGTACTCTCGAGAACCGCTATAAAATCAAAGCATAAAACTATTTCTACTTAAATGCTAGTAGCTCCCCCTAACCGGTAATAAATAAATCACATTGGGTAAAGATAACTGGAAAAAATAATTAGTAATTAAACGTTTCACAAGACTAAGACACCAAATACTTATCACGGGAGTATAGACACTGAGTATACTGACCACGTCGATCACGAAAAGACGAATGTCAGGCGGGATTGACAATTGACAGTCGAAATATTTTGGAAATTGGATTAAATAATACCAAACGTACTTTTTTAGGATAAAATGGTTTTAAAATGGTTTATTTTGAGGAGAAACGACTTTATGACGGAAAGGAAATACACAATTATTGGTATTCATTTGTATTTAGATATAGTACAAATCATTCCGGGAAAGATTTGAGTCAAAATATTTTTTTAATTTTATGTGGTATTTTGTTTATTTTCTTAATTTCGCGTTATTATTGGGGCGCGTTGCAGATTTACCACCTAACTGATGTCATTTTGTCAAAAAAATTTCATTCGCAGATGATATTAGACATTTAACGTTGTTGAATACCAATATATTCTTCATATATCACTGCCAGGACGCCATCATTATATTTTTGCTTGTAAATTAGTCGCCCTATTTTTCGCAACTGAAGAATTAGATTAATTTAAGTCCGTTTTGGCTGTAGTTATTTATGGAATATTTTCTAACCTCAATTAATGACATACAGGTTTATAACAGCCCCATGATTTGGTTTTATAATGATCCTCAGGAGGTTATTAGGAATCCTGCGAATAAGGCAAGCAGGTTTTATGCTTGCATTTCAAAATAGCCCTGAGAACCTTCATAGGATCGTAGATTTATAGCAGCTTTAAGGAGGTTTTATGGATGTCGTTACAGCAAAACAGTTTTATCGATGCTGTGATTGTTATGGTCTTCAGAACCTTCTGAGGGCTATCACAAAACTGAAATTGTTACTTGGGTGTATACACTTATTTTTCTGTGACCACTTATAATAAGAACAAATATTTATTTCAAAAACAAAAATTTATTTCAAATCAATTGTGTTCAAATATTTTTCCAAAAATAAAAATACATTATAAGTGTCAGTCCTCTCTATAAATGCATATTTCAGTGTTTTTAATTTTGTATGGAAAAGGTCATTTATATGAATAACAGAGTGTGCATGGATAGATTATTTTTACATCAGTCATGGCTACCTCAGTTAAAAAAATTCGAAGAAATTCAACTTTGGTTCGAGTATAATTTGATGAGTAGATTCTGAAAATTGAAAATTTTATATCGAATCTTCATTCCAAATTTCAAAACAATCGCTTCGTAAACGTGGTAGCTATATTAGCTTGGGTCGGCTTTGGTTATCATCCTGTTTTGTTTCACCGATCGCTGAGATTTAGAATAGGTGAATGATAGATATTAATATATCCATACTTTCGTGTCATATTGTTTAAAAATGGTTTATGAAGGAATGGATATTCAGTTTATGCTATATCTGCAAATGAAAATTCCGATTTGCCACATATCAATGAAATGTTTTTAAGATACCTTTCTTCGAAATTTTTCGTGGTAGGAAACAAATTATTTCTGACCTCTGAAATGGAAAACATTGAGGGATAAAAAAAATCGGTTTCTACTGATAACTTGATTGGCGTTCTGATACAAAAATGCAGATGTCAGAAATGGCCATCAGTTGAGACCCTACATTCCTACAATATATCAGTCCTGTAATGCTCGTAATGTATTTCTAAATTCAGGACAGCTTTACGGTTGTAGAATTAGGTTTCCAGAGAAATACGGCCTTCTCAATGTAATCAACGTCAGAGTAATTTGGGTTGAGGCAGTTTCACACAAACTTTCCATATTTATTTTGTTATGCGTAGACCAGCTATCCATGGAGAAATACAAATATGTCATGCTTGGAATAAATCTCCCCAAATAGCAGAAGTATGCCAATATCACGCAAATGGAAGCAAAAGAGGAGCAAGGCTATTTTCTTAGAGTCTGGGATAGATACGTCGGTGACGGTTTGCTGTGATTGACACAAAACAAAACAAAAAATAGTCGCCATTCTGAGATATTTGACATGAACAGAAATGACCTATACATCTTCAATAACAATACCAACACAATAAGATGTATTCCTAAGAATCCCACTACTGCACAAAACACAAAATGTCGGACTGAATTTTTTGGTGAATTCAATCAATCAATCAATCAATCAAAACTGTGCTTTATTGTCCAAGAAATAGTCCTTATTGACAAAGCGATGAGTACAATATCTTGTGGTAAAATCCATAGTGTCATATAAATAAGAGTTAAATGTAAATCTATATATGTATAGGTAAATATATAAATATATGTAATAGACCGTCAGATAGTGACAGATTTAGGTGCCCCATTTTCACATACAAGCCTCGAATAGGGTTGAGAAGTACATCGATGTTGAGTAAAATGGAGGGAAATTTACGAGTGGCTCCTGAGGATAACATATGGAAAATTGGATTTTCCATGGAAAATTCGATTTTCCATATTTTAACGCGAGCCGTGTTCACCTAATCATTAATTAATAGAACCTGGCTTCAGAAGATCGAAGGCTTGAGTGTTGAAGGTGGCTAAAGAGTTAAAATGAGGCTGTAATCTTGTAAAGAAAAATCGAGATTTTAACAGGTTTTCCCACGCAAGCCCATCGAAACTATGAAAACCTACATCGTCACTAGACGAAAAACATAATGGCTTGAGTGGCGTGAATGGAAAAGTAGATTTTGTCGTCGGAAAATTTAATGGAAATTCTTTTTGATTTTTCCATATGTTTTCCCCACGAGCCACTCGTAAATTTCCCTTAATTTTACTCAACATCGACTTACTTTTCAACCCTATTCGAGGCTTGTATGTGAAAATGGGGCACCTAAATCTGTCACTATCTGACGGTCTATTAATGAGACACAAACAGTGATATTTAATAGGATATACGAACCCACCAGCGAGAACGAACAATTTAGAAAAAAATGTCAAAGTTGGAAGCTACAGCTTTTCCTCCTTCATATACAGAGTTGGTGCAACAAATGAAGAGAACTGTATACATTGCACAAATTTGATGTAATGCGAATTTAAAGACTCCAATTGGCATTTCTCCAATTAATTATGGATGGAAATTGGTAGACAGTAGGTTTTCATTCCACTGGTTTGACGGCGAAGAATTTCCTTCTAAGGTACAGGATGATATTGTAACGGAAACAGAAGAGGATGAAGATTCTGATGAAAATACAGGTATAATATGATTCTCAGTTGCTAATTGTTATTTCCATTAAAAAATGGTTCGATTATAATTTACTTACCCAAGTAGCACACTTATATTGGTAAAATATTGGTACAATATTGTGAACATATTGGCGAAATATTTTAAATGCAATATTGGCGAGAAAAAAAATGTGAACATTCGGCGATATTGGTCCAATATTACTTGAATAATATTGGCGAAATATTTCCCAACCAATATTGGCCTCAAAATATTTGGCGATATTGGTACAATATCGCTGATACAATATTCTGACAATATTGGCACAATATTCAAAAGTTATATTGTCGAGAAGTAAAATGTGAACATTTTGCGATATTGGTCGAATATTGTTTAAATATTCCAAAAATAGTTTTGGTGAAATATTCTTGAAGCAATAATGGCCTTAAAATATTTATCGATATTGGTACAATATCATTTGGTTATATTGGAGGACGTCAATATACCTTGGTAAATTATTAAATGTCTTTTAGTTGATGAAGGTGACACCAAAGTCCGCCTTTTGATCGCCTTAACCACTGAGTGAGCTGTCTTGAAAACAAGTTAAGAGAAGTATTTAATAAACTTTCGTAGGTTTTAGAAGACGTTCTATGTGTAGAGCCACCTAGCGGATTTTTATCCAGGTTTGATCATGGAATAATTTAAATGTTTCATTGGATATTCGGCCAATATTCAAATTTCATCTCAATCTAGATGTAGGAAACAATATGAAGACAATATTATTTTAACGATATCGATAACTATTATTGAATCAATATTGACCCAATATTAATTAATAAGATTTGTTGAATATTGGCGAAATGATATTCAACCAATGTGTAATTACACTTGGAGATACAATATAGTTTTTATTCCTTGAATCGATATGAGGGGAATATTGGGATTGCAATATTTATTCTAGATGCTGAAAACGATGTGAAGACAATATTGTTTTATCGATATTGGTAAATATCATTGAACCAATATTGACTCAATATGAGTTATTACAATTTGTCAAATAAAGTGGAAATGATATTCAACCAATATGCTATCAAACTTGGAAATACAATATAGTTTTTTTTTCCTATAATCGATATGACTGGAATATTTGGATTGCAATATTTATTCTAGATGTGGAAGACAATATATAACCAATATTGTATTATCGATATTGGTAGAAATTATTCAACCAATATTGACTCAATATTTCATGTGATAATCTACATTCAAAACTAGTTCAACCAATATTCCACCAATATTATTATTATAATATTGTTTTTTTAATATTCACCCCTATTGGACCAATATTGATTTTTCATTTACTATATATCTATATTGGCTCAATATGGAACCAAGATTCAGCCGATATGATGTGCTACCTGGGTACCTTAAACGTTGAGAAAACTAAATATCTTCCCTTCTCTTCATACACTACTGGCTTACCTAATCTAGGACCATTAATTTTAAGTGATACAGTAACTATTCCAAATTGTGAATCAATCAAATATTTGGGAATAATCATTGACAGGCATCTTCGCTGGGATATCCATATAAATAGCTTAGTGAATAAAGTCAGAGGGTTACTAACCAAATTTAAAATCTTAAGAGACTATTTGGACATTCACCACCTGAAAATTGTCTTCTATGCATTAGTGCAAAGCTTGTTGGCATATGGTATTTTAGGCTGGGGCGGGGTTACAGACAGTCACTTAGATAAAGTACATGTTGTCCAAAAATGGATTTTAAGAATTATTTTCAACAAAGATATAAGATACCCCAGTGATGCACTTTATGAAAATAGTCAAATTTATGATACAAGACAGTATGTGAAAATGGGGCACCTAAATCTGTCACTATCTGACGGTCTATAAGTATATAATTCAAAGTATAAAATGTAATGTATATATAAAAATAAATATTGTAATATACCTAATTATTCATGAAATAATGGTTAAAAAGGGAAAACAATGAATTTAGTGCATTACAAAACAATCAGGTTGGGTTAGATCATTATAACACATACAAAATTTTAAAAATTTAAATTAAAAAAATAATAATAGGTTTATCGAGGTCTAAAGTTTACATTATAGTAGTATGCTTTTGGGATGAGGAAGTCTTTTACTGCCTTTCTGAAGTGATTCAGATTTTTTAAGTCTTTTAAATATCCCGGCAGATGGTTATATATTTTCCTACTTTCATATACAGTGACCGGCAGAAAGTACGCATCATATGGGAATTTTTTTTATTAATAAATTTTGACAAATATTGATACTTGCAACCGCTTCTGCATCAAAAGAAACCCCAAAAGACGTTGTACAGTGCCGTTCGTCTTTTCGAGGTTGGCGGGAAATTTAAAAAAATTGAAAATTATTTCTCAAAACACACTTGTTTGTGCAAATATCGAGAAATGTTAATAAGAAAAGTTGTTCAGATTGACATTTTATAGCTATGTACAAGTTTTGAAAAAGATCTGAGATAAAAAAATAAAAATCAATTTTTTGCCACAAAAAAAAATCTTTTTGGAAACATACATTTCTGACGAAGAAACTCATTAGTAAAGCCAACACTAATATTTCAAATAATGTTTTGTGAAGATTCGCAAGCTATTCCTATTTTATTCGGAGAAAATTTGAAATCTGTGATTTTGCAGTGTGATCAGCTTCTTCATAAGAAGTCACTGAAATATCTACAGGACATTATAATTCCGATACTTTTTATTATTAATTAAGAACCAAGTATCTACACAATTTCAATTTGAAATTCTTAATAGAACAAAATATTAATTAATATTTTGAAATAACTAGAACTTACACAACTTTAACTTTTAATTTTCATACATTTTATAATAAAATTGGAAGCTGAAATGATTATGTGAACCAAACAATTCGATACATACTCAAAACTTTGTAATTGTTCATTACTCGACATGTCTACCCTGACGTTCAATACATGTACTGGTTCGAGATTTCATTTCTCTGGACACATTTCGCAGCATTTGTGGTGTAATGTTACAAATACATTGCCGTATTATTTCCTCTAAATGGTCGATATTATGGAATGGCCGATGTTTATTTTGCTGTGAAAATTGTCTTGCTAAGATAACAATCTTGCTACTGAGAAACAGAATTGACCCGATTGTCCTGTAGATATTTCAGTGACTTCTTATGAAGCAGCTGATCACACTGCAAAATCACAGATTTCAAATTTTCTCCGAATAAAATAGGAATAGCTTGCGAATCTTCACAAAACATTATTTGAAATATTAGTGTTGGCTTTACTAATGAGTTTCTTCGTCAGAAATGTATATTTCCAAAAACATTTTTTTTTGTGGCAAAAAATTGATTTTTATTTTTTTATCTCAGATCTTTTTCAAAACTTGTACATAGCTATAAAATGTCAATCTGAACAACTTTTCTCATTAACATTTCTCGATATTTTCACAAACAAGCGTGTTTTGAGAAATAATTTTCAAATTTTTTAAATTTCCCTCCAACCTCGAAAAGACGAACGGCACTGTACAACGTCTTTTGGGGTTTCTTTTGATGCAGAAGCGATTGCAAATATCAATATTTGTCAAAATTTATTAATAAAAAAAATTCCCATATGATGCGTACTTTCTGCCGGTCACTGTATAATTGAATTTTTTGTTAGAGTTGATTTAGGAATTGGCATACAAAGGTTGTTACTTCGGGTGGTTACGTAAGAGCGAGTCGTATTTATACTTGCAGACTGTTTGTTATGAATCAAACAGATGAAATATTAATTGTAGTAAGAATTTTTTCGGATATAAACAGCGGTCTACAGTGGTCTCTTGCTTTAGCCCTACACAAGTACCTAATGGCCCTCTTTTGTTGGACAAAAACAGCTTGTAATATATTCTGGCTACAGAAACCCCAGAAAGCTATGCCATACCTAATATGAGATTGAATGAGGGAAAAATAGGTGTTTCTAGCAATGACTGGGCCAAGTTCGTTTGACACCACTCTAATTGCATAGCAGCCTGAACTTATCATTTTTTTAGTGACATAATATGGTCTTCGAATTGAAGTTTATTATCAATGTGTATGCTCAAAAACTTAATACATGATTTATTTTCCACAATATGTGTGTTCAGACTGATATTGTTCAATTCGAACTTAAAAGTTATGATGTTAGTTTTATTTATATTGAAGCAGAGATAGTTTAAGTTACACCAGGATATGACTTCCTCTAGATCCTGGGCTATGATTGATTTTAAACTATCTACATTTTTGCCATGCCATACAAGGGTGTCGTCAGTAAATAATGTGATTTTCCCTGTGATAGGTAAATAGGTCAAATCATTGAGGTACAGTAAGAACAAAAGAGGACCTAGCACAGAGCCTTGTGGTACTCTGGATCTGATATCAGAATACCCCGAGTAATCACTGGAAATTTTAGCCCTTTGTTTTCTGCCACTGAGATAAGATTCGAACCATTTTAAGGCAACACCCCTGAATCCATAATGATGAAGTTTATTGAGCAGTATTCTGTGATCCACGCAATCGAATGCTTTGGAGATGTCACAGAACACCGCTGCAACCACCTCACCTTCGTTTAGGCTTACATAAACCTTTTCAAGGAATGAGAAGATTGCATCGGTTGTGCTTTTAGAGTTCTGGAATCCAAACTGACACTGAGATAAAATATTGTGTTTTTTTAGAAACTGCATAATTCTGCTTTTCACAAATTTTTCTATAATTTTTGAAAGGGTGCAGAGGAGTGATATTGGACGATAATTTGTAGTATTGTCCGTTTCACCACCTTTGTGGTGTGGAATTATAATGGCTTCTTTCAAGGTATTTGGGAATGATCCCGACTCGAAAGATTCATTAATACATTCCACTAGGACATAAAGAGCAGTGTCTGGTAAATTTTCAAATATGTTGATGGAAATTTCATCTAAACCAGCATTTCTTGTTTTTGATTTCTTTGAAAATAGCTTTCAGTTCAAAAATATCAGTTGGACCTAAGAAGAAGTTTTCGCAAATTTTATTTTGAAGGCGTTCTTTGACTCTGTAAATGAGCTGTTAATTTTTCTGCAACTGAGTAATAATACTGGTTGAGCGAATCTGGGTCAATATCCATAGCAGATGGTGATGTGTTATTTTTTCCTCTTAAATCATTAGCTACTTGCCAGTGCTCTCTTGTTGAATTATGTGCTTTTTCAAATCTGAGTTTGTAGTATCTATTTTTGGTACTTTTCACTACACTTCTATAGATATTCCTATATTTGTTGAAGTATGCTATAAAAAATTCACTATTGTAATATTTCCTCAAATAATGCATTGATCTTAGATTCTTTGCTGAAATTCTTATGCCATTGGTGATACACGGTTTTTTGTGAGGTTTATTTTTAATTATTTGTACAGGAAAGCAGTCATTGAAGATTTCGATTATTTGATTATGGAAGCTGGGCCATTTTTGATTTTCCATAAATATAAGAAGTTTGTCAATTTTATTTCTTATTGATTGGATGTTTAGCAGCCTCAATATTATTCAACAAGGAGGGACAAAAATTAAAGAAATAATCATCAGAGATGTGGCTGAGGTTAATGGTGATTCTTTATATTTGGTGAACGAACACATTTTTGACAAAGGATCCCGCACGAAAATTTATAGGCAATAGGCTTTTTCATTTAGATGACAAATGACTAACTTTGTTTACCTCTCAGACCCAACGGCAGTGCCGGTGAATATTCTTTATTTTTAAAGGAAACGATGTAAATGAAATAATCTTTCCGAGTTTTGCCCGTGGATAGTCGACTTGAATTTACATGGAGAAGAAAACTCGGCATAAGAAAATATTCGTTCCCACTATTTTATCTAAGAATGAATTGTTCTTAGTGGTATAAAGCGGGTAATATTTATTTAACCTAAAAATGTGACTGCTTCCTCATTTTCGAAGTTCCGATGCTTTTTCATTGAAAGTATAGGTATATTGTTGGTGATCAATGCTGATTTGTGAAAAAAAGAATGATCTTTATTTAAATTTATGTATATCTAACCTTAAATGATCATTGAAATCAATAATAATCTACGAAGCTATAGCTCAATGTCAACCCCATATCTGTGAAAAATCTAAAATTTGGTTTTTTGTTCCTCAGTTTCCCGCAGATTAGTAAATAGGTGGTACCCAGTATCGTGTTTGTAATAAGAGAATAGTTTAATTCTGCTTTTAAATAATATACCTTGCATGGCAATGACCATTAAATTTTTGAGAATATCCAGTAGGTCTCTTTTCAGGGCTTCATTTATCAGGTGGATCACACGCTCTGGAAAATGTGATAATTTTCAGGGAAATACGCAAAAATCAGTGAATATTTAGTTTAAAATTATAACTGTGGGATCATGTCCATAATTTTTACTGATTTCTGGGTAATAAATCCAATTAAAGTTTCTCACGATGCAGATTAAATTTTATGTATATTTGCAAATTCTCTTCCGTCATGGCATTTTTTCATTTTAAATTTTCTTATTCAGTTTTGGGTTAGTAGCGTTTATCCATCCCTGTGGAACCTATAAATAAAAATAACGAAAGGTACGTGTCGAAAGTTCAACGCTATTTTCTGAACTGTAACTGATTCTTTGTATACAATTTGTCATTTAATTACAACTGTTACATAGATAAATCGTTTCGAAAAATTCATATTTGAAACAAAAATAGAGTAAGTCAGTTAATATGATAATGGTAATAATAAACGTTTTTACTACTAGCTCTATTATTTTTAAACCAAGAAATAATTTTCATGAGCAAGTGGTAAATATAACTCCATTTTTGAAGTCACTAATCAAAAACAAATACAACTCTATAGTTTATTATGTCATTGGCAATGTACAGTGCATCCCATTTTGGGTGAGACAGCCAGGTTTCTCGCTTGTTATTTAAGATAGAGCCTTGCGGTTTTCACGTTCCTGTCCTTTTTTTTTGTGAAACTCAAGTTGGCCTAATCAGATTTTGCATAACTGTTTCCGTTTATGAGATACAGGGCGATTTTGGAAATTGATACTTTTCGGACCCCTTCTTTATCTCCGAAGTTATTAGAAATAATGCTGAGCTAAAAACTACATCTGATACATAATTCTGCGTAGAATCCAGTGGCGTACTTATTTTTTTTTTCGGGGTATGGTTTTGAAGATACGACGCAAACCTATATTTTTTTCAATGGAACACCCTGTATTTTATTACTTCGTTGAATTCGCTATTTTTTTCCCTTCAAAATTATGTATAACACTATATAGGTAGAATGTTCAGACATGCTATAAAACACTAAAACATCACTTAATGATAATGTTTTGTTAGTGGGCCATGGATTTCCCATATAAAAGAAGAATTAATTGAATAATTTTCATTTGTGTTTTTTTTTATAGGAGAGTAAGCAAATAAAGATAATACACTAACACGAAAAACAAATCGTAGGTACCTACCTAATAGCAAAAAATAAATAATATAACAATTCATAATACAAATTAGATACAAAAGAAATACCCAATAAAATATTTATCATTAATAAAAATTTTCAACATTACATAATATCTTACTGATTAAACTGTTCAAATTGCTGTCCATTTTCCCTAATACATAATTGACAAACTATTTCAATTCGCCTGAGTGCATTTAATATTATAAAAGGGCGGTTTTGTAAATTTCGGAAAGCTGCCGCTGTTGATGCACGAAGTTCTTCGGGACTGTTGTGTCTGTTACTGTATATTTTATTTTTCAAATAGCCCCGCACAAGAAAAAGTCTAATATAGACAGATCAGGTGACCTTGGAGGCCACCTGATGGGTCCATGAGTTCCAATCCAACAACCCTGAAAATTATTTTCTAAAAACCGCCCGATCAATCCTGAATTATGGGCAGGGGCGCCGTCCTGTTGGAAATGTATGGAATGAAGAAAGGCGAGGGGAACATCTTCCAGTAGTTCCGGTAACACGTCTTCTAAAATTGTCAAGTACCTAGTTGCGGTAAGAGATCCTTCAAAAATGCGGTATATGATTTTTGTCCCCAATATGAAACATGCCACATTAAAACCCTGTTGTTGTCGTTCAAAAATCAAGTGCTGGTTTTCATCATACCAATGCCTTGTATTTTGCCTGTTAAATATACCAGCACTGCTTATATGTGATTCGTCTGACCAAATAACTTTTTTTGCGAAATCAACGTCTCTCCGAGCATGGTTCAAAAACCAATTGCAGAAATTCACACGTCTTGCTGCATCACCAGGATATAAGTGTTGGACAATATTGACTTTGTAGGGTTTTAACTTATACTTTTTTTAAATTCTGTGTATCCGTGATCTGGAAATAGCAGTATCATTCTCTAATTTTGCACAAGAAGTCTGATGATAGGCATGAACGCTAGCTAACACATTTATTTCATCTACTTCTTGATTCTCTTTATTATATACCTAGGGTAATTCAGTAAATTATACTTTAGTCTGAATATAGTTGCTCGACTAGGTTGATGCCTCTCAGGATATTTGAAAGTTTTTAAATCACGATGTAAGGAAATGTCTTGTGGTAAAATTCTCGACGTCATACCTGTTCAAATAAAGTTCCAAAGCTTCGCCAACGTTTTCATTGTATTGATTCAAACATTGTATAATGTCACATTTTTCATTGTTTTGAAAGACCAAATCTCTTCCAGCCATTATCAGTTCTCAATCAACAAATTCACAAACAATTATTTTTCCAATACTCAATATTCCTTCAAACCCAAACACGATGAAACACAATAATAATTCGTAGCGATGACAGCTAGATCAGATTTGTTTTTTTTTCTCTTCAATGCCTATTTGATAAAACAATGCTTCCAAATGCATAGTAGCCATAATAACAACAAGGATGTTCGTATCATCCATGATCTACTAATGTTAATAATCAAAAGTAATAATCCTCTTATCGAAACTTGGAAAATCCATGGCTTACTAACGAAAAATTATCATTATGTGATGTTTTAGTGTTTTTTAGCATTTCTGAACATCCTACCTATATAGTGTTATACATAATTTTGAAGGGAAAAAAATAGCAAATTCAACGAAGTAATAAAATACAGGGTGTTCCATTGAAAAAAATATAGGTTTGCGTCGTGTCTTCAAAACCATACCCCGAAAAAAAAAATAAGTACGCCACTGGATTCGACGCAGAATTCTGTATCAGATGTAGTTTTTAGCTCAGCATTATTTCTAATAACTTCGGAGATAAAGAAGGGGTCCGAAAAGTATCAATTTCCAAAATCGCCCTCTATCTCATAAACGGAAACAGTTATGCAAAATCTGATTAGGCCAACTTGAGTTTCACAAAAAAAAAGGACAGGAACGTGAAAACCGCAAGGCTCTATCTTAAATAACAAGCGAGAAACCTGGCTGTCTCACCCAAAATGGGATGCACTGTACTTTGGAAAATATGCCCTGGTAATCTCAATATATTTTCAAACATACAAAAAAAATGGTTGTTTGTAATATTGCTCAATATATAATAATAATAATAATAATAATAATAATAATAATAATAATAATAATAATAATAATAATAATAATAATAATAATAATAATAATAATAATAATAATAATAATAATAATAATAATAATAATAATAATAATAATAATAATAATAATAATAATAATAATAATAATAATAATAATAATAATAATAATAATAATAATAGTAATAATAATAATAATAACAATAATAATAATAATAATAATAATAATGGGTCTTATGGAAGTAAGACGATATTCGTCATTGAGTTTTCGGCTCCTGGCGAAACGAATATCGTCCGAAAGGAGGAGGATAAACGGACGAAATATCGAGATTTACTCTTCGAACTCCGCAGGCTCTATCCAAACCATTCTGTAAAAATGGTTGTTCTGATAATAGGGTCCCTTGGCGGTGTGATGGATTCATTACTCTCGAATTTAAAAATCATACCGGCATGTAGAAAGATGTCAGAAATCATAGCCGGAAGAATGCAGAAGGCTGTCATCCTCGGTTCATTACGTCTGCTCAGGGCACACGATTCCCGGACCCAATAGCTGCTTACCCCATAGTTTGGGGAGTGGTTATTGGGGTAATGATGTTGCCAGCGCGCCCTCCGAATGTATCGGAGCATCGGAGACAGGGTCCGACTGGAGGATTTTAATTCAAATCAATAATAATAGGTCTTTATTTCCCATATAAGTAGGTACATGATCACATTACAATAAATTTATAATTGAAGACAAAAAAAAAGAAACAAAAGGGACCAACTTATGGGAAAACGCCAAAGAGCAGATGATTTCATGTAACTAGTGTTACACGAAATCCCTGTCATTATTCTTAAGAGTATTAAAGTTTTATGAAAAAGGTTATTGTTATGTCACTTTGCTTCTATTGGAAGATATCTCATAGAAAATGCTATGATTTCTGAGAATAAAATCAATTTTCAATTATTTTTTGCAATATATAAGTAATAAACCTCATCTGAAAAAAAAGTATATACACCAGCCAACCCTTCTCAACCTTGGTGTGTAACAATGAAAGTTTTTTACAAGAAGTAAATAAGGACATTTTAATGCTCTTCATTTTATTGATACCCGACGACAAAAAAATCGTAAAAAGCAGTAAATAAATATCATTCCAAAATAATTTGTTGAAATACAACTAGACTAAACTATTTCGAATTAGAAACTGGAAAATTAATAATTACAAGCAGAAAATTACTCCTGGGTGCTTATCGGCAAAGTGATGACAGTGATGACAGTTCTCCAGAAATAGTAATATTAGTAATGCATAACAGTTCATTTTCCATACGTAAATATCTATCATTAACAATTCAGTTATTCATGTTTAATGCAACTTTTGAATATAAACAGTCCATAGTCTCACTTCTTCCATAAAATAAATATTGTAGTTTGTAAATAGCTATAAAAGACTACATTAGTTTCATCAAAAAATACTCTTGTAATATACAATATGCACAAAATTGTTATTTGCTCAGCAATATTTGTATATACCAAACTAGCCATTAGTGTGGTTGATTTTTACTGAGCTAATGTTTTCCATAGAAAAAAATTCCAACAGTTTCTTCCTGGTCACACTTGCAGATTTTGTTTCATGAAAAAAAAAGAAAACAGTTACATTAACAATGTTTCAATAGAGCTAAGTCTTCGACATGAATGAATAATAAGCATGTCAAAAAATCCAAGACTTGTAATGTGAGTATGGCTGGGGAGTTGATTCAATCATTTTATTGCTTTTTATGAATAATGCATAAATATTTAATGCATAAATATTTAATGCATGAATTGAAATTTCTTTGAAATAAATAAACTCCTATGCGTGGAATTCATTTTTTTTTATTGTTTTTTTTTTGCAGAATGCGGAATGCAAATACAATGATGACTTTAGAGAAGAATAATATTTTTCACACAAAATAAGATACAGGAAAAGAGCTCATTCGAAAATGTATAACATAGTCATGAGAAATAAGTGTTGTTTTCAGACGACAAGCAGACTGTGACTCCTTGGAAAAAATTGAAGTAAAAGTTATTCATGTCTTCTCCAGCTCATTCATTCTTTTCTAGTTCCAGTTCAATCCTCTTCCGCAACATGGAATTTCCAACTATTTGTTTTCAGCCACGATGGCTAGGCACCCACATGATGCTGATAATTTTACCACAATCATTATAAGAGTAGAGGGTCAATGGTGAATTTATTTTGAAACGATCTAATGGATCTCAACGAGTCGGTACAAATTAAGAAGTGAGTATCATTTCGTGCAAATTCGCAGTATAATAAGGACTGATATATAGCGAATAATTCTGCTGTGTATACACTGATAGATGGATGCATCGACCAGCTATGAAAATGTCCATCTATAAGGAATGCAGAGCCTACCCCATTCTCAATTTTAGATCCATCTGTGTATATTTTGCAATAGTTAGGAAATTTGCTTATGTTATTATAGTAGATCAATTTGTGTTGTTGTGAAACATTATTATCTGGATAATTAATGAACAGGAAATATTAAATTTGTAGATCGATAGAGGATCATGGCATTAGCCCACTTTTTCATAAGCCTCCAACAAACCCTAATGAAACTTAGAGTTCTTCCAGAGTCTTAACCTTCCACTATCTGGCATCTGAAATTCTGAATCTGCCTACCCAGAGATCAAAATAAATTGAAACATTTTCTTTGTGAAGGAAATAGAATATGGCGGATAGAATAGTTCACCAATGTTGGCTAATAATTTGCCTTTTATACCTGCATAGACTTTCTTGATTAATTCTATTGACTTTTCATGTTGTGGAAGTTTAAAGAATTGAAAAACTTTATAAAATTATAAAAACTGCAAGATAGACACGGTGAAACCATTCCATTTGACTTTTAAATTTATTTTCAAAGTAAACTAAAACACAACATTTCGATACCATTGTAGTAGATGTCACACTTCACAGTAAAGTCGAGCCAATAAATTAATTACAATATAATTATCACAAGAAAGGGTATGTAACACACAAAAATAAACTATTAGGTCGAGGAATAGGTATTTCATTCACTAATATTCACTTTTAGGTACGAACGCCAATGGTTGCATTTGTCTGTTGTCATGAAGTTGACGGTTGACAGAAGGTGAAAATACCGCTAATTTTGAACTGAGCCAATGCCAAATTGTCATTTCAAAACTAACCAATGGCTATTCACTTTCCCGCAGTATCTAATCAGACTTTGGGTCTTAAAACGAACGCATGCGCCTAAAAAATTCATCTAAATGAAAATGCCTATTGTCTCTTGATCAAATTTGCTGAAATTTTATTATGTTATATTGAAATGGATCGTTAGAAAAATTTGTGAGTTTAAATGATTTTTTATGTGTCGTTTCTGAG
The DNA here is from genome assembly GCA_944452925.2 of Chrysolina oricalcia. Taxonomy (NCBI): domain Eukaryota; kingdom Metazoa; phylum Arthropoda; class Insecta; order Coleoptera; family Chrysomelidae; genus Chrysolina; species Chrysolina oricalcia. Next base: position 51,243,783 of record OX101822.2, read on the forward strand.
ATATGAGTGGTCATAGTTCTTAATAACGTCGGACTTTAGGTAGGATTGACAAAGAAAGAACCTGTTCTGTCAGTTGAAATGAGACAAATTCAGGACCGGATTGTATTTATCGGAACTAGGTATAACATTTCCAATATTATAATATAATTTACGATAGTACATTAAGGTGTATGGGGCATGATCAAACGATTCATTTCTGGGGATTTTTTTTTCTGGCAATATTCACAATTTAATTTATAAATACCACTTCTTGAAAGTTGTGAAGATTGTGATGCAGCTCACATTGGCAGAACATGTGGACCTTTGAATGTTCGTATAAAAGAGCACCAAAACCCAAACAAATTCCCTGCTCTTGGTGAACATTTAAGTTTAAACAACCATAATTTTGATCCAAACAGAAAATCTCAAATTTTACAGGAGGTTAGGTCCAAAAATTATAACAGATTACATTTCCTTGAAGACTCATGTATAAGTAAAGAAATTCTCAACATTGACCTTTGTCTCAAGTCAATTTGAACAGATCTTATGTACCTCTTCATAGGCGTTTGAAATAATAATAATACTGTCTTAATAACTTTTTCGAATCAATTCTTATTAGTTCAAACAATTTTCATTCATTCCCTAATTCTTTTTCTATGACGATATCACTGGGTCACCTCTGAGGTTCAGTATGCCCTCTCCCAACTCTGGATTGCAGGTATATTGAGTGAAGTTCTCATTAGACTTTTTCTCGATTTCTTAGCGTTCCATGGTTGATGTTGGAAAGAGCCATAGAGAACCCTTCTTCCTTTTTTCATTATCTTTCATTGATTTCTATAAATTTTCGACTTTTCAACAAGATTACCCTCCAAATATAGCGTTATTCCCTATGAACCTAGAGATACTATATTTTCAGACAGTTTCATATGAAGGTTGCATATAAAATTTTGTTGAAACTTCAGCAGACCTGGTATAATCCCAAAGATACCAGAAACCAAATCAAATGTGTGATAACATTTACTCGATTCTATTGAAAATATGAATATAATCAGATGTGGAATCATCTGCGACTGAAAGATGAACTTTAGTAGCTATTTTCCTCTATTGAAAGGGATTCATGTTGAAAAAGGAAACATTCCCAATTGAAAATTGAACCAATGTTGACTCATCTGGAAATGGAAAAAACCTACGAAAAAGTGAAGTTTCTTTTCTGTAATATGTAACAGAAAACAACTATTTCCCCAGCTGAAGCCACGCTGGATATTGGTGTACATCTGAAAGATATTGTGAAAAGACGCTATGTACGAGGATGGTTTGACAAGTCCATGCAAAGTTCGATAGATGGTACCACCGGCGCGTATCGAGGTCATCTTTGGTTAGTATCATCTCTTCCCAAGTATGTTATCTTTTGCCAGAAATACTACAAATTTTTGTTTTGTTTTGGAAAATACTCACTGGAGTATATCTGGAGGCGAGAGTTCTAACAGGCTCCGCCTACCAGCACTTTGCGATACCATTGGCCGACTTAAATGTTCGACAATGGTATAAATAAAGGCTCAAATGGCTGTTTTAGGCAGTCATCCAGGAGCCGCCCGAGGGCTCGGACAATTCCCAGGAGAGAAGCCCTCACTTCTGGATGGCTCAGTAGCGTTTTAAGTGTAAATTTCTGGTTTTTAGGTATCTTCGGCCTGGCATGCGAATTAATGGAACCTCGTTGGTTGGCAACACCAACAAATCCAAAAAGAATTCGTATGTCAGACACGTTCCTGCTGGTTTTCCAAATAAATGAAGAGCTCCGGAGTTGCTGAGATTTTGCGACGATGCTGTACTTCGGATAGGTGGTGCTGAGCTATCCAGAGGAGGTGAAACATCCTGTTTCCTACTATCCGAGTGCACGCATTTGTTGACAAGTAGCACACTTATATTGGTAGAATATTGGTACAACATTGTGAACATATTGGCGAAATATTTGAAATTCAATATTGGTGAGAGAAAAAATGTAAACATTCGGCGATATTTGTCCAATATTACTTGAATAATATTGGCGAAATATTTTCGAAGCAATTTTGGCCACAAAATATTCAGCGATATTAATACAATATCGCTGGTACAATATTCTGAATATATTGACAAAATATTCGAACGTTATATTGTCGAGAAGTAAAATGTGAACATTCTGCGATATAGGTCAAATATTGTTTAAACATTTCAAAAATAGTATAAGTGAAATATTTTTAAAGCAATAATAGCCTTAAAACATTAATCGATATTGGTACAGTATCACTCAGAAATATTGGTGGAGGTGAATAGACCTTGGTGAATTATTGAATGTCATTTAGTTGATCATGGTGACACCAGAGTCTGATTTTTGGTCGCGTCAACAAGTTATTTGAAGTATTCAATATATCCTTGTTAGGTGTTAGAAGACGTTCTATATGTAGAGCCTCCTAGCGGATTTTTATCCAGGTTTCATCATAATATTATTTTACTGAATATTCGGCCAATATTCAAAATTCATCTTATTCTATATGTTGGAAGCAATATGGAGACAATATTGTTTTATCGATATCGGTAAATATTATTGAACCAATCTTGACCGAATGTAAGTTTTTAAGATTTGTTGAATATTGGCGAAATAATATTCAACCAATGTGCAATCACACTTGGATATACAATATAGTTTTTATTTCTAGAAACGATATGAGAGGAATACTGGGAATGCAATATTTATTATAGATGTTGAAAACAATATGAAGACCATATCATTTTATCGATATTGGTAAATATTATTGAACCAATATTGACCCAAGATGAGTTATTATAATTTGTTGAATATAGTTGAAATGATATTCAACTAATGTGTTATTACGTGTGTCACTGAGCTGAAGTGGTTCGGATTCCACTTTTATTTAAACTGTAGGTCCCGGATCTCCCTTGCTGGCACAAGCTCTGCTTTTGATGGGTTTTCTCCGAAAACCTGGGAGTTTCGTAAAAACAAATTTTACAAAAAATTTTACAAAAAAACTTGGAAATACAATATAGTTTTTATCCCTAGAATCTATATGACAGGAATATTGGGATTACAATATTTATTCTAGATGTTGAAAACAATATGTAGACAATATTTATAATAATAATAGAGTTTATTCAGCTAATCAGTGAACAATAAATATACATTATATTTAAATATTTATACCTACATAAATATAAAAAATTATAATTATTTTTATTAATACTATAATATTGTATTATCGCTATTGATGAAAATTATTCAACTAATATTGACCCAATATAACATGTGACAATCTACATTCAGAACAGGTTCCACCAATATTATTTTACTGAGAAAACTAGAAGAATATGGATTCCGAGGAAAGTGTAATGATCTCTCGAAGTCATATCTATCGGGACGATCCCAAATAGTAAGTTTGTCACAAAAAAATTCATTAATTTTTTCAGAGAAAAATGAAATCTCGCAAGGGGTACCACAAAGTTCTATCCTAGGCCCAATTCTTTTTCTGCTATATGTTAATGATCTCCCAGGATCTTTAAGTCCAGGGCTGGTCTACCGGTTTGCAGATGATACATCAGTAATAATGTCCACTCCTGGGCTTGCAGCGCTTTCAGGGGATTATCGGATATAGCAGAAAACATGTCAACATGGTGTACAAAAAATTATCTAAAGCTAAATACAGGTTAAACAGGGCTTATATCATTCTCTAGACATCAACCTAGCCAAGAGTCTATCTATGTAAGAATTAACTCCAAATCCATTCCACTGATAAAGGAAATTAAATTCCTAGGGGTTACAATTGAAAGCAATCTCAGTTGGGAAACACACATAAATGTTCTGAACTCCAGACTCTGCTCTCTATGTGGAGTTATTCGAGCTCTACAGGATCAGGTATCAATAAATAGCCTCAAAATATATTGTAGTAGATTTATACTCTAATTAACTGACTAAAATAATTTATTTAACGAAATACAATGATACAATAACACAATACTCTAATTTACATAACAATTACGGAACTAGGTATTTATATTCGACTTTCACTTCACTGACTGCCCGTCTGTCCGCTGCGTAGTTCTTTTTATATCCGACGTTGACAATTCTGAATGCTCCAGAATTTTCCATCGAATCGCCCAGACTCACCGCGGCGCCCAGATTCTTCTCGGTGCAAGCGCATCGACAGTCTCCCGCGGTTGGTCGCTAGCTATACGTGAGAGTTCAGGTCCGGCATCGCCCGCAGCTTCGCCACATTGCCCCCTTCTTAGAGATATTTCGTCCCGAAATGTCATCCTTGGAGTGTGTCGATATTTGCAGGATTCCCCATATCTGCATCGTGAAGTTCGATGAAAATAACACTCCACAGTCTTGATGTTAGGTCGTGGAATAGGATTACAACAAACCAAAATCTGGATGCCGCTGGATCGGAATATCGTCTCCAACATACTTCTTATAACTCTCCAATCCAGCCCATCAATACCACAGGATAATTTTGGGATTGCCAAGTCCACCAGATTCTGGTTCACCATCGTATCTCTTAGTTGGGTGAGGCTCCTCCAGACATCTTCATAGGACGGTTTGTCTTGGGAATGCTTCTTGGTCACCAAGTAGTAGATGTTCCTCTGGCCCTTCTTCAGCTGTAGCACACCTCCAATTTCTGGATTCTGTTTCCGTAGTGTCTGGAGTTGGCCAAATTTCTTGGAGAACACTACAGCGATGCCCCTGGACATTCGAAGATCTTCTGCGACGCAGTGTGCTAGGGCGTAATCGACTGGCACTTTGAAAAGGTCCCGTGGCTCCTCCCGAGTTACCCCGTGTGACACTTTCTGGAACGTCATCGCATCCTCTGGTGGTCTGAGGGTGCGGACTTGGTCATGATTTCCAGCGTAAGGGGCCAACCTGTTGAAATGAACGACCCTGGGTTTACCTCTGGGTGGCTTGTGGATTCGGTAAAGCAGGTCGTTTATCCTCTTGATGATCTTGTACGGACCTTCCCATGAATTCCGTAATTTCGGTGACAGGCCCCGGCGACGCATCGGGTTGTACAGCCAAACTAGATCACCAACCTGAAATCCTCCAGCATCGGCATTGATGTCATAAGTCGCTTTCATTCGGTCGCTGGCACTCTGGATGTTCAAACGGACTCGTTCGTGGATGTCCTCCATTCGCTGCCGGAGTTTACTGACGTAGTCCTCTCCCGCGGTATCCTGTCCTGGTGGCATCCCAAACTTTAGGTCACAGGGAAGTCGCAGCTCTCGGCCCATTATGATACTAGCAGGGGTTTGGCCGGTCGACTCGTGTACTGCGGAACGGTAGGCCATCAGAAACAAATGGAGATACTGATCCCAGTCTCTTTGATGGTCAGAGACTACCTTGGACAAGTGGCGATTGATAGTCCTGTTCATCCGCTCAACCATTCCATCGGACTGTGGATGTAGAGCTGTGGTTCTCGTCTTGCGGATGTTCAGCAGGTGGCAGATTTCTTGGAACAGGTTGGATTCGAAATTTCTGCCTTGGTCCGAGTGCAGCTCCAAGGGGACACCGAATCGACATATCCACTCTTTCACCAAGACGTCCGCGACGGTGATGGCTTCCTGGTTGGGCAGGGCATAGGCTTCGGCCCACTTGCTGAAATAGTCCATTGCCACAAGGATGTATTTATTTCCATGATCTGATACGGGGAACGGGCCGGCGATGTCAATGGCGATTCTTTCGAATGGACTACCTACATTATACTGACGCATCGGGGCCTTGGGTCGTGTCCGAGGTCCATTGCTGGCAGCACAAACAGCACACTTTCTGCACCAGTCATTGACATCAACTTGACAATTGACCCAGTAAAACCGTTGTCTTACTTTCTGCAGGGTCTTCGTCACACCCAGATGTCCTCCAGCAACTCCATCATGGATCTCTCGGAGTACTTCCTGTCTTCTGTTCTTGGGCACCACTATCTGACGTCTGTCCTCCCCACCATCTTCGGACTCCAATACACGTTTCAGGACCCCATTGTCCAGGATAAGGGAATTCCATTGGGCCCAGTAGGATTTAACTGCTGGGGAATATCTTGCGATTTCCTGCCATGTCGGTCTTTGATTACTATTTTTCCAACCGATGACTAAACCAAGATCCGGATCTCTTTCTTGGTCTTTCTGGACCTCGTTGTCATTCCAATTATTGTCAACTGCCGTGGTTCTACAAATCGCTGCTTCCTTCTCTTCTGCTCGTCGGCAGTGTGAGCAGTCGTCTGGGCATGGTCTCCTTGACAGGGCATCTGCGTTCTTGTGGACACTCCCTGCTCGATGTTCGATCTCGAAGTCAAATTCTTGGAGTCTTTCGATCCAACGTGCTACTTGGCCCTCGGGGTTTTTGAACTGTAGAAGCCACTTAAGGGCTGCGTGGTCGGTTCTTAACAGGAATCTTCTCCCGTACACGTATTTATAAAAGTGTTCTACTCCCTTGACAACAGCCAACAGTTCTCGTCTGGTGACACAGTAGTTACGCTCCGGTTTACTGAGAGTTTTACTGAAGTAACCGATGACCTTCTCTTGCCCATCCTGGATCTGGGACAAGACAGCTCCAAGTCCCACGTTGCTGGCATCCGTGTCCAAAATGAATTTTCCACTCGGAAGGGGATAACTTAGAATCGGTGCATTGATCAATGCCCCCTTCAGCGTCCTGAACGAGTCTTGGCATTCTTCGGACCATTGGAATTTTGTTTGACCTTCCGTGAGCCTGGTCAGTGGTTTAGCGATGTTGGCAAACCCCAGCACATATCGGCGATAGTATGTGCACAAACCAAGGAAACTTCGTAGTTGGTGTATGTCTTTCGGGATAGGCCACTCCTTCACTGCTTTAATCTTCTCGTCATCCACTGCTACTCCGCGCCCAGAGACAACATGGCCAAGGTAACGTACTTCTTTTTGGAACAGGTGGCATTTCTTGGGGCTCAGCTTCAATCCAGAGTTTCTTAGTCGCAGGAATACCTCCTCCAGGTTTATAACGTGGTCTTCGAACGATTTGCCAACTACAATGATGTCATCGAGATATACCAGACACGTCCTCCATGAGAGTCCTTTCAGAACCGTCTCCATCAATCTCTCGAATGTTGCTGGAGCATTACAAAGTCCGAATGGCATGACGGTGAAATGCCACAGTCCTGAGCCGATGGTGAAGGCTGTCTTTTCTCTATCTTCTGGAGCCAGTTCTACCTGCCAGTATCCACTCTTCAGATCAAGGGTCGAGAAAATCGTGGAGCCGGCCAACGTGTCTAGGGTGTCATCTATTCTCGGAAGAGGGTAACTGTCTTTCTTCGTCACGTTGTTCAGTTGACGATAGTCTACGCAAAAGCGTGTTGATCCATCTTTCTTCTTCACCAGAACGACTGGAGAGGACCATGGACTGTCGGACGGTTCAATAACTCCATCTTTCCCCATATCACTGACTATTTTGTCAGCCTCTTCCTTCTTGGCAAGAGAAAGTCTTCTAGCTGATTGTCGGATTGGTCGAGCGTCCCCAGTATCAATTTTATGTTGGACTACATTCGTTCGACCCCCTTTTCCTTGTCCGGTATCGAAGATGTCTTGGTACTTCTTGACTAATTCTCTCAATCTGGGCTGTTGGGCTGGTTTAATGCCCTTGGAAGAGATGGTAACCAATTTTTCCAGTTCCGCTGTCAGGTTGTTGTCTTGTCTAACAGTACCGTGTACACTCCTGATCACAGAGGAAATTGACGAACAGTGCCCCAAAACAGTTCCTTTCTTCAAGGTCACTGGGTAATAATTGACATTCATTACCCTTACTGGCACAAATTTATCAGCACGCAACAAAGTCTTGCCTAGTGCAATACCTCGTCCAATTTTCTCATCATGAAGCTTGGGCTCGAACATCACCACGCTTCCATTGCTCGCACCTCCGTCCAAGCGAGCCTCCAGTATGGTCTCAGCCCTCTCGGGTACACTTACATCTTCAACCAGCAGAACACGAATCATCTCTTCACTTCTTCCATGTAGCACCAGCTCTTCTCCGTTCACACGTAGGACGCCATCTTTGAAGTTCAATTCAAACCCTCTGGAATTCATGATGTCCATTCCAATAATTGCGTCGTCCTCAATGTCCGCTACTAATGCCCGATGTTTCACTTTTGTGCTGCCTAGAATCAGTTCAATCGGTAGCTCACCATGTACAGTGGCCGGCTCTCCTGTTGCTGTGCGTAGCTTCCAGGATGTTAGTTCCATTCTCTCTGGTGTTTTAATAAAAGCAGGTCCAAGGATTGTCCTAGTCGCACCTGTATCCAGCAGCATTGCGCAAGGCTTGTTGTTGATGAAACCGTCTACAAAGGCTCCTTTGTTCTGTCGTTGGAGGACAGCGACATATGCATTGTTCACCGGGTCTTTCTGAATAGTGGCCGACGATTGCCCCTTCTCAAAAACCTTCGTTGGTCTCGACCTCTTGAGGGTTGGACATTGACTACGCACGTGTCCAAGTTTCCTACAGTTCCGGCATCTCACTAGTCTTTTCTCAGGCAACATTTCCTTCACGACCTTCCTTATGGCAGCTTCCAGGTCAGCAGGCTCCTGTGGGTCTTCCTCAATAAATCGGACTTTACTTTGGCTTCTGCAGGATTGCTTTGCCGCCTCAAATTCCAAAACGCGTGCCAGTGCATCCACGAGATGTGTTGGACGAGCTAGTGTCAATGCTTGTCTGGTTTCCTGGTCACGAAGTCCATCTAAGAATGCCTGAACTGCTAGTCGTTCCATTACTTTTTCCGGTGTGGCTGGGTATGCAAGGCGAACCAAGCGTGCAATGTCTGCTTCAAACTCCTGTAGGGACTCGCTTGATTTCTGGCAGCGGTTTTTGAGCTGTGAGTGGTATACATGTTCTAGATGGGTCTGTCCATACCGTAATTCGAGATGTTTAATCAGCTGCTCGTAGTCCTCTTGTTCTTGTGCCGTGAGGGTTTGTAAAATATTCGTTGCTTCTCCACGCAAGGCCAGTGTTAATGCCACAGCTCTTTCTCCTGCATTCCATCCATTCGCCTTTGCTGCAGCTTCAAATTGTCGGCGGTAGTTTGCCCATGGTGTTTTTCCATCAAACTGAGGTGGTTTCATAGAGAGTTTTCCTGTTTCTGGACTGATTTTTACATCTTTCAAACCCCTTTGAACATCATCTAAGTTCAAACTCAGTTCCAGCATTGAATTTTCATTGACAGATTCTGTGGTGTGGGTAGTGTCATTCTGGTTTTCCAACTTACTGAGTTTCTCCTTTATTTTGATGATTTCCGCCTCGAGTCCGCCTCTGATTTCATCGCTGATTGTTTCCTTCAATTTTCCCATCTCTTCCTCGATTTCATCCTTGATTTTCTCCATCTCTGTCTCGACAGTCCCCATTCTTTCTTCTAATCGGTTTGCTACGCCACAAAGTTCTTCTTTCATGTTCTACGAGTTTTCTAGAAGCTCTTCTCTCAGACTATTGGAATTTTCTAGCAGCTTTTCATCCAGATTTTTCGAATTTTCTAGGAGTTTTTCTTGAAGTTCTTCCTTCAGAGTATTCGAATTTTCAAGCAGCTTTTCTTCCAGATTTTTCGAGTTTTCTTGCAGCTTTTCTTCCAGATTTTTGGAATTTTCTACAAGTTTATCTTGAAGTTTTTCTTCCAAGTTTCTTGAATTTTGTTGCAGTTCTTCTTTCACTGATTTGGAATTTTCATCGAGTTTATTCATTATGGAACCCAAATCAATTCCAGAAACTTCGAATAAAAATGTTTCTGGGTCCTCGCCCTCCTGAACTAATCCCTCGGCAAGTCTTGTTTGAAGCACGGCATTTTTACCACTTGTGTCAAGTTCCCTCTCCTCCAATTCTTGCTTCAATTCCGCAACCTTCAATTCAACCAGGCGAACTTTCCTCGAACACATTTTGTCTTAGTCTATGTCTCACAGTCTATTTCACGGGTCACCAGTCTATTATTATTATTGTCTATCTCACACAGTCTATTTCCCGGACACTAGCCTATTACTACTATTATTGTCTATTTCACACAGTCTATTCCACGGCCACCAGTCTATTATTATTATTATTATTGTCTATTTCACACTCGAAAATAATTGTCCGAAATACACAAGCTGTCTACTTACACGAACACTCTGTATTTTATCTCTAACAATCGCACTTCTGATCACCACTGTAGTAGATTTATACTCTAATTAACTGACTAAAATAATTTATTTAACGAAATACAATGATACAATAACACAATACTCTAATTTACATAACAATTACGGAACTAGGTATTTATATTCGACTTTCACTTCACTGACTGCCCGTCTGTCCGCTGCGTAGTTCTTTTTATATCCGACGTTGACAATTCTGAATGCTCCAGAATTTTCCATCGAATCGCCCAGACTCACCGCGGCGCCCAGATTCTTCTCGGTGCAAGCGCATCGATAGTCTCCCGCGGTTGGTCGCTAGCTATACGTGAGAGTTCAGGTCCGGCATCGCCCGCAGCTTCGCCACAATATTACTATGCCCATGTACAATCCATCATTCAGTATGGCATCATCTTTTGGGGGAGTTCCACTCATTCAGAAAAAATATTCAAAACGCAAAAAAGATTTATTCGTACTATGTTGAAACTGCCATATGGATCATCCTGTAAATCTCATTTTGTCAATTTAGATATTTAAAAAGTACCGTCTTTATACTTCTTACAACTATTCATCTTTGCCAAAAAGCACTATAATATCTTTACAAGAAGCTGTGATTCATATTCAAATGAAATGACAATTAATACAAGATTTAGAAATGAACTGAGGATACCACATCACAATTCATAATTTTTTGAAAAAGGAACCCAGTATAGAGCAATCAAAGCCTATCACGCTCTTCCTATTGAAATCAGAAATATTGTACACACGAAAAAATTTAAAACATCAGTCACAGAATACTTGACAAAAAAAGTCTATTACATTTTCAACAGCTGGTAAGAGATGAATCTCAATATACACAAAGTGTACATAAAGTTAGGAATAAATTAATTATTTCTGAATGTAAAGATATTTCGGAAAAATCCTCGGACAGGTCGATTTTCTTTTCCGATGGGCCAATTTTTGAAGACCACCCAAAATATATAGGGTTAACCGCAATTGAGTAAAAATGACTTTGGTGATATTTTTAAATTGGACACCCAGTATATTTTTCCATATTTGGTTAGGGATCGTCATTGGAAATCCAGTGATGCCAAGTTTGATGGGATTATGTCAAACGGCTGCGGAGATATGGCCAAAAAACTTCCTCGTATGTCTAATGAGTATGACTGCGAGACTCCACACGATTCAGAAGGTTAAAAGTCTCTGTCGCACTCATTGGGTACATGGACAAGTTTTTGGCCATATCTCCGCAGCCGTTTGACATAATCCCATCAAACTTGGTATCACTGAATTCGTAATGACGATCCCTAACCAAATATGGAAAAATATACTGGTTAAAATTGTCATCAAAGTCATTTTTACTCAATTGCGGATAACCCTATATATTTTGGGTGGGGTTCAAAAATTGGCCCATCGAAAAAGAAAATCGACCTGACCGAGGATTTTTCCGAAATATCTTAACATTCAAAAATAATGAATTAATTTCTTACTTTATGTACACACTGTATGATTATACCTAAGTGGGTATATATAAGTAAGTATGTATGTGAGTATACAGGGTGGGTCACGGTCGATGGTACCTTAGACGTTTACGAAGAACGGGAAATAGGACCATTCTGAAAATTGGGTTTCTAAAGTAATTGCTCTTGGTCTATCGATCTAAAATATTTTCAGCAATGCAGCGTTGCCGCTTATACCAGAAAGTAGCAGCATCTTTGTTATTTCAAATGAGTCACCCTGTATATTACTGCATTTTTGAACTTGTCATTATTTTCTGATTATTTCTGCCTCATACTCCCCTATACCTATCTCTAACGGTTTTTGAGATATTGCTTATTTTACATATTTTTTATCCAAAACATAGCTCGAATTGAATGTTTATTTCTGCGGTAGTTGGATTCTTAGGAGGTTGCAATTTTGTGTTCAGTTCATCAAGATCATGTACATTGATTCTGTATAGAGAAGTTTGTTCTGCGTTATACAGGGTCGTTCAAAATTCATGATCTTACTGCTAGATACAAAAATGGTTGAAAGTACGTTTTTTTAAATGGAACATCCTGTATATTATGAAATATCCTGAAAGATGACTAAATTCCCTTCGAATTGATATATCATGTTCCTATACCTAAATAGCCAGAATTCCGAGATAATAGCAATTTTCACTTGTAATCTCCCAAGTGCTTGAATTATTGCTGGAAATTTTTGAAAATTCATGTACGAGATGAATTTTCTTTGAAAATTCATGTACGAGATGAATTTACGGCAATTAATTCAAGCACGAGAGGGATTCGGTAAGAAAATTTCACACCGAGAAATGAAAATCATCCAACAATTCATACGAAATAACTAACGATGGTTTCACCTGAACTATTTATAACCACTGAAATATTGATATGTAAAATACTTAACAAAATTTTCATCAATAAATGTGTTTAAATTTGGAACAAAAAAAATAAAAAAGTTATGTCCCTATCGTGGATTGAACCATCGACCTAGCGACTCATAGGCCGTAATAATCGTGGAGAAAATGTTTTCAGACACACTCCAAATATTTAGTAAATACATAATTATCCCCTTTCATATGAAAACTAGACCTCCATTTGTAGATTAAATCAAAATATAAACTTGTCACATGTCACATGTCAAACATTTATTGATGAAAATTTTGTTAAGTATTTTACATATCAATATTTCAGTGGTTATAAATAGTTCAGGTGAAACCATCGTAAGTTATTTCTTATGAATTGTTGGATGATTTTCATTTCGCGGTGTGAAATTTTCTTACCGAATCCCCCTTGTGCTTGAATTGATTGCCGTAAATTTATCTCGAACATGAATTTTCGAAGAAAATTCATGTACTCGAAAAATTTCCGGTAATAATTCAAGCACTTGGGAGATTACAATTGAAAATTGCTATTATCTCGGAATTCTGGCTATTTAGGTATAGGAACATGATATATCAATTCGAAGGGAATTTAGTCGTCTTTCAGGATATTTCATAATATACAGGATGTTCCATTTAAAAAAACGCACTTTCAACCCTTTTCGTATCTAGCAAAAAGATCATGAATTTTGAACGACCCTGTATAACGCAGAACAAACTTCTGTATACCGAATCAATGTACATGATCCTGATGAACTAAACACATAATTGCAACTTCCTAAGAATTCAAATACCGCAGAAATAAACATTCAATTCGAGCTTTGTTTTGGATAAAAAATATGGAAAATAACCAATATCTCAAAAACCGTTAGTGATAGGTATATGGGAGTATGAGGCAGAAATAATCAGAAAGGAATGACAAGTTCAAAAATGCGGTAATATACATGGTGACCCATTTGAAATAACAAAGATGCTGCTACTTTCTGGTATGAGCGGCAACGCTGCATTGCTGAAAATATTTTAGATCGATAGACCAAGAGCAATTACTTTAGAAACCCAATTTTCAGAATGGTCCTATTTCCCGTTCTTCGTAAACGTCTAAGGTACCATCGACCGTGACCCACCCTGTATACTCACATACATACTTACTACCAAGAGCAACTACTTGAGGAACCAAATTTTCAGAATGATCCTATGTCCCGTTCTCCGTAAACGTCTAAGGTACCATCGACCGTGACCATCCCTGTATAATATGTGTGTGAATATATGCGTATATGTGCTATGTGCATATATGTTTTTTAAAGATGATTTTATTGTGCTATAATATTAGAAAACTCTGTAACCCAAACCTTCTTGTCGTTGCTATGTCTGATTGATGATTTTATGGCAATAAATGATATTATTAATATTATTATTATTATTAATATATTATTATTTGAATATTCACCCATATTGGACCAATATTATTTTTTCATTCAGAATATATCTATATTGGCTTAATATGAAATCAAGATTCAGCAGATATGATGTGCTACCTGGGTTGAATGAACACACCCCATGTTTCATCCATATTGGTTTATCTCTTTGTGCATGGGCATTCGTGTAAATCAAGGAAGCCGTGTGATTTTTAAGAAATGAACGAAAAAGAATTTCGTGTGGTAATTAAACATTACTTTATGAAAGGCGAAACGTGTCAGGAGACTAAAGAGAAGCTTGAAAAACACACACAAGTGACGCGGAATGTTCTGGACTGCCTGGGAAGGTTACGACTCCAGGAATCATTGATAAAATCCATGATATGGTGATGGATGACAGAAGAGTTAAGGTGCGTGAGATTGCTAGTGCTGTAGGCATCTCGACTGAACGGGTTCACAATATTTTGAAAAAATATTTGGACATGAGAAAGCTATCCGCAAGATGGGTGCCGCGATTGCTCACGCTTGACCAAAAACTGAATCGTGTGAAGTGTTGCCAGGATGGTTTGCAGTTGTTCCAAAAGAATACAGAGGACTTTAAGCGTGGTTTCGTCACTGTGGATGAAACATGGATGAATTATCATACTCCTGCGACCTATCAACAATCTAAACAATCTGCACCAAAAAAGGCGAAGACCGTTCGTTCGGCGGGAAAGGTTATGGCGACTGGGTTATGGGATTCTCATCGACTATCCTCATCGACTATCTGGAAAAGGGTAAAACTGTTACAAGTAAATATTATTTATCGTTATTGGACTGTTTATAAACCGAGCTGCAAGAAAAACGCCCGCGATTGGCCCACAAGAATGTCCTTTTCCATCACGACAACGCACTGGCACACACCTCAGCAGCTGTGGTCGCAAAATTAATGGAAATAGGATTCCAACTCGTTTCACATCCCCCATATCCTCCAGACTTGGCTCCCTTGGACTACTATTTGTTTCCCAATTCGAAGAAATGGCTGGCGGGACAAAGATTTCATTCAAACGAGGAGGTGATTGCAGACACTAATGAATATTTTGCAGACATGGACAAATCCTATTATTTAGAAGGGATAAACAAGCTGGAACATCGTTGGACGAAGTGTATAAACCTAAGGAGAGACTATGTTGAAAAATAAAAGATTTACCAAATACGTTAGTAATTTTTATTTTTGCACATACTTGTCAAACCATCCTCGTAACTTGAAAGGAAAGATCCGATAGTGAAAATTTGCATTTTCATTCAGATAGTTGAAATGAAAAGAAGCTATTTTCAGTAATATCTAACAAAAAATAACTACTTCCTTGACTAAAGCAACGCTAAAAGTGGAGTCAACTATTGCAATATTTTTGTAAATTTTTCAATTTGAAGAAAATAATTCTTGTTTGATGGCGTTCTTTTACTGAAACACTTCAACGGAAATTCTGGCTCAGAAGAATTAAAAAATTCAGGTCCAATAAGTAGTCACGATGCAGTAAATTATACGTAAATATCACACCGAATCTGAATTAGTTCCGTTGAGATAATACAAATTCATTGCCAACGAAAGTGTCGTTGCGCAGGATCATTTCGAAGTCGAACTCCAGACGTAGGAAAATTCGGAGCGCGCGAATATTTCAGACTTCTCCATTCCGCGTTACTTCGTCGGAGCGTGGCAAACTCTCGTTGTGACGTCGGGCGAATATACGCGAAAAGTTTTTGAAAACTTCGAAACTTTTTCAGTTGGGACCCTTTGGATGAAATAAATTCTTGTAGGCTGTGAATCAGCTTTTTTGACAGGTGAAAAGAAAGTCGATGTAGTTTTTGACAATTTGAGAAATGTACTTTGTTTGAAAGTGTCTCCTCATTGTGAGCGGTTTGAAGTTTTTTTGCAATTCGTCGAGGGAATTGGATTTTGGTGAGTGAGAAACAGATAGTTTAGGAATCCTTCATGTATTTTTTTCAACGACCATTGTGGAATTTAACAATTCCAAAATTAATTCCCGGTTAACATTCAACTTTACAATTATAAGTCATGTAATGGTTTTCATAAAATTTTCCATGCATCATGTTGAATGAACTTAAGCGATATGTACTTACAAAAATAGGTAATAGTCATGTTTATACAGGGTGTCCGGTAAACCTTGTACAATATTGGAACTGGTGATAGACCAGTTCATGACTGTTCAGAATATCGGAATATCACCTAAGTAAAATATCAATATTTTAAGAATTTCTGGAAAATCGCTACCTAACCTGGGATTTTTGAGTGCCATGTATACAAATTGGGACGAATCCAAATATCTTTGCTGCTGAAGATTACTGATGAGTGATGCTTCTAGATGTACAGAACAGTTTTTCAGAAAGTGAAAACATTTTTCAAGAAATGAGGGCAAAATGACAGATTTGAGTTTCATCAATTTTTTTTTATTTTAAAGTTTGACATTATTATCTGAAAGAAACATAACCAGTTGGAAGTGGACATTCATTTCAAAAGAATGCTCATTTTTTCCAGACTCTACCATGGTATAAAACAAACTATAATTATTTTTAGAAGATGTGGTTTCCAATGAATTAGTCGTGGTTTTAATCCAACAAAGTTATCATCTTCAGGAGCTAAAAGTAAGCTTTTAAGATTTTAAGATTGTTACGTAGTTTTAGTGTTTGGGTATTTTATTTTTTTCTTGAATTGAATTCACACCAAAGGTTCCAAAATAATTCATTTATTTGATAAACTTTTATACTTACGCCCAAAAATTATTTTATTTAGATTTAATCAAGATAAAAAGTGGAAATAATTATTAATAATAAAGAATGCTTGGAAGCATTAAATGATATGTCAATATAATTAACTTTTCATGTAATTAGGCCTAATGAAATTATCAAAATTAAATGTCGATTATTCGACATGGCACCGATTAATACGAATTCTTATGATAAATGTAGCAATTGTCCAACATCCAAATTCCAACGAAGTTTCAGAGACCGACAGATATACAGGTTGTAGCCAAATAAGTGCAAACTTTTTTAAGAGATGAATCCTTGTCGAAAATCAAAAACTTTTGATTGAACAACTTTGACTTCTATCGTAGTTTTTTGAAATTATTTCGCTTGTTTCATTCAATGGTATTTATTTCTTTGTCATGCCGTACATACGTCATACTCCCCGAGAATATGCGCAAATGCATAACATTTATAGTGAATGTGGAGGTAGTGCTACTGCTGCAGCAGCGCTTTATGCAGAACTATATCCGATTGCACAATGCCGCTCATAGAATCACTGATTTGGGGGCTATAATCTATAACGCATTTGAAAAGGTTCTTCTTGAAAATATTTCATCTCTGCGTACGATTGGATGGAAAATAACATTTTTGTAATATTATTCAGCGCTATGTTGAATAATCGTTATTGTGGTTTTTAGTGTATGTTGATCAAAAAAATAACGTTAAATTAGTATTTACTTCATTACATCTTATTGAATGCTTCTAAGCAGTTGATTCGTTATTACTCATAATTATTTAATCATTTCATCTTGATAGGATAAAAATAAAAGACATTACTGACAAAGTCTAATGGAGTTGATTTTAGCTCAGAATAACATCACACTCTAATATCATCGAAATTCTACTCCTTCCAAGAATAATAATCGTATGTTTTATACCATAATGAAGCCTGGACAAAATGGGCATTCTTTTGTAATGAATATCCAGTTCCACTTGGTTATGTTTTTTTAAATAATAATGTCAAACTGTTGTTAAAAAAATTGGTGTAACTCAAATCTGTCATTTTACCCTCATTTCTTGAAAAATTATTTTGTTTTCTGAAAAACTGTTTTGTACGTCTGACAGCATCACTCATCAGTAATCTTCAGCAGCGAAGATATTTAAATTCATCCCAATTTGTATACATGGTATTAAAAAATCCAAGGTGAGGTAGTGATTTACCAGAAATTAAAAAAAGTGCTCATTATCTCGAAAACAGTGAGATTTTTACTAAGGTAAAATTCCGATATTCTGAAAGGTCATGATCTGGTCTATCACCCGTTTCAATATTGTACAAGGTTTACCGGACACTCTGTATGTATGATATATAAAAATTTACCCATTTAAAGTCAAACGCTACCCTTAACACATTTCAATTATGTTAATATTTTTATAAAATTAAACTGCATTATCATGAATATAACAATTTAATGATGATAACTTTGGAGACTGCATATACACATATTTTTCATACTTGTCTTTCGAATAATTTGCAGACATCAAGATAAATATGAAAATAATCGATAAGTGGAATAATCAATATTATGACCATATTTTGCCAGGTGTAAGTTATATTCCCCAAAAAACATATAAAATCATTTATCAAAATAAACAATACAAGTCATTTTTTCATTATTATATTACTTCATAAACATATTAGTACTATGGATTTTCAAGTTTCGTATCTCCAAAGTCAGGCATCTGGCAAAATATGAATATTTTACATATTTCGTAATATATCTGGTACTGAAAATATTATATTCAATTGGATCCATTTTACGACCAAATACAAAATATTTTTGCATTCTTTTCCTAACGTAAAGAAGAAGAAGAAATAGTATGTTCATTTATTGATCAAATAATCAATATAAACTATTCCATCATGGATATATATCCTAGGTGATAATAATTTTGAAATCGAATGTAAATGTATCATTTATGTATTTCTTCAACGTTTTTCTGACAAGACAAAAAATTAATATATCTTGTTTTAATTAAAATTGTATTTTAAATGTTTTATTCCGATTAATGAATTTAAAGAACAAATATCCATATATTTTTGCATACTTTTCCCAACCTGAGTTGAATGTGGATAAAAATAATCAGTTAAAACCATACCATCATGAATATTTCTGGGTGAAGATAATTTTGAAAATCAAATTCAAACTTATTATTCATATATGTTTCCAAAGTTTTCCTGGCATCAGACAAACTATGAATATTTTACTATTTCGTAATATAGTAATGAAAATATAATATTCAATTCGATACATTTGCTATAAAATAACCATTTATTTTTGCACATCTACCCTAACGTAAGTTAAACACCTAAAAATTTTGTTCACTTACTGATCAAGATAATGAAACTATGTTATCATAAAAATATATCTTGGGTGATCATTTTGAAAATCGAATTTGAAATTAACATTCATACAGAGTGACCCATTTGAAAGCGGGCCACCTCTCTAAAACTGTTATTTATCATCCGATTCGGATTTTATTTTCAATAGATAGAGCAACTATAGTTCTATTAAATGAAATTAAATTTTCAAGGCCAACTTCGAATTTTTTTCAAGGTAAAAAATCCAAATATCTTACTAGCGATTTTTTTAAATAAAATTTTACGACGCCACTGGATTCGTGATGCTTTCAAAAGGTTGTGACTAAAATTTCACCATAAAATATTTTTTTAACAGAAATATAACATAAGTAATATTCTTGTCATTATAATAAAATGCTATTCCGGTGAAAAAGAGTTTCATTACAGCTGATCCTATTAATTGTTGGGCCGAGCGGTGCCTTTTTCAGTATTTTATAGGAGCGTTTATACAGGAACACATCAGGAAAATTATACATTTACTTACCTATCAAATCTCATCTCCGGCAACCATATCATGAAGCTGCTACCAGTTCTGCACACACTCTAGTTTTATCAATTTACTTTATCTATTATTATCTTTAACACTTTTCTGGATTTCAATCTATTCAAATACTTATTAAATTGTTATTTATTAATATCTGGGCTGAAGGCCCAGGTGGAAGATCAAATTGTACTTAATGAAACAAAGAAGAATAAGTTCTTAAACCAAACCCAATTAGAACCAGTGAATTGAATGAAATTTCATGACATTTACGTTATTCAATTATTCAAAAAGTGATTATTCTTACTAAAGCATTGAACTGATATTTTGAAACAAATCATTTACCAGAAAAGGTCATGTTACTAGCAAAGCAACCATCTAACTCTATCAAGATTTAAAACAGGACTGCCGATTATGAGCATAAAATATCTGTCCTCCAGTTAGCTTGGGTCTCGTGATCCCAATTTATGTTTAGGCAATAAATGAAAGGGCTGTTCGAATATTAAATAATGAATTGACTCTCTTTTTGGTTTCTTTTACAATCTGCTTGTGCATTAAATTTTTTGTAAGTCAGGTATTCCGACGCTACGAGAAAAAAAACATGATGCAAATTCTTCGCATTATGAAAAAAAAATAACTCCTTATATCTAAACAATGAATCTTATTTCCACTTATATAAATTCCCCTCGTAAACTCTCGAGTCTACAGAGAAACGATGGTTATAGCATACACGTGTGAAATTTTCGGACCATTCTTGGTGTCGACAACTAAGTGCTGAATTTAATGGCTTCCGGATATAGATTCAATGTTTGTCGGGTTTCGTCCTCTACTTAGAACAATAAATGAATTTCAAGATTACGTTTTGTTACATCATTTTATCCAAGTATTTCAAATAGTCGTCATATAAATCACAATCTTTTCAAAGATATCATTTGAAATGCTCTTTTAGGTCGTTAGCAGTCGAGTTTGTAAAAAGCAGTTATTCAAAATTCTAATTCTTCCAAACATAACTCCATAGTACGGGAGATAGTTTTTTTTGTCAGAGAAATGAAATACAGTGTGAAAAGTCTAACTGGAACAAATTCGGTAACTTGATAAATGAAGGTTTATCGCAAAATTCCTGAAACACGTCAAGTTTGATTTTCAGTGGGGCATATTACAAAGAGATGTGTTCATCTGTTTAATTATCTGGGGGTTGCAGCCACCCCCACCTTTTTTTAAATGGAAGGGTAGGTTTATTAAGTTTTTATTGGAAAGCTTGTTCAATTGCAAACACCAAGTCCATGTTTGTTTGTTAGTTTTTATAAGCAATGTTTCGGAAAAAAATTAAAGAAGGAAATAGTTACTGAAATTATACGGTCCGCGTACGCACCTGACTACGACGTGGACAGTATACAGATTTTTTGTTGTATATAGGTACACTGTTTCTTACCGGAGAAACCCAAGCAAAAACCTGCTCGATAGGTTTTTGGTCAATTTGAACTGGATGTGATTGATTTGTTTGTACGTGCTTGCAGTCCAACGTGTAACTTACAACCGAAAAATAATACAATGCCCTATTTAACCGAGACGCATCGGTTCGAAATTTTAACAATGATCAGATATGGGGACATAAGTCGAACACAGACTGAAGTCGCTCATTTGTTTACTGAAGTTTATCCAGAATTACCTGCAATTACTCGAAGCACGATTAGCAAAATTGAAACGCGATGTCGGGAGTTGGGCCACGCAACACACAAAAAAAAAAGTTTTCAACATAAAGCAGCCTGCTTTATCCTAAGAAAATTATTCTGTCATATATAATCTATAAAATGTGTCTTTATTCGAAGAAATCTATTTTATCTCTGCGATTTAATTACTCCAATCAAAAATATTTACTTTGAAGCAAAAAATCAGCAATACTCTATTCAAGGAATCGGGATTTCTTTATCTAAGAAATTTCGTTTTCTCCGTTCAACAAATTACGATTTCTCTGTCCAAGAAATTATATGCTTCCTTGTCTCCACTGCAGTAACATCTCCAGGTTGCTGAAAAATTATAATCATGAAAAATTCCGACGTACACATGAACATGATAATGACTTTTGTTAATAATATTATAATCAGTATTTTTCCTGTTGGATATGAAAAATATTGAGGCTTTAATTTCCTTAGTTTTGGAGTAAACTTTTCAAGAGAGTGAAGATAACCACGCCAAGGAAACAGAAAATGTATTTTTTTGAATAATTTACAGAATCGAAAATAATTCTTCTATTCATAGGAAAATATTACTACTGCAAATCCCTACAAGTCGATAGGTAATGATATTATATTTCGAATAGACTTTAACAGAGAACGCATTAGTGAAAGTCCAAATTTTAAAGTGTTATTTGCGAGTCCTTAAATTGAAGAATCAATGAACTTATTCATGGCGGCTTTTGAAAGAATGCGGTACAAATTATGACATACTCCATACTGGAACTTCAGAAATTTTAATAATAATATAATTACCATAAAGTTTGCAATATTAGATCTTATCCTCATGAATAAAAGAAATACATGACGCATATTTCTCTCTGACAACTACTTATCTAAGTATAATACCATGATGGTAATTGAAATATTTCCTTCCTTCAGGCACATTGAATATATTTTTTTCCTATTTTCCTTTGGTGTTTATAGTAGAATCGACTGGTATGGAAATTAGCCACTATGTGTTCTGCCGGGTAGGCCTTGTTACTCACCCCAGTCGTGCTACAATATTTTAATAATTCAAAAGGTTAAATTTGATTTTAAAAAATCCCAGCTACAACTGGGGCTCGAACTCCGGCCCAGAGTCAGACGCTCTCACAACTGCGCCACGCCCGACATAAAAAATCAATTATCTCTCAGATGTAGTTCAATATCCGTCATAGTATTAGTCAGGGAAGCAGTTGTTTTCTGTCAGAAATTTGCCCCATATTCTACACTATTGAAATTAATTGAGAGAGAGGAATTTCAATATTGTAAAAAGTATTCGATTTAAATAATGTCTCACTCTCCAGTAAACTGATCGGACTATTGCCGAATCTTTCGCATTTAATAACAGGTGATATTCAACGACTCTTGTTGAAAAATACGTAAAAATACATTACTGTGAAAAAAGTTGCAAGGTGCAAAAATGTCTGAACATAACCATATAAGTCAAAATAGAAAATTGCAGCTGAAATATTAATTTGAAAATACAGTTAGTATTGAAGAAGAGTGTGCTAATAGTGTTTTCGAATAACAATTTTAATTTGGTTTCAGTTCTGTACTGACGTAACTTGCAAACACATTTTTTATATTTTTTTTTTGCTGAAGATATTTTTGGTGTTCAAGAACCATTTTGAACGTAACTTTTGCTTCATTCAACCCTCTTTTACACCTGCTTCGGTTTTTGGATAAGGATGTTAACACTGTGAATTTAGAACAAAAAAATGCAAAACAAGAAAATGCATTTTATTGGTCATAAATCATTTTTTGCTATGAAACAATCAACTTTGTCGTTATAACTGAATAAATTATATAATTCAGTTTATGTAGACAAAATCTTCTGAAATTTTTTTGTTCAGTATATTTGATTTCAAAAATGAAATTTATTTAAGTTCGCTAGATACCATCAAGTTTCACTCTTGTTTCCCATTACATCTGTCTTCTTTATTTCAAATTATATAAATAAAATACACCGAACAAAACACTGTAAACTCAAACGTGAGGAGCTATCATATTATCATGAATGTGGTTATACTTGGTAAATACAACTGGTCTCCAACACAACCCTGTTCCGAGTTTGATCACAGAAATTGCAATTTATCCACTAACTGACATACATGGCTTGGTGAGAAAATATCATGAAAAATACCACGTGCACTAGTGACTCGACTTTCATTACTGTCTGTTAGTAAAAAACTGGGCATGTTGTTGAAATACGGTTGTACTGTATACGATGACTGAATGATGATGATGATTATTTAGAATTCAAGTAATTATAATATTTTTAACATTTCAAAGCTAACTTTTATAGGATTATTCTGAATGAAATGAAAACAATAATTGTACTTACCCCTAAAATCCACAATACATTCTTCAGGCACACCCACTCTTTTCTGTGTTGCCAATTAATGATCAAAAATAATTTAACCAATTTACCGGCCGCTGCGTAAGAACTACCACGTTTCAAACACCAAGGTGAAATGGCTGAAAAGGACACATATAGTAGTTCATTGCATCGATGTCTGCCAAAAACAAACGAAAAAAATTTCAAAATTGTGTGTTCATTGAATTAAGAAAATATAACAAAATATTTTCTTGAGTTGAGAAATGTTTGCGAATAATAATTCAATTTGAGAACATATCATTTCTTGGTATGAAAAGAACATCCTGTGTTGATGTTAGAGAAAATATTCTTAATATTTCTTGAACCAAGAAAGTTTTGAGAGAAATTTCTTGATTCGATAACCAAACATTTCTTTAAATATGGACAATTCATAAATTGAATAAAATGGATCACTGAAATGATGAATATTATTGACAATATTAGTTATTCTTCGTAGTTCCTTGTTTTTGACCCGATTCTCAATGTTATTAGGTGTACCTCCGTATCTGGGATTCAAACATGATATCTAGTTTCGAATCTCGTCAACTGTTCCGTTTGAAAATATTCAATTGCTCAGAAACTGATTTTATATTTCTCCAGGGTATTGACCACTTTTACTATTTTCAACTTAGAAATTTATTGAAAGAAGATCACCTCAAAACATTTTTGCTTTTTTATGTCCAAGAAATTAGGTTTTCTTTATCCAAGAAACTACGTTTTCTCCGTTCAAGAAGATACGTTTTCTCTGTCCAATAAATTACATTTTCTCTGTCCAAGAAATTACATTTTCTTTTTTTAAGAAATTACGATTTCTCTATCCAAGAAATTACCCACTATTGAGAACTTCAAATTCTCCATTTGAAAGAATAATTTTATCGATTATATATAACAGAATTATATTCTTGGAATAACAAAAGCTGCATTATTTCGAACACTTGTTCGTGTTCATGCAAATCTGAATCAAAACCTGTTTTTGTACATGTATTGTAATGAATGATTATTTTCATAAGTTTTTGATGATCAATCAATGTCATAATTATTTTAATAAGTGAATACCTTCGCAAATTCATTCCTTCATTTCGAAATGACAAATGACAAAGGCAGTGTTGAGTAATTCATCGAAAAATATCGAATTTTTTTTTAACAACCAGATTGAAGAATAGTCGATTACTCCAAATAATATTCCAATTTTCTCAGCCTGCAGAAATGTTTATTTCTCTTGAGTATTTGAAAAATTTCAAAATTAAATCATCAGAAATGTTATTTGAGGGAAATATTAGTATAGTTTGAGAATAATATTATCTTGAAAGGAGAAAATTGAATATTTTGTACTGAAACACACAAAATTTTTTGACGAATACTTTAGTTCTCTCAATACAAGAATATTTTCTCAGAATCAGAAAATTGCTCAAGAGTATTAAGGTTTTGAAAGAAAACTTTCGATTTGATCACAATAACCAAATTTTCTTGATTAGAAACGATATTCTATCAATTCAAGACAATTGATTCAATACTTTTGAAATTGTTAAGTTGAGAAGTAATTTTTATGTGTGAGGGATGCTCTTCGACAAAAGCGTATAAAAGTCGACGAAGACGCCCAGTTGAACACATTGTTGGAAGACAATTCTGTTACTCCAGCTAGGCAAATAGGTCGCGTTCATGGTGTCAGTCACACAAGCGTTTTAAAAATTCTGAAAGCAGCCAAAAAGCACCCATATAAGATGCAAAACCTGCACGAGCTTAACGAAGATGATCCTGATCGTGGACTCGAATTTTGCGAACGAATGATGGCTGCTATCGATGGTGGACAAATTGCTGTGGAATGGGTGCTGTTTTCTGATGAGTCTACTTTCACATTACATGGGCACGTCAATCGACAGAACTGCCGTTATTGGGCTGACGAAAATCCCCGTTGGATGCGTGATTGCCATGCCCAAAGGCCTCCAAAAATAAATGTCTGGACTGGAATTATTGGGGATTTCATAGTAGGTCTTTTTTTTTCAATGGAAACGTAACCGGCGAAACATACCTGCATATGCTCCAAGACGAACTGATGCCTACGTTAGTAAATTTATTCCCCAATACTTTGAATCCCAATTTACGTGTCCAACGGCTGTGGTTTCAACAAGATGGGGCACCACCACATTTTGCTCAACATGTACGGACCTATCTTCACGAAGTGTTTCCAAACAGGTGGATTGGATGAAGGGGCCAATTGAGTGGCCAGCCAGATCACCCGATCTGACTCCATTAATTTTTTTATGGGGATATCTAAAGAGTAAGGTTTATGCCACTAAACCTAACGACATCGCCGAGCTTCAACAAAGAATCAGGGTCGAAATTAGGCAAGTAACGCCGGAAGTGTTACAAAATGTGCGGAATGCTATTTATTTTCGATTGGGATATTGTCAGTAATAAGGTGGAGAACAGTTTGAACATTTCTTGCATTATAAAAACTTCAGTAACTATTTCCTTATTTAATTTTTTTCCGACTCATTGCTTATAAAACGTAACAAACAAACATGGAGTTGTATTTGCAATTGAACAAGCTTTCCAATAAAAAATCAATAAACCTACCCTTCCATTCAAAAAAAAAGTTGGGGGTGGCTGCAACCCCCCAGATAATTAAAAAGATTAACACATCTCTTTGTAATATGCCCCATTAAAAATAAAACTTGACGTGCTTCAGGAATTTTGCTATAAACCTTCATTTATCAAGTTACAGAATTTGTTCCAGTTAGACTTTCCACACTGTATACATCTACACATCAAATAGTTATCAATATTCAATAGTCAATAAGAACCAATATTGATAAAATAAAAGAACTACAACAAAAGAATGGATTTAGATGAGAGTGTCTGCACAATAATTATCGTACTTTTCAACCAATTCCCGATTGAATTCGAAACGTTTATTCTACCATTTTCTAATGCTAACTAATCATAAGACTCGATCAAAATTCGATCATTGGTTTGGGGTAACATTTATGCATCCTGTCTTATTCTTTCGCGCAGTTTCTCTTTGCTGGTTGACAGTTATTCCGAGTATCTATCTTGGTTTCATTCAAACATGTTTAGGATGCCACATTTCAAAAATATTTTTTTTAACAGGAGGCTTTGAGACTTTAGTTGTTATAGAGATTAGACTACAAGCCCATATAACTATTTGGGAGGTCATTTGACTCACGATGAAACATATTCAGAATGATGCTGCTATATGAAAAAATAACTTTAGACACTATGCTGTTAATTCTTGGTGGTGCAAATGCCTGTAATAATAATAATAGTAATCTTTCATATGAAGATGTGCTCTTCCGACAAAATATTCTTGCACGGAATTCCTCACGTTGCACATAGGGGTATTTGAGCAATCTAGGCGGTCAAAAGTCGATTATAAAAATTGGCACTAATAAAAATAAAAAGGTGTCTACAAATACCTAAACATTCTAAGAATGACAATAAATGATTCCCCCAGTCCTCGCATGAATCCAGCGCACGTGTGATCAATCGCAAACTTTTCAGTTTTCGAGTGCAGGAGTTGTTTCGTGGAATCTCTATTTCCATTCAGTTATTGAACTATGTATATTATTTGATGTGCTGTACGTAGATAAATTCAAATAGTGGAATTTGAGGAAGCAGGTGAGCTTGTTTACTTTTTATATGTTTTGGTTACGATAGGTGTTACATTGCTGGACAAACTATATTATTAGAAAAGGGTAATTTTTAGTAATATATGGGATTATTTTTCACCTATTTGAGATCATAAGTTGTACTTCCAAGCATTTCCGGGCATTGATTTTATGTTTATGGACTAGCTCAGTGATCATTCTTTGGGGAACTTGTGAAAACAGCTGCAGAAACGTGCGGTTTTTTAAGAAAATCTCTTCAAAACCATTAGGTTAGGTTACAAAGGTTAGGTTAGGCTACAAACTACAAATAGCAAAATAGTGATTTTTCTGCTCCCAACTGTATTTATTTTTTGTTTTAGGTTCATCAAAATATAAAGTTATGACTCGAACACAGTTGTTTAGTTCAATGTCACATCAAAATACTGACATCATTATTTTGAAGCCTTTAAATCAAGAAATAATTTTGGCCGCTCAGATCACCCAAATACCCCTATGTGCGTTGGTAGATTGCCGTACAAAAATAATGGGACCGGAATCTAGTTTTTTTATTATTTCCGGAAATTGAAAAAAAATCGGGCTTCCGATCCCATTATTCTTGTACGGCAGTATGTTCTAGGAGATTATTATTTCATAATCTATCAACGTGATGAATGCCGTACAAGAATATTTTGTCGGAAGAGCACATCTTCAGATGAAAAATTATTATTATTATTCTTATAGTCATTTGCACCACTAGGAATTGACGGCATAGTGCCTAAAGTTATTCATTCATATAGCAGCATCGTTCTGAATATGTTTCATCCTGGGTCAAATGACCCCCCCAAATTGTTATATGGGCTTGTAGTCTAGACGACAAAACATTAGAATAAAAGACGAAAAGACACAAATTTGTCCGTATTAATAGTGAAGTTTATAACTCATCAAGTACTACCCACACTAATAAAGAAGTATGGCAGACAATTCGACTATGCAGGAGAAAATTGAAATAGTGAAACTTCGTGGTAACAACGATAGATCCGAAAGGGAAGTATGTCGAATTTATACTAATATGCATCCGGAGCGTCGAAATATAAGCAGAACTACAGTTGGATGAGTAAGCAAAATTTTCAATCAGTATGGAGCTGTTAGTAAACATATTCTGAAGAATAGTAATACTGTACAAAGATAGAGACGAAATAATTCTGAACGAATTCGAAATTATTTCAATAATGATCCGAAAACAAGTGTGAGAATTGCAAGTTTAGACATTAACTTACCGCATGAAACAATAAGGAGAAATCTTCGGAAATATAATAATATGAAGACCTTTAAACCAAAGTTCCTGCACACCTTAGAAGAAGGCGATAAAGGAGGATGGAGTATAGTTTATGGGCTCAAGGAGAATATCTAAATAAAAGGAATTTTCTGACAAAAATTTTGTTCAATGACGAGGCAACATTCACAACCAATGGAACAGTTAATTCTCAAAATTCAAGGTACTAGACGGAAGAAAATCAACATTGTATAGTAAATTGCAGAAGACAGTACTCCCAAAAGATAAATTTTTGGCGCGGAATATTACATACCAGAATAATTGGCCCATTTTTTTTTAAAACAATTTGAATGGCCAATTTTTTTTAATTTTTTGAAAAACGCGTTTTCCAACGCTGTGGATGAACTTCCACTAGCACAAGAGACCCATCTTCTATTCACATTAGATGGCTGTTCCATCCACAAAAGCAGGATTGTTAGAGATTGGTTGGAAGAAAATTTTCCAAATCGGTGGATAGGGCGAAATTGTCTACTGATCGAGTCTTCCCCCAGATCCCCGAACTTGACGCCACTTGATTTTTTATGGGGATCCGTTAACGAAAAATTATACAAAACTCGCCCAACGAGCAAAGAAGAACTGCGTGAAAGAATAATACTGGCTTGCAGAGATTCAATTCAATTTTTTCATTAGCATCAATCAAGATTACACATCTAGTATAAATATATAAAAAATGTATAAACATATCAGACTAGTCCAGGACATTAAACTAACTAAAACTAAGAGACAAACTACAAAATAAAATACATATCAATTTAGTATAAATGATGTATGTGGAGATTTCAGAAATTCAAGAATTCCTCTGTGTTATAAAATACATTTTCAATTAAAAACATTTTTAATTCGTTTCTAAAAGACATTTCTGTGGTAGCTTTTAGAATATTCGTTATTTTATCTTAATATTTGATTCCGTCGTGATTAGGTGAGTTTTGACCTACTGCTAGCCTAGAGTAAGGTTGGTGTAAATTTAACTCTGAACGTGTATTATACGAGTGTATGTCTTTGTTCTTCAAGAATTTATGTTCATTATTTTTTATGTATAGTATCACTTGAAAGAGATAAAGGCTTGGCAAGGTTAATATTTTAGCTTCTTTGAAAAGTTGTCGGCAAGATGATGAAGGAGCAAAATTATACATTGCTCTCATTACTTTCTTTTGTGCTATAAATGTCTTTTCTAAATGTGGTGAGGCACCCCAAAGTAGAAGTCCGAATTGAAGTACTGATTGCACTAGTCCAAAATAAAGTAGTCTCAGGACATCAAAGGTAACTGTTTCTCTGATGTTTTTTATAACGTAACAAGTGGTACTTAGTTTCGATACTGTGATGTTTATATGTGTTTCCCATGTGAGTTTTGGATCAAGAGTGAGTCCCAAGAATTTAAGAGAGTCAGTGCTCTGTATAGATTTACCATCTAAATGTAAATATAAATCATAGTCTGGTGATTTCGTTTTAGGTAGAAATCTCATGAAATATGTTTTTGAAACATTCATTATTAGTCCATTTTGATTACAGTATTGTTTTAACTGTCTAGATGCTTCGTTTTTACGCTTAACTAGACTTCCAATTTCATCACTTGACATTAAAATATTTGTGTCATCGGCGTATAGTATTTTTTGATCAGGAATAGTGCAGAATGTATCTATATCACTTACAAAAATTATAAAAAATAGTGGCCCCAAAATGGAGCCTTGTGGTACTCCTATATCTGATTTTCCGGAGTTTGATTTTATGCCATTGAGTATTACGGTTTGTGTCCGGTTTGTGAGATACGACTTTGCCCACTCGTGAGGCTTTCCTCGTACCCCCATTCCTTCT
Organism: Chrysolina oricalcia; assembly: GCA_944452925.2. NCBI lineage: Eukaryota > Metazoa > Arthropoda > Insecta > Coleoptera > Chrysomelidae > Chrysolina > Chrysolina oricalcia. The sequence goes on from OX101822.2 coordinate 51,274,202, forward strand.
AATTTCTGCAGTAGCAGGTTTCGATCAATTGTGTCGAACCCCAAATCAATTATTGAATGTTTTGGTTAACATTAGAAAACGATATGGTAAATGTATCAAATTGAATGGAAATTTTGTGGAACAGTCCAAAATTTAATGTGTAGGCACTGTCATTTATGATATTAATATTGGTAATTATATTATTTGATGTAAAGATGTGCATTTCTATTCAACTGCAGTGTGCTAATAGAGATAACTATATCGCACATAAAGTTGTTATGTTCTGAAGGAATATTTTAATCCATATTATTTAAAAAATTGTTATTCAATATACAACTATTTGATTTTTTCTGATAGTGATTGAAATATTTTACTTATGCTATATTTCTGTTAAAAAATAATTTTATCTTGAAATTTCAGGCACAACCTTTTGAAAGCATCACAAATATATTGGCTTCGTCAAATTTTATTTAAAAAAATCGCAAGTATGATTTTTGGATTTTTGAACTTGAAAAAAAATTCTTGAAATTTATATTTTTATTTCGAATTTATGGCAGTCCACTAGAACTATTGATGATATATCTATTGAAAATAAAAATTCTGAATAGGATAATGAATAACAGTTTTAGAGAGGCTTTCAAATGGGTCACTGTGTATATATTTCCAAACACTGTCTCTCCAAAATTTACCTGGCATCTATCATGCCAAATATAAATATTTTACATTTTCCATAACATGAAAATGGAAATATTATAGTCAATTCGATACATTTCACGATCAACTATGTATTCTGACATTCTGACTTAGGTTGAATACCTAAAATAATTATTAAAGTTATTGATCAAGGTATGTCCTAAAATGCATCCCCTCTGAGATACAGGGTTTCAAAAGTGCGAAAAAAATTTAGATTTATTTTTTTTTCTCTAAAACTTCTGGAGAAAAAAGTTTCAAACTAGGTGCACTGATCAAGGTTTATCAACGTGATAATTTGAAGTTATAATTTTCAATTTTCGTAAACCAGTGGCGTAGTTACGATGGTATGTGGTCATATTTTCCTTCATATTTTCTTTGGACAACTGAATTGACAAATGAGCGTTTGACATAAGTTAGGCTCATCCATAATCAACCTAAAAGTCTCAACATTCCATTTGCCTAAAAGTGAAGGTTTCTGAGATATCTGCAAAAAACCGAAGAAATGTCCTGAGAAGAGACATAACATCCTGTGTGCTATAATCGCATGATGCAACTTTATTATAACTTATAGAAATAATTGTCAACCTCTTGAACGTTTTTTAATGTTGGGAGTATTCATAACATAGTACAGGTAAGTCAGAATGAGAGCGACAAACTCCGTTCTTTTATTCGTCATAATATTTGAACGAATCGACTTTGTAAATTCACCGATATGTGACCATACATTGATGTATAATGATTATTCTGAAAGATCCACTGACAAACCCAGCCTCAAATTATAATACTCCTGTTAGAGGAGTTAAAGCCTAAAATAATATTTGCGAAAAACTGTAAATAAGTACCTACTTTTAATTTGTTAAATTTTATGTTGGAGTATCATTATAAAAGTCATTTCATACTGAATTATCTAGGAAAATATTTTCCAATCATCATGTTTTTGGCAAAGAAGAACAATTATTGTGTATTTATATCTACTCAAATGATAGAAACGGTTTATAGGGTACACAACATAAAAACAAAAAAGGCTCAAAGTGAATATTCAAATGGACCACCATTTAGTTCGATACACAATTGGCATCTCCGTATCACTGACTGTCGCACGTTTTGGAATATTCCTGGTGTATCCTGTATTAACGTACATATGCTGCTAAAATTCTTGCCGTTAAATTTTCAACAGATTCTACAGGTTCACAAGGGATTTAAGGTATCCCCACAAAAAAAGTCTAGTGACGTTAAATCCGGAGAACGTGCAGGCCAGTGTATGGGACCATGTCTACCTATCCACTGACCATGGAATGTTTCATCAAGAAATTGACGAACGATTCGTTGAAAATGGGCCGGTGCTCCGTCATATTGAAACCACATTCTTTGACGAACCAATAGCGGTACTTCTTCGAGTAGCTCGAAAAGCTCGGTAGTTCTGTCCATTCATACGTGCAGGAAGAAAATATGGTCCAACGATATGATTTTCAATAATTTCTGCCCAAATATTTATTGAAAACTTCTGTTGGTTACCTTTTCGGAACATTCCTACTATTGAAATACCCTTCTCTTGTGAAACTTGCCTCATCCGTGAATAAAACTTATCTGGGAAAGTCGTTTGCTTCTTCGTACATCCTCAAAAACCATACACAAAACAATCTACGAGGGCCATAATCACCAGCATCTAGGGCCATCACCTTCTGCAGGCGGAATGGGTGCAATAGTTGTTCACGTGCTACCCGACTCACTGTTGATTGTGACACTTGTAAACTATACGAAATGGCCCGAGTGCTCATGGAAGGATCTGCTGCTAATTGTTCAAGAATCTGTTCTTCCGTAACGTTATCTCTTCTTGTTCTATTCGTACCACAATGGCGTTTACTGAATTTAAAGGACCACATTTCCTTCAATCGTCGATGCACATCAAAAAAAGTTGTGAAATGTGGATGACGTCTGTTGGATATCTATTTTGATATAATTGAGCAGCGGCTCTGGCATTTCCCCCTGTTTCACCATAAACGAAATGCATATCTGTATATTCTTCTAATGAATAATCCATTTCGAAACGATCTTCACTGACTGAAATGATGACAGATAACAATACGAACTTGTTTGGGTTACTATCAATGGTATCAATCATATCTACTATGCTGCGTTCGAGTTGACGCCTTAAACGATCCGGGCGCGCTCCCAATAACCTTATCGCATTTCTTTTGAAAGTCGGGGAAAATTCTGTTCCACTGTTTTCAATGGCATCAACCGGCCAATGCACTGAATGCCCTGCTCGCTCGATCGGGCATCAACTCAAACGTAGCTCTAATGTAAGTAGCGATATATCAGTTTGTATCTACCGGAAACAATGACTGTCTAATTCAGACTCATCCGAACCATCTTCTCAATCCTTCCAACATTAGCTTCAGCTTTTAGCTTCTTAGGATGCTTACTATGTCAATTGACTGTACTGTTCCTAAATTATTTTCTTTCGATTCGTGATAACTAATTGCAAAGTCGAACCTTCCAGACTAGTTTGTATACCATTAACATTACAAATTTTTTATTCTTGTTCTTTTTCAAAACCATATGCTGAATGGATTAATATTCCTCGATACACCAATTAGAAAAGGCTCTAAAAATGATACTCACATAAAATTCAACAAATCAAGAGTACTTATCTTCGGTTTTTCGCAAAAATTGGTTCAGATCTAAACTCTTATTTGAGTGGAGTATTATTAATTTGAAGTTGGGTTTGTTTTTTTTTTTTTTTGATTATTGCACATAGGAGATTACGTTGATCTTCAGTTTCTCAATTATCTCAGAAACCTTCACTTTTAGTCACATAGAATGTAATGACTTTTAGGTTGAGTATCGATGAGCCTAACTTATGTCAAACTATCATTTATCAATTCAGTTGTCCAAAGAAAATTCGTTCAAATAATATGACGAATACAAAAAACGGAGTTTGTCGGTCTCATTCTGACTTACCTGTACTATGTTATGAATACTCCCAACATTGAGAAATGTTCAGGAGGTTTTCAATTATTCCTATAAGTTATAATAAAGTTGTATCATGCGATTATAGCACACAGGATGTTATGTCTCTTCTCAGGACATATCTTCAGTTTTTCGCAAATATCTCAGAAACCTTAACTTTTAGGCAAATGGAATGTTATGACTTTTAGGTCAAGTATGGATGAGCCTAACTGATGTCAAACGCTCCTTTGTCAATTCAGTTGTCCAAAGAAAATATGAAGGAAAACATGACCACATATCATCGTAACTACGCCACTGGTTTACAAAAATTGAAAATTATATCTTCAAATTATCACGTTGATAAACCTTGATTAGTGCACCAAGTTTGAAATTTTTTTCTCTAGGAGTTTTAGAGAAAAAAAATAAATCTAAATTTTTTTCCCACCTTTGACACCCTGTATCTTTTCATCTCAAAATGAGGCAAGGAATCTGTAGTCGGAGTTTGTCGGTCCTATTCTGACTTACCCTGTATATATTATAATTTTCAAAATCGAAAAGATTTGTGGATAAGTTGAAAAACTTCTGACATTAAAGTATATTTTGACTTTGACCATCATGTATATTTTCCAACATCTTCTTTCCAAAGTTTTCTTGGCATCTGGCAAAATATGAATATTTTACGTATTTCGTGATATATTGATGAAAATAAATAATTCGATACATTTTATGACCAAATAACTATGTACAGGGTGGGCCAAATTGAACACTTTTAAAAGGAAGGTCCTGTTTTCACACTAGATAGATGAAAACTGATGGGTCTGAGGATCAAATTTCATGACAAACTTAATGGTGAACACTGCAAATCGATAACTGTCATCGTTTATGAGTTTTTCGAAAATGTGCATTTACTAAAAGTTGCTGTAACTTTTTTCCTGTGGAAAGTTCCTTGTTTCTTTAAAAACTTTTTCTCGTAGAATTCAATGGTGTGAGTGATTTATTTTTTCAAATAAAATTTCGATAGTTATTGTTTGAAAAAAATTAAAGAGACACCCTGTATACAGGGTCTTTCACGACGAGCGTTCCTTTTACCAACGACAGAGTTAATATTAGTTCATTTGTTTTCAAAGCTTGCTTGGTTTGGTATTGCTTCGGATGATTTACATTTCAAATATTTCCCAAAATCGCATATATCTTGCCAAGGGTGTATTTTAGGTTAAGCTTATTCTTCATGAACTTGATATCTTTTTTTTCGTAGTATCAAAAAATAATAGAATAGTGTATGGTTTTCATTTGAAAAAATCGTTTTTCATTAGTTTTCTCGATGTTATGTATTGGGTGGAAATTTCGACCACCCAGTAAATTATTTTCAAAAATTCGATAAACCTGTTCATGACTTGATGCTTAAGGTGTGATTCTGTGAAATTTCACATTTTCAACTGTTACTGTCTATGAGTTATGATTTTTTCGGAGTGGTGCTGTAACTGTCAAATTTTTCAGAAAAAAGTCAATATCTCGAAAACTAATAAACTTGGGTATAGGCCTTGTTATACAAAGTGGGCCCGAAATGTGCTGAGGAATCAAAAAATGTAATAAAATACAGGGTGTTCCACTTGAAATAAGGAAGTTGCCCTCAACTTCCGGTATAACGGAAAGAGACCGGAAGTTTAAAATATTTTGGTTGAGAACGCCATTTCGTAAAACCGACTACCACAAAATTTCAAGTTTTTATTTTGAATCGTTCTCCATATATTCCTAACGAACGCTCGTCGTGAAAGACACTGTATTTCAATAGAGCTTTGAATTACCTTTCCAAAAATACAGCACACTTGATATTTTGCTAGAGTCATCTTTGAAATACAGAGCTTTTAGATTTTTTATCTAGACTTTGAAACACACATTTTGAACAAGTAGGCTTTGGACGACGCGGCCATAAAACAAAAAGCAATTGTTCGCTAGTAGCTATCAAAAAATGTTGAGAAAGCTTCTCACAGCAGTAATTCAAACTCATAGTTTCAATGAAACTGATAACAATTTGTATTATATATACTACTAGTAAATGAAACCCCAATAATAATAATAATGATAAAGAACAAAAAATTAAATATGTTTCTTCACAGGAGGTATTCGAAATGTCTACCAGCTTCTCATACACATAGGCGGCACCTTTTCTGAACGCTTTTTGCCGAATTAATTAGTTCAACAGGAGTGAGAGAAGCAAAACTTTGCATCACTGCCGCTTCCAATTCGTATCTAGAGTTGATCGGCAATTTGAAAAAAAAATCTTTCAACTTTTCTCAGAGATAAAAGTCCATAGGCGTTAGGTCCGGTAACCTGGCCGGCCAACAGTTGGCTATTCAATTATTACCAAAGTTTGCATCCAAACTTTTTTTGACAATTTCAGTGTTGTGAGGCGAAGCCCGTCTAGTTGAAAATATATTTTCCTAAGCTCCATGCGGCGTTCAAAATCACCTGGTCTGAGTTTGTGAACTTTTATGTTTCGAATTTGTGCTTTATCATAACCCCATTTTATAATATTATTAGTGTCTTTTGTAGTAATACACAGTCCCTTATTGTTTGAATAGTCAAGTCATTCGCAAAGAGTGAATATTTAAATACCGATGGAAGATCAATAATAGATGATATGAATGAAGTTAGAGCCCTGGGGAACACCTGAATCTGCATGAAATTTCGCTGAAGTATTTCCGTTGTGCCTAGCGATGAAGTGTCTATTTTCAGCTGTAAGAAATTTACTGAAAGTCCAAATATACTGATTTTTTCTAGAAGAATATCATGATTAACTTGGCCTAGCAAAATCTGTGAAAATTACATTTAATTGAGATCTGTTTTGTAATGTTTGAAATACATTATTTCTGAAAATTAGTGAATTTGTGTTTATCGAAAAGGAAAATAATAAACTATAACTGAAATGATTTTCACTAAAAAGGTTTACGAAACCACGACAATTATTCCTTTGTACTTTTTCAACTTGAAGATATTCCGAAACCACTACAAAAAGCAGAGCGAAAATAAACCCAAAATAAGAAGAAGAAAGACACTAAAAATGCAATATTACCGGATCCACCAGGAAAGCTCCTAACCGATGAATATTTTAAGAAATAATTTCATTGATCAAGTTCAAAGTATGTAGAACAAATCGATGGAATCCTAAATACCAAAAATAAAGCAAAGTATATGAAAATAAATGCCCCTTTAATGAAGATCTTGTAATTAAATTTTATTATAATTGATACCAGTCTCTTCTAATGAATGCTGTTATACCTAACATTATTCATTATATAAAAATAATGGTCGTTTAAGTGACTTGCGGTATTCGATTTCAAAGGCTTTCTAGTTTTCCATAGACAATGGGATACATTTATTATTCGTGGATTTGAATTTGAAATAATCCTCGGAAAGCACGATTTTATGTTCCGAGCGGTCAGTTTCTGAACCCAACTCAGAATATTTAGGGTTATCCGCATTCCGAGTAAAACGATATTTCTGATATTATTTAATGACACACCCAGTATCATATTACGTGTGATTAGGAATTGTCATCATGATTCCGGTGATACTAGGTTTTATAGGGTTATCTCAAACATTGTAAATGAGGTGGATTTGGAAAATGGAAAAGTGGAAAGTGGAAAATGGAAAATGTAATTTTAAGGTTCATATAAAGTCAAATATTTCGCGTTTCTGAACTGTAAGATGGCACTGACAAGATATATTTTTTAGGGTCACTGAATTTAGGAGGTCGTGCCGTCCTTACGGGTATGGCCAATGAGCGTGGTCTAGTACTTGAAATAGTTCCAGTGTTCAAATAACCCACAAAACTTGCTCTCTATTTGGTGATTTTGTGGGTTATTTGAATACTGGAACTATTTCAAGTATTGGACCACGCCCATTGGCCATACCCGTAAGGACGGCACGGCCTTCTAGATTCAGTGACCCTAATATTTTTCATACCATAGTGACAGCATTGTTTAAATAGAAGATAGTTATTCAATGCCTGTGGAAAAGGTATTGGACTCAAACGGGAGTGTCATCTAGCGTGATTAGTTACAAACATGAATATTTCACGTCATTTTGATGCATGTTTCTTCAAAAAACCCTGATTTTAATGCTATCCCATTGTTTCAATCAAGTTACGACATGACTTGTAGGCCAGATCACTGAAGTTACGACATGACTTGGATGCAAGCTCACTATCGCCATCTACATGTCGTATCCATTTTGATCCAATTATAATCCCATAAGGTTGACTAACTATCTTCTATATAAACAATGGTGACAGCGATCTTTTATATTTCCAAATAAATTACAGTTTTCTGTATTCAGTATTCTACCGAATATCCAACGGTCAACCCTACTGCTAATGCATTGTTGCCAAATGCTGCGAAATAGCTCACAGGATTATCTGGTATTGATTGTGGTAATTTGGTTCAATGCATTATGTAGCTATATTGTCAAGGGAGTTGTGAGAGAGAAGGTGAGCCGCCATCTTCTTTCTTCTATTATTCCTTCCATTTTGAAGGGGACTAGTAACGATTGTGTCCATACCACCTCTACTGTTTTTAATTTTGAGTTCATTGTTATGTTTTTGGGCCCCGTTTTCAAGGTTCTTTTTTCCTTTTATTTTCTTCTCTCTTCCAGCTCTTCGGATATGCTTATTGTTCAGTAGTCCACAAAATATTTCAGTTTTGCAGTATCCCCGTTGTTTTTGTGAATGTAGACTTCGCGGGCCTCATTACTGTTGATTAGCTACCTCTACAGAGCATTGTCAGTGAATTTAGTGAAACTAACAGGACCTCCAGTTTTTTGTTGAGTGGAAACCTTGGGGAAATAATTTTTCGAGATCAGTTGAGTCCTGTCTGTGAATTTGGTGGAATCAACAGTGCCTTCATAATTTTGTTGGGTGAAGACCTCGGGGACATCGTTTTCTGAATACTGTGGGCCTCTGCTGAGTCCTGTCTACGAATCTGGCTGAATTTGTAGTGTCTTCACTCTTTTGTTGGCAAATCGCAGAGCATAAAACTCATTACTTACATACTTCTTCAATTGTGTCCAAGGACTCCAAGACTTTAGGCGAACCAGTCCAACATCCAACTGATGAACTGACAAACCCCTATCGTCGTAACTTTCATTTTCTATAATTTAAACAAATTAAATCGGTTACTGCTGTCTAGAACTATTGGCTGTACATTAAATATGACAGTGACATTGATTCTGTGCAATACCTTGTAGACAGTAGCAGAACTATTTTTGTCTTTTCGTTCATGTACTACAGAGGAATCACTTACTGGAGCAATTTACCTTTTTTTTGACCGAGGTTTTGAAAATTATTGTTAAAAATATAAATCGTTTGATTGTATGTCTGAAAAATAGTATGAATGTTCAGTCTTCTGAATTTCATATAAATATCACTTGCAAAAGCGATTCTTCGCAACTGTCTTTGATTTAATAATAAGATTTTCAGAATATTTTTAATTTGTGAGGGAACGTTTAAGTTGAAAAATTTGGAAAAAATCGTGATTATTTTTTACTTTGATATTGATATGGAATCTGATGAATGGTTTTTGGAAAAACTTTTTAAAAAATTGGAAAATTAGTTTTTTTTTTCTCGAAAACTGTTTATCAGATTTTTTCTACATATCTCTAATTATTCAATTTGAATGCCAAAATGACTCGAATTTTTTCAGAATTTTCAACCTTGTCATTAATTCTTTCATGGGTTTATATGAACATTAAGTCAAATTATGGATAATTAACTTTTTCGAGGATTCTTTAAAAATTTAAAAATATTCATAAATAATTAATTTAATTATTCCATACTTCATTGGCGTGCAATATTGGTATATTGGCGAAAGTTATGAAATATTGGCGGATATTTTAAAAATATTGGCGAAAGTTTCGAAATATTGGCGAAAGTTTTGAAATATTGACGAAAGTTTCGAAATATTGGCGAAGACTCCGAAATTAGTCATGTTTCATAAATTGTGCCGCCATAAAGTAACATATGGAAAAAAAGTGTTCTATTGCAGTATTAGAAACAATTTGGGCATGTTCAACAACCTATAGGTCGATATTGACACTTCATTGGCGCGCACTGTAGGTTTATTGGCGAAAGTTGTGAAATGTTGGCAAAAGTTTCGAAATATTGGCGAAAGTTTTGAAATATTGACGAAAGTTTCGAAATATGGCGAAGGCTCCGAAAGGACCCCGCAATAATCATAGGAAATTGGCCCACAGTGGGATATGCCTGAAATTTACATATGACATTGGTATTGAGCTTCTGATCAAATGTTCTCAAGGGCCCAATCCTCGAAGTCCAATGATTTAGCTCTCAGGCCGTATTTAGTAAGGTGCCAAATAAACAATGACACTTTTTCCCAGGTCCATAACTTTTCTATTTCCTATTAGAATTTAATTAAATAAGAAATATTGCAAAATCTCAGCATTTGTCTTTTAGCACGAGTCCTCTGTGATACATATTTTGTTCTACCGGACCGTATTTAGTTAAACTGAATCAAATTAATTTTGTTATAACTTTCTTATTTCTTGATCTATGTTGATAGCTCGTTTGATAGATGAATGTAGCTTTCTTTGTGTACATAACAAAAGTGGTCGCCATCTTAATATCCAAGATGGCCAGCCTAACCTATAAACTTTATGTAGAACTCATCTTAGCATTTCAAAAAAAATTGTAACAGGAAAAAATGAGAATTGAATCGGTCATTTACACTTTGAATGGACCTTTCCACGACATATGAGAGAACACTGTAATTAGAAAGTGTATACGCTAATACCACTCTGGAATTTTTATTTATTTTTTCTGACCTCTAATTTCTCTATAATCAGAAGAAAAGTGGTTTCGTGACGTCACGTTAATCAAAACTAGACTTGGCAACGTTGTAAAAATTGTGCACCGAGGAATCTCAAATTCTCGTTTGAATATAACGTGTCGTATGACAGTTGTCATTCGATACCAGATGGGTTCGTTCGTCTGTTTCATGGAGAATCGATAAGAATCATTTGTATCTTTTTAAAATGTTTGCCCACTTTAATATTTGATACAAGTAGAGCAGTTCCATCAAATATGTATGCTGCAAACGAACAGGCCCTACTTGATTTCTTTTTTGAGGTTATTGCGGTTTTCAAAATTTTGAAATGTTTTTGTTGTAGTCTTTCAACAGAACCGAAGAAGGAATACAATTGAACAAGGTTTGGCTTCCAGTTCTCAAAAATTCTCAATTAGCTCCCTACCCACAAAATAACGATACGAACGATTCTATGATGTCAGCTAACGCTATGGACCAATCAGATGTAAGAACGTCATATCACAGGTATTTATTGAGACAACGTATAACAAATGTCAAGCATTTGACAGCGACTTGAGAAACCAGAAACTTTGAAAATATCTCTGGAAAATGCTAACCACTCGTGTTGGCGAAACGTCGAGATCTTCTCTAACCATACGTTGGCTTTACATCCCGAAGAACCACCATGTAGTAGTTCTTATTTTTTCCTGTTATTATCTTTCTTAAAAAGCTACAAGAAAAGTCCTACATAAAGTTTATAGGTTAGGGTTAGGCTGGACATCTTCGATATCAAGATGGCGATCACTTTTGCTGTTAAAAAAGAAAGCTACATCCATCTATCCAACGAGCTATCAACCACTGACATAGATGAAGAAATAAGAAAGTTATAACAAAATCATTTTGATTCAGTTCTTTGTTACAGTTGTACTAAATGTGGACCTGTAGGGCAGAACATGTTCCACAGGGGACTTGTGCTAAAACACAAATGCTGAGATTTTGCAATAATTCTCATTTAATTAAATTCTAATAGGAAAGAAAAAAAAATGTACTCGAGAAAAAAGTGTCATTGATTATTTGGAACCTATACTAAATACGGCCCTGAGAGCTAATTCATTGGTCTTAGAGGATTGGGCCCATTAGAACATTTGATCAGAAACTCAATACCAGTAACATATGTACATTTCAGGCAAATTCCACTGTGGGCCCATTTCCTACGCTATTGTGCGGAGTCCTTTGTTGTGTTTCATAAATTGTGCATGCCATAAAGTAATATATGGAAATAAAGTTTTTTATAGCAGCATTACAAAAAATTTTGGGTGATCGATCGTGCATGGTTCAATATAAGTCAATTTTGACACATGTTACGTGACCACTGGTACGGCGGAAAATTCAAAAAAAAATACCTGCTATGAAGAAGCCGAAGGTGGCATTAGATAGAAAGTTATAGAAAAACGACAGTGCTTCTCATTTTCACCACACCAGATGGCACCAAACTGAAAAAATTGGTTTTTGCCAGGTCCCTCGCACATTGGTTCGTATATAACAATTATATCTGAATTCTACGACTATGGTAATGAAATGGCAATCTCTGAAAACTTCTTGTTATTCTGATTTTAATCAGGTTTCTGTAATAGTCGTGCATGAGCATTTATCTTCGCACATGAACTGGAAAAAGTTGAGCAAGTTCAATTTTGACGCACTATTTCGAAGTACATGTGCAAAGTCAAAATATCTTCCACATAATCCAACAGAGTGAAAAATATGAGGCATATATATACAGGGTAAACCTTGTACAATATTGAAACTGGCGATAGACCAGGTCATGACTGTTCAGAATATCGGAATTTCACCTCAGTAAAAATATCACCGTTTTCGAGATAATGGGACTTTTTAAGAATTTCTGGAAAATCGCTACCTCACCTTGGATTTTTCAGTGCCATGTATACAAATTGAGACAAATTCAAATATCTTTGCTTCTGAAGATTACTGATGAGTGATGCTTTTAGACGTACAGAAAGTGAAATATTTTTTCAAGAAATGAGTGTAAAATGACAGATTTGAGTTTCAACAAATTTTTTAAAAAAAGTTTGTCATTATTGTCTGAAAGAAAAATAACCAATTGGAAGTGGACATTCATTTCAAAAGAATGCTCATTTCGTTCAGACTCTACACAAACTATAATTATTTTTGTAGGAAGTGATTTCCATTGAATTAGGCGTGGTTTTATTCTAGGCTTCCATCAACTTTTATACTTACACCCAAAAATTATTTTATTTCGATTTTATCAAGATAAAATGTGGATATGATCATTAATAATAAAGAATAGGCTGCTTGGTAGAATTGAATAGTATGCCAATAAAATTTACTTTTCATGTAATTAAGCCTAATAAAATTATCGAAATGAAATGTCGATTATCCGACATGGCACCGATTAAAACGAATTCTTGCGATAAATGTCGCAATTGTTCAACATCCAGATTCCAACGAAGTTTTAGAGACCGACAGATATACAGGGTGTAACCAAATAAGTGCAAAAGATGTTAGGAGGTGACTCCTTGTCGACAATTAAAACCTTTTTTCTCCGATATATATATAAATATTAATTTTGCTGACATATCAATCAGCAAAGTATGACTTTTCCTGCAAAGTGGGTACTTTGCTGCCTATGCAGCAAAGTGGTTACTTTGCTGCCTAGGCAGCATAGTGATTATACTCAATGGGAATAAAACATTCAACTCTATATTTTTGGCCACTTCCCTTATTTCTGGAGGAGTAAGTACTTCCAGGTCGCTATCACTGTCCATTATATACCGAATAATTTAAATATACCGATATTTTTTCGCACAACTGTCAGAAATTTCATGAATTGTCAAACTATAATTATTATGGACATTTCCATAGCAACCAACCATTCCAACAACTGCGATTTCTATCAAATTTTATTTTAATTGAACACTACAGGAAAAATAAAGAGATTGTGGGAATTGTAATAATTTGCAAATACAATATCCTCCTATATCATTATGATCAATCGGAGAAAAAATTATATGTTCAACTCGGCAGCAAAGTAGATTTACTGCCTTAGATGAATTCAGCCTCGGTAGTCAATCTACTACTTTGCTTCCAAGTTGAACAAACAACTGTTCTAACTCCTGTGTTGTGTCCGTAGAAGCGATAGTTTCCTGATGAAAAAATAAAATACAGCATTGTGCATGAACGGATCTTCTGTAAATGGAATTGAAAAAATCTAGTAGGTGGCTATCACATTTTGTTTGAACAACTTGTGGTAGATTTTTGAAATTATTCCGATTATGTCATACAGTAGTATTTACTTTTTTGTCATGCCGTACACACGTTATACTTCCCGAGAATATGCGCATATGCACTACATTTATGGTGAATGTGGTGGAAGTGCTACTGCTGCAGCAGCGCTTTATGCAGAACTATATCCGATTACACAATGCCGCTCATAGAATCGCTGATTTTGGGGCTATAACCTATAACGCATTTGAAAAGGTTCTTCTTGAAAATATGTCGTCTCTGCGTACGAGTGGATGGAAAATAACATGTTTGTAATATTATTCAGTGCGATGTTGAATAATCGTTATTGTGGTTTATAGTGTTATTGTGGTTTATAGTGTTGATTTAAAAAATCGTTGAATTAGTATTTACTTCATTACACCTCATTGAATGCTTCTAATCAGTTGATTCGTTATTACTCATTATTTAATCTCAATTCTGCAGCAGTATCAGCTACTCCAACAAATACAAAACCATACAGTATCACAAACATTTTAGATACTGATATTAGAGGTAGAACAAAGAGAAAAAGATGTAGAGTATGTTCACAGAACAATTTGAGAAGAGATAGACACTATATTTGTACGTATTATGTGTCCTGAAAAACAAGGTTTATGTATTGGAGGTTGTTTTGTACATTTCCATGCACATCGAAACTTGTAGTTGAACTTTCTTAATAAAGTTTTCAATTTATTTCAGTAGATGTTAATTTTTACACTAATTAAAATGACAAAAGTTAAAGCGGTACATGTTCGTCGGCATAGCACATGAAACAAACATTCGTAAGCCACTGCTGACGACGCCTATGAGCGTCCTCGCGTTTGAAATGGTATAAATTTCTCAGAACAATTAAAATTCATTCTGCCAAAGTGAAATCGGTATATTTACAGTTATTTCCTAAGGGTGATCCATTCAGCATATACCAAAAATATTAGTTCACGCCATTAGCATGCAACATGTTAAATCAATCCACAGCTGAGACACTGTATCAACGCACTTTAGAAGTTGTACTACGTTTAATATTATGGGTAATAAATGTATTATTTTTGAAGAGTATTTAATACTGAAAAAACTAATGTTTTTTTCAATTTGCTTCTTTCAACCATAACAAGTATAGATTGGCAATAGTAAACGAGATAAGCATTGGCATTGCAAACAGGAATCTTGAGTCGTAGAATGGTTTGAATGTTTTCATTTGGCTCTGAAATTATAAAACACATCCTGCAATAATTAAGCGAGCCTATCCTCTGATAGCCAGAAATTCAATAGTATGCTCGGACAATAAACTGCTTATCTGCTTATTAAGCAGATAATCAGACCGGCAATGTTATTCGCTTGTCCTTTGTTCTGCAGCCTGGAAACAATGCTTCCTACGAAGCTAGACAGGATGCAGAACAAAGTACTGTAACAAAACGTAATCTTGAAATTCATTAAAAGTTCTCGAAGAGGACAACCATTGAATCTACATCCGGAAGCCATTAAATTCGGCATTTAGTTTACGATACCGAGAAGGGAACCAAAACCTTCGCCCATATGGTTGCTATAAAAATCGTTCCAACACAGTTTCGAGAGTTTTACGAGGGGTATTTATAAATTCGAACCAAATATTTTGTGTCCAATAATCAGTTTTCATTATGAATTCAACGTCATATTTCCGTTAATAGAATTGATTCAAACCATAACCGAGTGTTACAGAAAGATCCATGACATAGAATAAGTAAAAATAAGATCAATTGTTTAGATATAAAGAGTTTTTTTCATAATGCGACAAATTTGCATTATGTTTTTTTTTCTCGTAACGTCGAAATATCTGAGTTATAAAATATTTAATGCATAAGCCGATTGTAGAAGAAACTGATAAAGAAATTCAATTCACTATTTAATTTTCGAACAACCCTTATATTTACTGCCTAAACGATTTCGAAACCCAAGCTAACTTGAAGGACATATATTTTATGCTTCTAAACGGCAGTCCTGTTTTAAATCTTGAGAGTGTTAGATGTTTGTTAGCAACGTGACCTTTTCTGGTGAATGATCTGTTTCAAAATATCAGTTCAATACTTTAGTAAGAATTATATCTTTTTGAGTAGTTTAAAAACGTAAATGT
Source organism: Chrysolina oricalcia (assembly GCA_944452925.2). Taxonomy (NCBI): domain Eukaryota; kingdom Metazoa; phylum Arthropoda; class Insecta; order Coleoptera; family Chrysomelidae; genus Chrysolina; species Chrysolina oricalcia. The sequence continues at coordinate 51,290,051 of OX101822.2, forward strand.
CATAAAATTTTATTCAATTCACTGGTTTTTAATTGGGTTTGATTCAATAACTCATAAATTTAAAACTTCTTAGTTATTCCGGCGTTCTATTTTTTTCTTTCGGCATAATAAATGTTTTTGGCCGATTTCTTTGTTTTATTCAGTTAAATTTAATCTTCCACCTGGGCCTTCGGCCCAGATAATATTAATTAACAATTTGAGAAGAATTTGAATAGATTGAAATCCAGAAAAGTGATGAAAATAATAATAAATAAAGTAACTTAAATAATTAAAACTAGTGTGTGTGCAAAGCTGGTAGCAGCTTCCTGATGGTTGCCGGAGATGAGATTTGATAGGTAAGTAAATGTATAATTTTCCTGATGTGTTCCTATATAAACGCTCCTATAAAATATTGAAAAAGGCACCGCTCGGCCTAACAATTGATAGTATCAGCTGTGATGAAACTCTATTTCAACGGAATAGCGTTTTATTATAATGGCGTCGAAAGTGTGGGGTATCTTCTTGAAAATATATATTTATTATAATGGTGTCATAATGTGTGAGGTATTTTCTTGAAAATATATATTTATTATATTGGTTTCGAATGCGTGGAGTATTTTCTTGAAATTATATGTATTTATTATGTTGATGTCTTAATCCGTATGGTATTTTCTTGCAACCATATTTTTTTTATATTGGTTTCTCAATGTGTGTATGGTGTTATCTTGAAATTGTAGGTAGATAAGTAGTTGGTTTAGAAAATCCATTTTAATTCATAAAAAAATAATAAAAAACAGAATATGTAGAGTAGAAGTAATATACTAATAATTTTGAATTTCTGCTACTCTTAGAGGATTTATGCCTTGCTTGTATATTTATTTCGTATTTTGATGAAACAAAATTTTCGATTTCCAATCTGAAATAGAAAAATGTGTGTTGTATTCTGTTATTCGAGAATTTTAGTACGAAACGTTTAAGAATTTTCATTTATTTTGAATTTTGTACTGACTAACTAGAAGAGTTTTGATACTTTATTGTTTACAAATTTCCTGACAATTATTTGTCCTGGACCAAACCTAAAGAGCCTTCTGCTGTTTTGAATTCAACAAGTAACTATATAAAAAAGAAGCTACAAGCTGCTTGATAAATTTTTTATTAATTTTTGATTTCATTGGGATTTACTCGAGTCATGAAAAATAAAATGCAGATAAATATCTCCATGGTTTTGTATGATTTCACTTTACAGAATATTATTTTTAATTCTCACTATAATCACAGTCATTATATATTTAGAAAAACTCACAAGCACGGCAAGGATATAAGGCTATGTTTGCAATAATCCATAAAAAAAAAAAATTGTGCTTTACTAATGAACAAAATTAGACGATCAAAAAAAAAATTGACAAATTTTGAATTTTTCCTTGGAAATTGTGTATATAGCCTTTGAGCCTATTTAATTAGATAAATGAAGAGTGAACTCTCCAAATACAGGAGATAACGTTGAATACAGAAAAATGTAAGTTCTAGATTAGTCTGATTATTTAAATCTATTAGTCACAACGAAAACAATTGGTATTTTCATATTAAAATATCAGCAAAAATAGCAATCTTTAAAAAAAAAAAAACAGTAAAATTAAACAGATATTCGAATTTCAAGAAAAAATTAACCTGAACACAGAAGGAAAATTTCACTTCGGCATCTGTAAACTGACAAAGTAGACAATTGAAATTAAATTAAACAGATGTTAAGACAGGACTCCGGCATAGTCGTAAAAAGGGATAGTTGATAAACCTCAAGTAGAAAAAGAATTTTATGAAAATAGAAAACAGAACTAAGAATGAGTGTAATTGTGAAAAGAAAGAAGTTAATGAGTTTAATCAATTTATCCCAGTCGCCTCAGTGGATATGTTGATTTAGGATTTCTCTGCTCTCTTTACCTACTAGAGTTTTAGCATAAGCGGAAGAATTTTACGAAACAGTCAAACATATGGTCTTGAATGGTTGGGTGATACAATATAATCTCTATGGGTGGTCGAGAGGTTGAAATAATGAAAACTTGGTCCTATCAGCAGCAATAAATATACTGTACCTTAAGTATATATAAGAAGATTAGAAATATTATATGACCTTACTTCCCAATTCGAACCTATTGTCCAGCGATATTCTGAGATTATTCATATGTTTCCCGAAATAAAATAAATGCCATTGTTTGATTTGATTGCTTGACACATGTGTTTGTACCACTCAATTTATTTTTTAAGTAAAGTGTTATAATTTAATCAATATGACCATAAATAAACTAGCGGCTAGAAATTTAATTTTTTTAAATCATTTTTATTTTTGTACTGTTGATTCAGCATTTGTTGAATATTTGAAATAAAATTAATTGAACTTGAATAAATTACTTCCATAGGCCTCAATTCAGATTTACAGTCAGAGAAGTTTTGAAATTATCGAATATTCTGAGATAGTTTGTTCTTAATCACGTCTACAAACTGAAGTTAGACAATGATTCACAAAATAAAGTAAGACAATGATTCTCATGTATTCCATGTAGAAAAACTAAAGTTATAATATAGTGTTGGATGATCTCAGAGGAGTGTTGACAATAAAGTTCACATCTCAACTCCCACTTTTGTATTAATTTGAAAGCAAGTATTTTGCATTTTGGTATTAAGTTGAAAGTAAGCATTTTATAAAGAATTGAATCAACATTTTATGTAATTAAATTTGATGAGGAACTAGTTCAGTTGAATATAAATTGCTAATTATATATGAACTTCTCTTAGAAGGTTATTTTTTTATTTGAAAAAAGAAGTTTCATCGACCAAAGTGGGTCATTTAAAGGTTATTGTTGAATGATATGAATGTCCACTAGAGTTTTCACAGCTTGCCGCTTCAACAAAAAATTGAAACAAATTAAAATTGAATAGGATATCGGATATTGTAACACCTCAATTCAACTCTGAACTCGGGGTATAGTAATAAATACAGGTAGTTACGGGAATAGTGCAAAGTCCTGAAATTCTGAGAAAGGGACTGATACGAAATTATTTTATGAACTCCATATCCACTGCAGGTGTGAATGTAATTAGACGTAGCGATTAGTTAAAAGTAATGAGGTAGATAGACAGTAGGTACTAAAAAAAAATGAATGAAAAATACAAATACTAAATTGAAAGTAACATAGGTGATCGAGTTGATGATTATTATTTTGGAGTTATTCGTTTATTATTCTAAAAGGGATATTTTATGGCGTGAGTACAATTGGAAAGATAGAAAAGGAGATATGAACAAGGAAAAAGGGTTAATGTCATGAAAGGGCCTCAATAACTTTATTCAAATTCAGAATTTAATATTGAAAATAAAATATGCTACTAGTTTTAACAGAAGGAAAATTTAACACATATTTCATCACAGATTGTTTCAGTAAAAATAGTAATTTTTGCAGTAAACCTCCTTAACGGATAGTGAAACCCTATTGATTATAAGTCAAGGACGGACCAATTCCGTTTACAGAATCATTTTATAAAATTTGGTGTGATTTTTATTTTATTACAAAACAGTATCTAGTAACTTCTTAAATAGATTAAGGCACAAGTAGACAAAAGGAATTAAATCAGTTTTGTGTCATACAAGGTATCTTCTTTCACGAGAACCGTTTTGCGAAGTTTTTCTCGCTGTAAAATTTAGTCCCATAAAATGTCTCTTGAATAATGGGGTTTCTAAATATGTATACTTATTTTGCAATAATCTAAGATTGTTTTTAACATGTGTATTGGTTAGATAAATTAATTGATTGAAAAGCTTGAAAGTCGAATATGAGAAAAATTGTTGATAAAATAAAGCAGATTGACAAATGGTAGCGAGGGATTTTATAAAAATTGAGATATCGAGAGAAAGAAACAACAGATACAATAAAGTGATATACCAACCCCGTGAAAATAAGAAAATGAAGAGATATCGAGAAAATGGAATTATGTGAAATACAGGGGTAACGAAAATATGAAATTGTAAATAGAGAAAAATGAAAGTAATATGAAAAAAGTGACACACGCGGAAAATGAGAAAGAAAAAGAGAAACCTGACAATGAAAATAGTAAAATAAGACGTCACATGAAAGGTGAAGGAATTCCCAGAGACGCACGTGTAAGAAATAGTGAAAAATGTAGCGAGCCTTTATGATCTAGAGAAATAGAAATAGAAGTATAGAATAGTAAACTCGGATAAAGCGAGTATAGAAATTTGCGAAAAGTTATCTATCTTGATGAGTTGATATAACGAACGTGAGTGTGACAGATGTAGGAGGGTCGTGTTAGCCGAATGGAGGCGTGATTAACTACGTGATGTTGAATGGAAATGTCACGCCTTGGGAACGTATTCGGAACTTGTCGAATGGAGACATTGAATTCTAGGTTGTCCGAATAGGTGAATAAATGAGCCCATGGACGAATGGAGTCCATCTGGTGAAACACCCCGCGGAAGCATATTGTGTATCCCCAAGTCATACTAAGTGAAAGAAAATGGTGAAAAAGCTCGCAAGAACCTACAGAGAAAGAGTTGAAGAAATTGAGTAGACTCGTAGGGACCTGGTATGGTAGTGATGTCGACATTGCTTTTTATACACTGTCAGAGCATGCCACTAGCGTTTTACTAATATCAATTGGGAACTATAACATCTTCCACGATTTGTGATATACTGAGCGATTTTTTTTTTTGAATATAATAATTATTTTTTTTTTAAGATGAAATTTTTTTTTCATAATGACATAAGTATATGAGCATTTCTAGTGTCGTGGAAGTACACGTATTCAACTATTTGGTGAATGAATTTGGTATGAGTATATTGAAGGAAAGGATAACTTGAGAGAAATGAATTATGCCTAAAAATATGAGAAAATGTTGAATGAAAATAGGTGACAGAACTAACAAATGTGTGAGATGATAGTTGAATACGTCAATCGGGTTATATTGTCGAGCTTCAAGAATTAATTGGCCATTAATCACTTGGAGATCACATATGACTTAGTTTTCAGTAATTACTTTAGTAGTTTCAAGTATATCACATAGAAAAAGATAGACTGGTAACTTTTAATACTGTCAGAGGTGCGTGTTGAAGTAAAATGAATAGAAATATATCACTTATGTATCTATATGCTGTGGAAATATGCGAAAAATCAATGAATGTTGAATTCAAAAAGTTGAAAAAGAAATAAACAAACAGTAATCCGATTCGTTGAACCAAATATTTGTCAATTTGTAAGTCTAACGCTAACCAATATTCATGAAAATTTCAGGAAAGAAGTGTAGCACTTGCATCCTCAAAGCAAGAAGCTGGGTGATTGTAAAATGTTTTGATGTGATTTGATATAGGTAACAAGTCTGTTTCAGAGTTATATAGTTAGGTCTCAGCTTGTCATTCGCCATCAGTGAACGAGGCGATATTTCCACCATAGGCGTAGTTATTTTCCAAATCTAGGGGCAACTAGCATCTCCTGAAATGCATTAGTTGGAAATGCATATGGTGCTGCAGCAGTCCCAGGAAACCATTTTTTTTGGTCGACCATCACCGCAGGAACCACATTCGCGCGTAATCGATACACTGTATACCAACACAAAAGTGCGGGTAAGTGCGCGGGTTGGTAGTTCGCGGAATATCTATGCGTCGTGGAATTTCATCAGTGCGCGGTACAGTATTATACAGGGTGCACCATTAAGACTTGACGAAATCGTAACTTGTTAGAATTAGATATTTGAATGGATCTGAAGTAACAATTTATTTATGGAAAAAAAAATTGTAACTTTTTTAGGGGGGGCAATTGTAACAAAACGTAATCTTGAAATTCATTAAAAGTTCTCGAAGAGGACAACCATTGAATCTACATCCGGAAGCCATTAAATTCGGCATTTAGTTTACGATACCGAGAAGGGAACCAAAACCTTCGCCCATATGGTTGCTATAAAAATCGTTCCAACACAGTTTCGAGAGTTTTACGAGGGGTATTTATAAATTCGAACCAAATATTTTGTGTCCAATAATCAGTTTTCATTATGAATTCAACGTCATATTTCCGTTAATAGAATTGATTCAAACCATAACCGAGTGTTACAGAAAGATCCATGACATAGAATAAGTAAAAATAAGATCAATTGTTTAGATATAAAGAGTTTTTTTCATAATGCGACAAATTTGCATTATGTTTTTTTTTCTCGTAACGTCGGAATATCTGAGTTATAAAATATTTAATGCATAAGCCGATTGTAGAAGAAACTGATAAAGAAATTCAATTCACTATTTAATTTTCGAACAACCCTTATATTTACTGCCTAAACGATTTCGAAACCCAAGCTAACTTGAAGGACATATATTTTATGCTTCTAAACGGCAGTCCTGTTTTAAATCTTGAGAGTGTTAGATGTTTGTTAGCAACGTGACCTTTTCTGGTGAATGATCTGTTTCAAAATATCAGTTCAATACTTTAGTAAGAATTTTTATCTTTTTGAGTAGTTTAAAAACGTAAATGTCATAAAATTTTATTCAATTCACTGGTTTTTAATTGGGTTTGATTCAATAACTCATAAATTTAAAACTTCTTAGTTATTCCGGCGTTCTATTTTTTTCTTTCGGCATAATAAATGTTTTTGGCCGATTTCTTTGTTTTATTCAGTTAAATTTAATCTTCCACCTGGGCCTTCGGCCCAGATAATATTAATTAACAATTTGAGAAGAATTTGAATAGATTGAAATCCAGAAAAGTGATGAAAATAATAATAAATAAAGTAACTTAAATAATTAAAACTAGTGTGTGTGCAAAGCTGGTAGCAGCTTCCTGATGGTTGCCGGAGATGAGATTTGATAGGTAAGTAAATGTATAATTTTCCTGATGTGTTCCTATATAAACGCTCCTATAAAATATTGAAAAAGGCACCGCTCGGCCTAACAATTGATAGTATCAGCTGTGATGAAACTCTATTTCAACGGAATAGCGTTTTATTATAGTACTTTGTATGGTCGACAACAACGATCGGTAAATTTTGCTGGTTTTCATATGGGGGATCAGCGGCGTCGACTCGATCTCCACATAGAAAGTTGTCATAACTCAGTTTCGAGTTATTTTATCCCATCACTTTGAAGGCTATAGACCTATCTATAGGGGTTTTTGCCCCAAGACATAAAAGACGCAAATGGCCTATACTTATTTTTATAAGATAGTTCGTTAATGAAAACCCTATAGTTTTCGCCTAAGGAAAATCGCTTTGTGGAATTTTTTAAACAAGAAATAGTGAAAAAAATTACAGCTTTTTTGGTTTTTTGGAAATATCTCAGAGATTATTCAAGGAATCGTTTCTGTGCTTAGTGCTCGTGAAAGTGCTCAAAGCATTTTAGTGCTCGTAAGCACTGTGCTCCCGGGCACTTTTTGGATTCAGTGCTTAGTGCTTAGTGCATTTTACGAAAAGGATTAGTGCTTAGTAATCTCGAAAAGTGCTTCCGAGCACTGCGGTGCTCGGGAGCATTCAGTAATTTCAGACGATGGGAGTTTGAAATAAACGTACTCATGTAGGTACTCAATACATTGAATGATGATGATAATAATAATTCGTTAAATCCAGTAAGACCATTATTACACCTACTGAGGAAAAATTTTACTAACCCCAGGTAGAAATCGAATAACCCCAGCAAGAAACTCTAATAGCATAGGGTACAAGCAAGTTCTCACCTGTGGTTATAAAGTCGACTTTGCTGATTACAACTCGCTTGGGATTACTAGATTTTGTCGAACTTTGCTACCGCAAGTCAGTGCACCTAGTTTTGACTATGATGCATTGTTGCAGTCGTAGGTATCTGACTTTGGTACCGCTAGCGATTGCCCCTACTTATGACTACAAGGTTGTCTCAGTCGTAGGTATTTGACTTTGCTACCGCTAGTGAATGCATCCACCTAGAACTAATGGGGTACTGTTCCAGCTACTGCTAACGAGTGCATCTACCTAGACTATAAGTAATAGTTTCAATTGTAGATTTGCAAGTTTGCTACCTGCTAGATGGTTGCAATATTTTTTGCTCCAGGATGTCCCAAAAATAGGTTCATCAATTTGAACCACTTGTATAGAATTCATAAAGAGCAAACATTCTAATTCCGCTAGCTCCCATTCTTGTAAAATAATCTTGTTAGCCATTAGGTAGAAAGGTACCTACTCTCTGAGACCTCATTTATGCACTTGTGGTTGTATGGTTTGCAGTCTAACGGCACGAAACGCTTCTTGCGAAATTTTAATAAATAATACAAAATACTTGTTTCTCTGATCTGATAGCATACTGCACTAAAGCTTCTCGAACCGTTGCAACTTGCATAAAAAGGTACAAGGCACCACACGGAAACGCTCAATGTTTTGCCGTGAGAACGCAAACTACACAACCACACCTGCATAAAGAGGCCTTACACACAAAACTAAACTTGATTACCACACAGCGGCGTTATTCCCAATCAGTACTCATAGACTATGAAATTTGAATTAGCCGGAAACAAAAGCATACACGTGAACAAACACGAAGCCAAGAACAATAACCTAATCTTTGTCTTGTCCAAACGACCACCAGCCAGAGAATGATTCTGTTTCTTCGTTTTCATTCGCACTAAAAACCTAAAAATATTTGTTGTGTTCGTGGAAGGGGTAATTTCCGTTGAAATATCAGCAAAACATCGAAAAATCATAGCAAGGCATAGAATAATGGTAAGCGGGTTCATCCAGTAATATTTTAGTGGCTGGTTGACAACTGTATTACAGTAAGTGGATGAAAATCTATGCGATTTTCCACTTGTAGTAAGCAGAAACCTTACAGCCACAGGCATATAACTCGCTAGTGATCATTCAGTTATAAGATTAAAATGTTCTAATAAGAAAACTTTCTGTCCCAGACCGACTGCCTAAGAGCGACAGCAGTATACTTTTCTGTGGCAGAAAAATCACCTCCAGCAAAATCGTTTTCGCTGCCGTAGGATTTCAATGTGCTGGTACTATTCGACACTTTGTCATAGTAATAGTATTTCTTATTATGATAGCAAGAAATATCTTAGCAAAAACTTTAATTGCACGATTGTGTGTGTGTGTAGGTAGGTGTGTGTGTATGTTTGGCATAGAAATAAACCGTTTGCCACAGATTTTTTTTTTAGATTCTGAAGGTACAAATTTATATACTTAGTTTTAAACATCTATTTTGGCGTTTTTAAGAAATTGAATTAAAGCATCGAAAATGATTTTGTATGTGTGCTCAAAAGGGATGTAATATTTATAGGCAGGGAAATATGGTTGGATGTTATGGTTTGTAATAGTTTGGTAGTGTGTGACTTATGATTGCTGCATGAAAAGAAAATATGATTGAGATCACCATACACAGCATTGGACATGTGAAAAAAGAGATATTATGAAATGGATACACACATCCATAACATATACATGAATACATACATATAAACATTTTTAAAATATATACAATACAAAAAACTTTAGAAAGTTCCTGAAGATATATAATATAATGATAATAAAATAAAATAATAAAATTTTTATTCCTCAAATGGACCGTAAAAAAATTATATATGATCTTGAGATAGAAACATTCTACATGCAAAATCGTAGACAAAACTCTGTTTGGCACAGAATTATGTTTTTTGCCGAGCACTTTTCAAGAGTGCTTAGTGCTTAGTACTCGAAGCACTTTTTGTCAGTGTTCGGCACAGCTCTGTTCACAGTCAATGAAACTTATGAAGAGATTTATAAAACCTACAAAATGGATTTTCATACTACCGGATCGGTGCATTTTCCACTGCAGAGCTAGGATTGAAAGTGAGAAAAAGGCCCTAAAAGAAATTATAAGCAATGTGGAAAATTTTGGTGATGAGGAATTCAAATTCCAGAGGTTAGGAAAATTTAGTCAACAAAAAACTCGCCCAGTTAAAATTCTCTTTGAAAATAAAGTGGTTGCTATTAAATTTCTGAAGGAAAAGCAAAAAATTATACAAAAAATACCAAGCATCCGCATATATGCAGATCAAACTAAAAAACAAAGGGAATATTTTATCCAGATAAAAGGTAAATTAGAGGAACTGAAACAAGCAGGACACACCAACAAAACAATAAGGTACATAAACAACATACCAACAATTGTCGAACAAACCAGAAATTTTCAGTAGCGTATCCTAATATTCAGTACCATTCAGACATTATATACATTAATGCACAGAGTTTTATTGCCCATAAGGATCAAATTATTGAGGAACTTATCTGTTATAATCCAAAAATACTACTACTAAGTGAAACCCGGACAACGGAAGGTTTTGAGGAAGTTGAACTGAATATAAAAAATTACAACTTAATAAGATGTGATTCAAATAGCCGTCATACAGGTGGAGTGCTCATGTATGTAAGACAGGGTATTGTTTAACGAACACTAAAATAACTATTGAGGAGTATAACTATTGGTGTATTTTTACAAATGTACAGTTAGGTAATAACAAAATTAACTTAGGCGTTGTATATCATTCTCCAAATGGTAACCATGGAAAATTTATTAATGATTTCGAAGAAATATGTGATAAGATTACCACAAAAAGTCAACGTTTAGTTATTGTGGGTGACTTTAATTTTGATTATTTGGTCAATAACTTCTATCGAGATAAAATTCAAGGGACAATAATGAAATATGGTCTGGAACAAATCATTTACGAACCAACAAGATGTACACCAACAAGTGAAACACTGATCGATTATGTGATTACCAATGACCCAAATATTTTTGCCAAAGTACACAAAGTTCCAAAAATTACTGATCACGATACAATAACTAATAACATTAGAAGGAACAACAGACCAGTAAATGTAATTTCAAAAATGTACAGAAAATATAATACAGATAATTTTCACATGATAAATTTGAGATTGATTGATTGCAGTTGGCCAACAAATTGCATAGATGTAAACACTATATTTGATAAAACGTCAAAAAATTTCAAAAAAGTTGTTCATGAAATTTGCCCAGTAAAAACATTTGAAAATAGTAGAAATAGCCTACCTTGGTGCGATAAAGAAATTCATATAAAGGCAAAAAATCGTGATGATGCTTATGAAAACATTAGACAGTGTAGTAGAAACGTGGAGGAAAAACAAAATCTTTGGAATATCTACAAAATATATAGATATGAAGTTAGATTGAAAAGGAAACATTATTACGAAAATGCAATTGATTCCCATTATGGAGATTCTAAACAAATGTGGAAAACGCTAAAACAGTTGATTCGAAATGAAAACCTTGCATTTACAAATCCAGTCATAAAATTTGAATTTTATGATAGAGTAGTGATTGCGAAATCAGAAAATGATATTGCTAACTGTTTCAATGAATACTTCATATCGAGTGTAGATGATATAATAGATGCCATAAATAATCATGAGGAATGGTCCGCCAATCATCTGCCAGAAATAAAAAATAACCTTGAAAACTCTAGTAACATAAGCCTAAAGGAACTTAAAAATATAATTGCTACATTGGAAAATAAAGGTAATATACATGATGTTATGAATGGTCAAGTATTCCACCTATTAAATCTTATTAACACATCCTTTTCAACAGGAATATTTCCAAGGAGCTAAAATCATCCATTATAATACCCATACCAAATGTAAAAAATTCAAATGATGCAATTAATTTCAGACCAATCAACACGTTACTAGATATTGAGAAAGTGATTGAAAGAGCAGCATATAACCAACTCATTGAACACATAAATATTAATAATATCTTCTTAGGAAACCAGTCAGGTTTTCGTAGTAAACATTCATGTGAAACAGCCTTACAACTGATAGTTACTAGTTGGAACCAATTGATGGATAAAGGAAAGTATATTGTGGCAGTGGTCATTGATCTGAAACGAGCATTTGAAACAATAGACAGAGTTATTCTATTGCAGAAATTAAAATCATATGGAATTAAATCAACTGCTTTGAAATGGTTGGAAAGCTACCTGAGTGATAGAAAACAGGTTGTGAAAATAAATAACAATTTCTCTACTAGAAGACAGATTAATATAGGTGTCCCACAAGGTAGTGTCATTGGACCACTACTATTCATACTATACTTGAATGACATAAACTGCTCTGTTAACTGTGAATTTATTAATCTTTATGCAGATGATACTCTGTTGGCAGTTAGTGGTTATTGTGTGGAGACTTCTGTTCAAAAAATGAATGACGAATTAATTAATCTTGAAAAATACTTGAAGAGAAATAAGTTGAAACTAAATGTACAAAAAACAAAAGCTATGATAATTTCAAATCACAGTAGGACAAAAAATATAAAGATAACATAACTTTAATTATGGAAAATAAAAAAATAGAAATTGTAAAACAATTCAAGTACCTTGGGGTTGAATTGGATGAAAATTTAACACACAAGGAACACTTACACTACAATACTGTTTCTATTAGACAATAACAGTAAAGCTTCTCTTCAAAAACTTCAGAATCGTGGAATGAGATTAATCCTAAAATGTAATAGATATACCCCTATAACACATATGCTAGAGACTTTACAGTAGCAATCAGTAACCAAAAGGTTGACTTTCTCGGCAATGATCTTCATTTTTAAAATTGTCAAAGGTTTGATGCCAACTTATTTCAAACAGTTCATCAAGTTCAATCATGAGGTCCACGAACACTGTACTAGAAGTGCAAACAATTTCCATATTGACAGATCTAATACCAATAAAAGTATGAACTCATTATTCGTAAGAGGTCTAGTTGAGTATAATTCCATTCCAAATGAAATTAAAGCTTGTGATACACTTGTAGCTTTTAAGAAAAACCTCAAAATATCTGTGATTTGTTATAAATGTAGTTGTATTTTAATATAAATTTTCAAATGAATTAAGTCAGTTATCGTATTGTGTTGTTATTTGTAGTATTTTTTTCTCTCAATCTTATTTCGTATATTTTTAACAATGTATTCTATACTAAATTTAGACCTGAATTCATTTATTGTTTTTGTTATAGTATTTATTTATCAATCTTATATTGTAAAAAAAAAAATTAAACTATGTATTGTGAATATTAGGATTTTCCTATTCAATAAACTACTTACTGAGAAAATCCAGGAAAACCTCGACAAAGAAACAATTTTTCAAACATTAATAATTTTTGTAAATCTGAAGCTGGACAAACAACATTGCGGAAACTTATAGATAATAATATTTGGATCAACTATGCGCAAGATGGTTCCTGTCCGGTGTTTAGTTTTTGCACAATCGCGTTATAAAGAATTCAAGGGCACATCAAATTTATTAGTATTTCAATTTCCTCTTGTGCAACTACAACTGTTAAGTAATGAATTTGATTGTCGCTTATTGGCTCGTGTTTCATAACTTGATCCCTGTTACTAATCGAAAATGTCACTTAAAAAAGGATCACTTTTTGAAAAGTTGTAGAAGAAGATCTTCAAATCGAAAGAAATGTGTGTTCTAATACTCTCTTGCCTTCTTTCACAATCCTAAAAATATCGTAGCTACCCTCTTGCCAATCTGTGGAGTCGATCAACGACGGTTTTTGAAATGAAATATACTTCAACGTGACGACGTGAAATCTAGGCCATCCATCTCTATTTGAGAGATTATGTGAATCTGAATGTAGGAAAGTGTCAGTGGGAAGATTTATTGGGAAAACCTTCATCCTACATATTCCTCCAAACGCATTATGGGTCGTAAACTCTGTTGGGGTGATGTAGCTACAAATATTATACTCCTGAGCAGATTAATCAAATGTACTTGCTTTTTTCTATACAACTTCTAACAATGAATCATTCAATTCAATGTTGAATGAGACAGGATAATGCCGCAAATTGCAAAAAAAAAACGTTTTCAACCCCTGAACTGTATCCCACTGTATTTCACCATTTTGAGTGTTTTCGTGTTTAAATATTTTTTTCCTTAAATTTGGAATCTTAACAATATTTTCCATTTGTTCCTTGTCTGTTATTTTCTTCTTTTTCACAAAAATTATTGACGGATTGTTGGCAGTTGCTGATAGACCGGTTGTTTTAATATCATACATATTTCTCATTTTGTTAGTTATTTCCAGATGATGAGTGGGATCCATTTGAAGATATGGTTTAATAGTAGATGCGCTGTTATGTCCTGTGATTTTGATTAGTTGCTGTTCTTGAACTCCACTTTTAGCTAGCTTACTAACTGCTGTTGATCGGTTAGACTGGTTAGTTATTTTTGCTTTCTTGATTCCGATTGTCTGTGCTGCTTCTCGGGTCCATTTCCATTTATTCCTATAGGACAATTTTTGTATCAGGTAGTAGATTCGGGGTTAAGAATAACCTATCCGATTTGATATTATTGCCTTTTTTGCGGAGAAGCTTTTTGAATAATCTTACAGGCCACATTTTTGTTTCTGTAGTAATCTGAACCAACCATTTGCTGTCCGTAAGCGTTTTATCACCTCCTTGTGCAGTTTTAGTGAATATGGGGTGTATTCTATTTTACCTACAACAAGAAAAAACTTATACTTCTAGACATAAATGCATTTCAACTTTTTACCTGTAGAGTTTCCTTTATGGTCGACTTCTACTTTAAAGTAACTTAACCTCTCCACGCTAATTCAACAGCTATCATATGGTAGAGTTTTTTTTGCAATCCCTCGGGAGTATTCTCGTCCCATAACTCAACTATTTTCAGATGTTCTTCATCACTTAAAGCAGAAGAACTTTCCTCTCTTTTAATTGGTTTTTGTTGAAGAATTCTGCGTTTCGCATTTCTTGCATCTCTGGCAGTTTTGAAAACTATATCTTTAAATGGATCGAAACTTACATTATATTGAATTTCTTGCAGTTTTTTTGCTACGATATTCCACATTGTCTTCACCACACCTTCTTTATTTTCCGTTCCGTCTTTCCACCGCATATTAAACCCCCCAGTCTTTCAACATTACAGCCATTCATGAATTCTGGTATATTCATTGGAATAGTAACCTTTTGTCTTAAAAAAAGTCGGAAAACTGTAGCTATACAGAAGCATGGGTTTCCATAGTGTTGACTGGTGTACTATTATGAATTACCATATCGATATTTTCACTCGAAATATTACTGAAACGTGAATTCATTTTTGCTTCAGCTTTAAATATGAGACGTTTCAGAATCAAACGCTTCGTTGATGATGTTTGTTTATATATTACTTTTGTTACGTATCCCAACAATGCATTAAAGAAGCCTTCACTGCGAAATTTGCATGTAAACATTTCAAATTCTGACGTATTTTCGTTGCCTTATGTCAAAATATTTGTCTAGAAATCCAATCGAAATTGGAGTTGTCACTGATGAAAATCAATATTAGGTCATTCAAACGATTAACGAATCATTGTTTTTTTTATAAACTGTTGCCAAGAATTGTAAGAATTCCTGAAAAACGACACAACGAAAACCAATATGGAGGACGAAAATTTAATCGCGATTAAAACATGTCTTAAATAATCACTTTTCAAACAAAATATATTCGAAAAATGGTGGTGTCTGATTGGTCTATTTTATCATGAATGAAATAATCACTGTAAAATTATAAGGATTGAATACCGCTACACTAAAATAGATACCTGTAATATTATGACAGCAAGAAATGTCAGTAAGTAAACTAAGAAAATATAATCATTATTCATCTCCAAAGACTTTTCATAGAATATTTTCGCTTGATGAGGGTTAATTTTAAGTATGGTCTGAAATGTACGAGGCACATAAATTCAATAATAAGTTTGATGCATTCTTTGATACATTCATGTTTCACTTTTCCAATGCATTTTCATATCGAAAGAGAAAAACTAAAAATAAGAAAAAACACTCATGGTATACATCTGAACTGAAACAAATGCATTATCCACTATGTGAATTATCAAGTATATCAAAAACCACAGGTAATGAAGTAATAGCAGCCAGATATAAAAGTTTCAAAAAAATGTACAATGAAAAGGTTGAACAAACAAAGAGGACAGACATATAACGACAACAGAGTAATTCGAGCAGATAACATATCGAAAAAATCATGAAAGATAATTGGCGAAATGAGATCTGACGGTAAACAAAAAAATCATGAAGTACCGAACCAAATAATTTTGAATGGAAAAGAAAACTGTAATTCACAATGAGCTTATGACTTTAGGCATAAGATGTCCGGAGGACTGCTCATTGCTAATATCCTATACAATAGGAAAAGTTGGGTCGAAAATCCATCAGAAAACAACTACTTTCCTGGCTAATGCCACGACGAACATTGAATTACATCTGATGAAATTTCCGTGCAGAGTTCCTACAAGGTTATCTCTGCAATTGCTTGGTTGCATGGGAATGTTCATCGAAACATTCGGACCACCTATATATCGATTTCGGAGTGTTGCTCCTCATCAGTATAGGGTAGGTCTAACAGTCAATAACTAATGACTGCAACGAATGAATCGACAGCCAAACCCATTTACAAACCGAAACTGAGACCGCGCCCGCACAGTGGATTAATTCCAAACTGCGAGCGCCATCTCAGTGCCGAAAGCCCAACCAAAGCAATACCCATGACACGATCGTCAAGACCGTATATGAAACGGAAAAGAAAACTGTAATTCACAATGAGCTTATGACTTTAGGCATAAGATGTCCGGAGGACTGCTCATTGCTAATATCCTATACAATAGGATATATAGGTGGTCCGAATGTTTCGATGAACATTCCCATGCAACCAAGCAATTGCAGAGATAACCTTGTAGGAACTCTGCACGGAAATTTCATCAGAAGTAATTCAATGTTCGTCGTGGCATTAGCCAGGAAAGTAGTTGTTTTCTGATGGATTTTCGACCCAACTTTTCCTATTGTATAGGATATTAGCAATGATCACTCCTCCAGGCATCTTATGCCTAAAGTCATAAGCTCATTGTTTGTGAATTACAGTTTTCTTTTCCGTTTCATATACGGTCTTGACGATCGTGGCATGGGTATTGCTTTGGTTGGGCTTCCGGCACTGAGATGGCGCTCGCAGTTTGGAATTAATCCACTGTGCGGGCGCGGTCTCAGTTTCGGTCTGTAAATGGGTTTGGCTGTCGATTCATTCGTTGCAGTCATTAGTTATTGACTGTTAGACCTACCCTATACTGATGAGGAGCGACACTCCGAAATCGATATATAGGTGGTCCGAATGTTTCGATGAACATTCCCATGCAACCAAGCAATTGCAGAGATAACCTTGTAGGAACTCTGCACGGAAATTTCATCAGATGTAATTCAATGTTCGTCGTGGCATTAGCCGGGAAAGTAGTTGTTTTCTGATGGATTTTCGACCCAACTTTTCCTATTGTATAGGATATTAGCAATGAGCAGTCCTCCGGACATCTTATGCCTAATGTTGAATGATAAAAATACAATTTCTGATGATCTTTCAATCGCTAATGCTTTTAGTGAACATTTTGGGAATTTCCAATGTCCGAAACCAAATTATGAAAAAGTATATAATAAAGCAAATACATTTTTCCTTCATCCCACAACACCTGAAGGAATAAATTCATTGATTAAAAAAACGTCTTTAAAGCCTGCAGCGGGTATTGATGAAATCAAAGTTCAAATTTTACATAGTGTTTCTAGTATCATTTGCATACCACTGTCATTTCTAATAAATGACCCTTTTGTTAACGGTGAGTATCCCAGTAGCCTGAAATTGTCGAAGTCAATTCCTGTCTATAAAAACAAGGGATCCAGAAGTGAAATAGCTAATTACAGAAATATTTGCTTACAGAGCCAATTTGCAAAGATTTTTGAGATTTGCTACAATACAAGAGTAGTAAATTATTTAGATTCCTTCAATTTTATCTCTCCACACCAACATGGTTTTAGAAAGAAAAAATCAATTGCTTCTGCTATAAGCGACCTAACTTCATTTATATAATAATAATAATAATAATAACTCGTCTTTATTCATCAGATGCAGGAACAAATAAAAAAATATATGTAATAACAAATAAATAAATATATAAAATGATAATATGAAATTACCTTAATACCTAATCTGCAAATATGAAAGGCGGAGTATCAGCAGATTGCTGTTTTTCAACTCAACCCAACCTAAATAATGGTGGATCAGTGATCGTACATAAAAAAGAAAACAACAAAAAATTCAGTTTCAATAATAAATAAATAAATAAATATAGCATGAAAATATGACAATAGTGTTTGGAGCAGTGGTCAGGTGGCAGTGCTAGTTTCAGAAATGAAATGTTATAAAGATCTACCTGAATAGAATGATAATCTTCAATCTCTTCTTGAAATTATTGAGAGTGTGAGATCTAAACTCCCTAGGAAGTGAATTATAATGTTTACATGCATTATATGAAAAGCAACGTTTGAAAATCGATGTATTATGTTTTGGAATGACTAAAGTAGACTTGTTGCGATTTGAAAATTGATTGGTTGATATGTGAGAAAGTTTTATATGACTCTTTGAATAGCAAGTTATCTCCATTAGCTATATTTTTTGATCTAAGTAGGGCATTTGACACCATTGACCATATGCTACTTCTTGAAAAACTAAATCGAATAGGTATTAGAGGTATTCCCAACAAGTGGATAGAATCGTATTTGAGTGATAGGAAACAAGTAGTTGTTGTCAGGCAGCTTAAATCTGAAGAATCCGCTGTAAGTGTCGGAACTATTTGTGAATGATATAAAGGAAGTCTGTGAAACCCCTGATTTGACAGTGGCATATGCGGATGATACTAATTTTGGCATAAATGGAAAGACCATAAACTCAGAATTAAGAGCTGATATAAGTACCGAGGAATTCCATCAGTACTGTGTGAACAATGGGCTATTGGTTAATATTGATAAAACTGTATTTATATCTTTCTTAACAAAAAAATGCATCCCAAAATGATAACATGATGTTAAGGATGAATGATACAGGAATGATACAGGAGGTAAACTCAATAAAATTTTTAGGAATTACTATTGACAATAAAATGACTTGGGAACAACATACTGACAATGTACTGGCAAAATTGAGCTCAGTGTGCTTTCTTATTGTATCAATGACCGTCTTGAAAATGGCTTACTATGGTTTAGTGCAATCCGTACTGTCATATGGCCTTATATTCTGGGGTACATCAGCCCATTTTAACAAAGCATTTATTATACAGAAAAAGATTATAAGATGTATGAAGGGGGTACACCCCCGGAAGTCCTGCAAACCAATATTTATCGAACTGCAAATTATGACTCTACCATCACTTATATATATATATATATATATATATATATATATATATATACAGGGTGTTAATTAAGTACGTTGACAAACTTCGGGAGGTGATTCTTTGAAGGTTTTCAGGACGAAAAGTTCATATAAACATATGTCCCAAACGGCTTGGTTTTCGAGATACAGGGCGATAAAAATACATTTTTTTCAAGATTTTTTAGAGTTAACTTCGACATTTTCGACAATAATCAGTTCAAATTAGGCAAGTACAATCCATTCAATAGGGCGCACGATACAAAATAATGCATTTCTTAAATAATTTACAGGGTCCTCCTTTTTTCAGAGTCAAGCTTTGTTCAACCCTTCAGAATTTTTTTTCCGCCGCCACTGACATATTATGAGAAAGGAATAATCAATGTTTTTTCATTTAACATCTTTTTGATATCTTGCATTTTTTCATTTACTTGTACGGTTCAGGGGCTATAATGAAAATATTAATTTTAATTTTAAACATTAGAAAATTTGAAAATTAAACATTTTCAATTATTGTAAATTGATGGAAATATTTTTTCAGAATTATAAAAATCTACGATGAATAAAAATTATACAATAAAAAATATAAAGACAAGCTTTTATACAAATGCACTGAAAATGAAAAAATAATTTGTTTAATTTTTTGTAGGTTACTCTGTGAGTATCAAACTCTTTCTGTACAAGGTTACCTAGATCAAACAATGAAATGAATTATTTTTTCCTTTTCAGTGTATTGTATAAAAACTTTAAAATGTTTTCTTTTTATAATTTTCATTTTTAACATTTTAGTTTATTTTTTATGTGAAACTGAAAATCTCCAACCCAAAAACCATCACATACCAATTTGGAACAGAATCGGATCATAATCACAAAACTCGTCCGCCATATTGGAGCCGTCATTTTGTTTTTTAACAAACATTTTTTTAATGCATTGTCACCGGAATTACGGAAACCTTCCAAATTTCAAATTAATCGGAGTATTAGAAGAGGGTCAAATTCAACTTTTATTAAATTGTTTGTTAGTTAGTTACAAGTGAAGCTAAATAAAAGCTTGTTATTGTAAAGATGTGATTTCTTTTTGTGATATCTAACAGAAAACTACTATCTCCCCGTCACTGCGGTACGCTGGATATTAAACTAGATCTGAAAGATATTGGGAAAACCTTAACTTTCAACCTGAAGATTCTGATGGTAAAAATGTGCATTTTCATTGAGATATTTGATTAAAAATGTTTTTACCCATTAGTCTTGATAGAGAACTCATACAAATTTTTTGTTATTTTAAAAAAAGATATTTATTAGTTTTCAATTGAACGTTTCCTTTTCAACATAAAAAACTTCCGAAAGGTAATTCTGTAATGGAAGATAGTTAATAGGGTTTATCTAATAGTCGCAGATCATTACACATTTGATTTTCATTTATGAATCTCTGGTCATAACTCCGAAAAACTAAATCAAACAAATTTTTGTTTCCGTACGGAGTACATTATTTTATCAGAAATTTCGGTTTGTTTTTTCTTCTGCAGTAACGCAGAAATTTTGTAATCAATTTGAATTCATAAAAATAGCAAAGTGGGCTTTGATATTAATTCATTTATTTAAATATCAACAACTTGACAGTTATCGAAAGTTGAGAAACTGTCTCATTGTTAATTCTTCATTAGTGCAAGCTATAAAGCAGATTCATTCAATATTCCTTTGGATAAAATGGTTGAATATACAAATTCAGAAATGGCAGACATGCACTTAATGTATGGAATGGCTGATGGTAACGCTCGTGCCGCCAGACGAATGTATCTAGAAAGATTTCCACAACGTCATATTCCCAGCACACAAATGTTCATCAATATTCACTCCCGTCTTCGTGAAACGGGTGCTTTCAAGAGGTCTGCTGTTCTCATAGGAAGACCCAGAAGAGTTAGAACAGTTCAGAAAGAAGAAGCTGTACTTAACGAAATTGAGCAGCATCCAGACACCAGTACAAGACCAATTGCGGCAACAAATTTATCCCTATCACATACAGCGTGTTCAAGCTCTTCTGCCAAGGGATTTTCCAAAGAGATTAACTTTTTGCACTTGGATTCGAAATAAATTGTTGGAAAATCCATGGTTTTTATCTCAAGTGTTATTCACCGATGAGGCATGCTTATCCCGTAAAGCCATTATTAATTTTCACAACAATCATATGTGGGCTGATGAAAACCCACACGCCGTGATTGAAAACCATTTTCAAGAGACGTTTTCTGTGAATGTTTGGGTTGGAATTGTAGGGAATTTCCTTATCGGGCCACATTTTCTGCCTCATAGACTCAATGGTGACCATTATCGACATTTTCTTGAATTCATCTTACCTGGACTCCTAGAAGAGATCCCACTGAGGGAAAGAATTGGAATTTGGTTTATGCATGATGGTGCTCCAGTACACTTCAGATTGGTTGCACGCCAATATTTAGAAGAGAATTATTCTGATCGCTGGATTGGGCGTGGTGGGCCACAACTTTGGCCACCAAGGTCACCCGATATGAATCCACTTGATTTTTCCCTCTGGGGGCACCTTAAATCATTAGTGTACCGAACTCCAGTTCAAAGTGAAGAAGACCTGAGGAATCGCATACAGGAGTCATGCGGAATTATAAGAAACACTCCTGGTATTTTTGAGCATGTCCGCCAGTCTATGGTTAGGCGCATAAACGCATGCATTGAAGTTGGTGGTGGCCATTTCCAGCAGCTGCTCTGACATATCAATTTCAATAATGGTCCTTTTCTGAACTTAATTTTATTCCTAGGGAATTTATGTTACTTTGCTCTAGTATTTGATAATAAAGTTATTCACTATTGATAATGTCCAAAATTATTTTGCCATAATTAACTTTGTGCAATACATATTCAACCTGAGTTATGGTAAAAAATGTTATGAGCTCCATAACATTACATTTTCTCTACACGAGCAGAAAATAGCTATTTGTGTAATGAGAACAAAATGACGTATTGCGTCACGCGCTAATCTTTGGAGAGTGGCAATGACACTTCGAGAAATGAATTATTTTATATCATGCGCACTATTGAATGGATTGTACTTGTCCAATTTGAACTAATTTGGATCGATTATTGTCGAAAATTTCGAAGTAAACTCCAAAAACTCCTAAAAAATGTATTTTGATCACCCTTTACTTCGAAAACCAAGCCGCTTGGGACATGTTTATATGAACTTTTCATCTTGAAACATTTCAAAGAATCACCCTTCAAGTTTGTTAGACTATTTGCTTCTCAAATTTCTTTATGTTATGCGTTACTGGAAAATGTTTGCGTTAATATTTTCATTGTAACTCCTGAACCGTACAAGTAAATAAAAAACATCAAGAAAGCAAAAAGATGTTAAATGAAACAACATTCATTATTCCTTTCTCATAATATGTCAGTGGCGGCGGAAAAAAAAATTCTGAAGGGTTGAACAAAGCTTGACTCTGAAAAAAGGAGGACCCTGTGAATTATTTGAGAAATGCATTATTTTGTATCGTGCGTACTATTGAATGGATTGTACTTGCCTAATTTGAACTGATTATTGTAGAAAATGTCGAAGTTAACTCTAAAAAATCTTGAAAAAAATGTATTTTTATCACCCTGTATCTCGAAAACCAAGCCGTTTGGGACATATGTTTATATGAACATTTCGTCCTGAAAACCTTCAAAGAATCATCTCTCGTAGTTTGTCAACGTACTTAATTAACACCATACATATATATATATATATATATATATATATATATATATATATATATATATATATATATATGTATATCTTTTGATTTCGAATATGATACATAATTGCAGTGACTTTCAAAGAAATAGTTATCTGCATAATCATGATACACGAAACTGCAATCAATTCCATCAGTCCTACTCCAGACTCGCAGTCAGTCAAGCCTCTCATACATATCAACAAATTAAATTTCATAACAAATTCATCAAGTCTTTTTGGCAATATTGAAAATGTTAACAAAGCAAAAGTTACTTTATTCGACTATCTAGTGAGTATGGCATTCTATACTACAAATGAATATTTAGAAGCATGATCTTTAGTTGTCTTTAGATGTATACAGGGTGTCAATTTGAAAACTTCCCACCCTTAATATCTTCCTTCCAGTAAACAATATGAGTAATCGAAAAAACAGTTCAATTTTATTGTCAAGGGGGACACTTTCACGGACTATTTGTAGCCCTCGTGGTTCAACCCCCTAGGAGGGGTAGATGTTACCCTTAGAATTTTAAATGGGAAGGGGGGTCAAGTGGCACATCATTTTGATGGGCGTTCAATTCTTGTTCCAATGGTACCCTGACTTGTTATTTTGTGATGAGCATTTTCCGAAAAATTGCGTTCTAAACTAACAGAAGTAATTATTAGAACGCCTATACTGAGATGCATTATTGTATTGACTCCCTTTAATAAAAATGGTTAGAAGAGTAGGTGGCACCGCTCCTACCCTTGAATGACAGGAATAAATTTATTACGCATGGGATTTTTCATTTGGTGGTTATTTTCCTCCTACACAATAAAATTTAATTTGCGAAAAAGACATTTCCAACATAAAATCTACTTACGCTTATCTTATTAGCTGTTCGAAATGTTGTCCATTTTGCTCTAAACAGTAATACAGTCTGTTTTCGAACTCCCCTATAACATTACGGAAAACTTCACTAGGAATTGACTGGCATGCTGCTGTAATTCGTCTTATAAGTTCGTCAATATCAGAAGGTTGTGTTTTATAAACAACGGATTTAAGATGCCCCCAAAGAAAGAAATCTAAGGGTGTTAAATCCGGTGATCTCGGAGGCCATTCAACTGCTCCCCTTCTGCCAATCCATCTACCCGGAAATGTAATGTAACAGATCCTCCTGCAAAAGTTCATTACCTTCTGCATCAATTTGAGTTTCTAGCTCGTGAGTTATAAGAGGATCGATAGTCTCTTCAAGCATATCAAGGTACAGATTGCCAGTCAAGTTTTTTTCCAGAAATAATGGATCAAGAATGGCATTTCCAAGAATACCAGCCCAAACATTAACTTTTTGGGGGTGTTGTGTATGCCCTTCCCGAAAAATATGTGGGTTTTCGTCACTCCAATAGCGACAATTTTGTCTATTAACATTGCCATTCAGAAAAAATGAACACTCATCGCTGAAACAGATGTTTAACAGAAGATTAGGGATGGTATTGACTCGATGAGACATGATTTCACAAAACTCTATTCTTCTATCATAATCATCCTCGTGGAGCTCTTGAAGAATCTGCATTTTATATGGATGAAATTTATGCATTTTCAATGCTTTTCTTATAGTCTCGCGTGACATTCCCGTCTGTTCTGATACTGATCGTAAGGAGCTCGTGGGCTCTGCAGCAAATGTTCCCAAAACTTCAATTTGAGCTGCTTCATTTAGTACTCTGGGGTTATTTCTTTTTTTATTTGTCACTGAACCAGTTTCGTATAACTTATTCACCAAATCAAGCACATACCGGTGACTTACATTACAATTTGGATGTCTTTCGTTAAAAAGACATGCCGCCCTTCGTGCGCACTTTCCAACTTCTCCATAAATTACAATCATTTCAATTCTGTCTTGAAGAATGTAAACCATTTTTACACTTCTATACACTTATTAAATTAATTCCTAAACAGCCCAACAGGTACAACGGTATTCACAATACTACCACATAGTTCAAATTTGCTAACCAATTTTTTGCCGGAAAACAGAAACTTTTTACAGCAGAAGTAGCAAAAAAGGAAGGCTATCTGTACAATTTCTGCGATGACACTTAAAAATTCAGCATTTAATAAACACAACTTTACTACCATCTACGTTTTACTATTAGACTACTTTTTTATGTAAAGTGTTTGGAGCTAATGGCTAATGTTACCCCTAATACAGGGTTGGAACGGTACCACCTAATATTCTAACCAGTTCTGGCCAAACCACGTATCTCAGTATAGGCGTTCTAATAATTACTTCTGTTAGTTTAGAACGCAATTTTTCGGAAAATGCTCATCAAAAAATAATAAGTCAGGGTACCATTGGAACAAGAATTGAACGCCCATCAAAATGATGTGCCACTTGACCCCACTTCCCATTTAAAATTCGAAGGGTAACATCTACCCCTCCTAGGGGGTTGAACCACGAGGGCTACAAATAGTCCTTGAAAGTGTCCCCCTTGACAATAAAATTGACCTGTTTTTTCGATTACTCATATTGTTTACTGGAAGGAAGATATTAAGGGTGGGAAGTTTTCAAATTGACACCGTGTATGTGTTTTAACTGTATTTTGTTAATTTTAGCTTTAGTGTTTTTATGAGTGATTGACTAGTCCAATGAACTTTTGTATGATTTGTGAATTGTTATATTTATTATCTGTACGAAAGTATCCAGTGATGAATAAAGTATTTGTATTTGTATTTGTATGTCGAAAAGTCCGAACGGAAATTTGAAAGTTCGGAACAACAATTTCTCATGAACTTTCTTTTCTAAAAAATTTTATTTAACCTGCTGTTTTCTGTTAGATGGGTACAAATTTGACAAACTGAATTAGAACCACTTCCTCTTATCCTATGGAATAGAAATTTTACATGTTGGTTCAGTTCTGATGTCCCCCCTGCTCCCCAAAAGCTAGATAAGGAAAGCGTAGAGTTTCGGAAGTTTTCTTGACGAATTTGGACGTCAAAAATGATAGCGAAAATTAAATTAGGTGGGGGGGCAATCCCCCCCTTTTCTCGAAAAATGTTGGCAAGCTCGCGAAATTAAAATCGGAAAAATCCGTAAAAATTGAGAAGAATATGTGACCGTTGAATATTATGATTGAAAAAAATTCACCTTCCTTGTCCCCCCTCAAAAGCTAGATAGAGAGCGCAAAGAAACTCGGAAAATGTTTCGACAGTTTTAGACATGGAAAATGATGATGAAGAAAAATCGATCAGGGGGCTCGCCGCCCCCTTTCCTGTCACGAAAAAAATAAGGAAAACTCGCGAAATAGAAATCGAAAAGAATCCGTAAAAATATTGAAAATTATCTGACCATTGAATAATACGGTTTCAAAACAATTCTCTTCTCTTTCTCCCTTGAAATCTAGATAGAGAACGCGTGGAAATTCGGAAAAATTTCCAACGGTTTCATACATGGGAAATTACGATAAAAAATATGTCTGCCGGTGGGCTCACTTCTTTCTCTGTTTTCGAAAAAGTTACGAAAACTTGCAAAAACAAAATCGGAAAAATCCACAGCTTGCACAGTACACAAAATGTAGGGTAGTACTGTTGACCATGCCGTTGTCTATCTAGTCCCAAAGCTCTTCGTTGCTGGCCAAGCATATGTGTCTTCAAGTAGGGTTAAGTCACTGGAAGGTCTCCTCATTAAAAAACTAGATTGTAGTAAATTAACAGGCAAGCGACCGTGCAACAATGACACAATAATTGAAATGAACAGACTAAGAAACATAAGAAAAAAATCTAAAAAAAATTAATAAATGAACTTTGAAAAAACTTTTTAGGGACAAGCTTTCCTTTTAATACACTAAAAGTGAATTCAACCCATCATTCTGTTACATTATGAAATTTTAAATCATATAAAAGCTTGTCGCAAGAATAAATCTTGAAGTAATTTCAATAGCTATTTATGGACCAATTGCGTTGTATAGTTCCTAACGCCATGAGGGTAACATTCACCCGAGGGCCTTTGGCCAGAGGGATGAATGAGCTTCTATGCAATTGCCATGGAAACATTGAAGATGTTGCTAAGGGTTGTTTACTTAATAAAATGACGCTGCATTTTTGTAAAAATTGACAAGCTTGTTAGTGAAGGAAACTAAAAACGGTTAAAAGTGTTAGGAAATTTACTGCCTGTGAAATTCAAATACTTATACGAGTAGTAAGACCATTTTTTGAAATGGAAAGATGAAAACAAAGTGAATACCGTAAATGAAACTGTCTTAATGGCATACTTCCAGCAACTGGTGGAGTTATCTCATGAAAAATATCAATATTTTTTATGTCCTGCAACTGCGCTCCGGTTGTCTATAGCTTCTAAACGGCGCAACTTAAAAATTTCATTCGAATGCAAGCAGGTTTCCTTATTGGAAAAGTATCTTTGGAAAATATTCCAAAGTATACAAGGTAACCCAGAAAAGTTCACCAAACCAAACTTATGTTTTTTGTAATGGAACACCCTATATCTCATCACATGGTTGAATAGAGATTACTTTGACCATTCAAAAAATATAGGGTCGTGTATGTTCATCAACGTTATTTCCGGAGATATCGATATTACTTCAAAAAACATAAGGAATCCAACACTCTGTAACACCTCGTGGAAACATAATTTTAAAAACTTTTGGGAGGCGAAACGACTCCAGTATGGTCTAGTTTCTGTAACACTACACACAATTGAAATTTCATTACTTTTTGTGTACCTGATAGATCGAAACGCAAATAGAAAGATATCTTGTTTTTTTCAATAGGAAATTTACGGTATTTTCAAGGTGAAGTAAATACCATTTGAAAGGAAATTTTATGGCCTTTCCAATACTGAAATTGAATATATGGGTATCCATTTGAAAAACCAAAATATATTTCAATTTGCGTTTCGATCTATCCGATACACAAAAGGTAATGAAATTTCAACTGTGTGTCATGTTACAGAAACTACCATATAGGAGTCATTTTGCCTCCCATAAGTTTCTGGAATTATTTTTCCACGAGGAGTTACAGAGTGTTAAATACCTTATGTTTTTTGAAGGAATATCGATATATCTCCGGAAATAACGTTGATGAACATACATGACCCTATATTTTTTGAATGGTCTAAGTAATCTCTATTCAACGATGTGATGAAATATAGGGTGTTCCATTACAAAAAACATAAGTTTGGTTTGGTGCACTTTTCTGGGCCACCTTGTATACTCCGGAATATTTTCTAAAGATACTCTCTCCATTCGAAAAATATTTTCAAGTTGCGCCGTTTAGAAGCTATGGACCACCGGAAAGCAGTTGCAGGACCCTGTAGTGCAAATAGTCTATGGACCAAATACTCACAGCAGTCAACATTGATTGTTAAAGAAAACATTAATATATCAGCTTTCAGTCAACTGATGGCCTTTCTGAAAGTTAAATCAAAAGAATAGATTCCTAAAAAATTAAAGGTGTTGGAAGGTTACTTTTCATAAGAAATGCTCAAGACGATACTTTTCTGCTACATAAAGTTGTTCTGGTGATGAACGTATTTGGAGGCTTAAGACGTGATAAAATGGTCAAGATGACAATTGGTGACATTGAAGACAGAGGAGTGAAATGAAATGACTGATGTAGGAATGAACAAAAGAACTGACCTAAGTAATCTCAGCAAAATCTATACGTATCTACTCAATTTTGAGAAACATAGGATAAAATCACCCTCTAATCAGAATCTTCCAACTTGATTACTGAAATAAATTAAGTCACTTTCATTCCTACATCAGTCATTTCATTTCACTTCATGTATATTCTTTTTTCGTTTTTTGCCAATTTCATCATTCATTCTCACGTTAGTAAGTACTCCATTTATTCTTTCCTACATTTATTGTACAATGCGTATTTTCAGTTGTCCTGAGGAAGGTATCGAATTATACCGAAAGCTTGACAGTATCAAAGAGTTTTCTTTGAAATAGCCCGCAACCCTGACTGCAACCCCACAAATACTACAAACTAAAAACTATATATATATATATATATATATATATATATATATATATATATATATATATATATACGATAAACAAATATTTATATGACTTTAAACATATCGTCCATACAAACTAGCAAACAAAAAAATTATGAATTATCAAAATATTCACTAAGGTCATAAAATTCAAAAAATTCTTTAATGTAACGAAAAGATGGGTTTAATGCACATTGAAATTCATTTTCTTTTTTCAGTGCATTTAAATGAAAGCTTTGGTCTAAAAAGTTTTTTAAGTTCATTTATTTTGAATCGATTTGATTTAACTCGCAATTACGGTGGACTCTTGTAAACAATTCCCTTTATAAAGAATGAAGGGATGCGGAAATGTTCAGTGTTTTAAAATATGTTACCTTCATAAATTGCGACCCTCGTGAGTTTTCCAAGGGTGAAATGGCACATTTGGACTGTGGCAGTAAAGATTGTATCAATTTGATTCATGAAGAATGTAACAGGATTATAACTCGAACATGTCGCTTTTTTAACGAGCGATTCTGATAAACGGCAGTCAACTCATACTCATAAGACTGTCTAGGTACCCAATAATTCAGGTTGAGTTGGCACTTTGCAAGGAAAAATTAGCAAAGATTGGCAATTAACTCTTTCAGGTACGGTGGATCACAGATTGAACCACATTTTTTAGCACTCCGGAGGTACGGTGGTGTAAAATATAAACCGCCAAAGTAGAAATATTGCGTGATTGGAGCATGAAGAATCTGCTGACATGATTTGTTTCGATATTTATGGTCGCGGTCTGGACTAAACACCATTTATCTGTCTTCTGTCGCTACGTTAATTTTGGACAAGTTACTACTAGTGAAAACAAGTACTTTTCATTAATTTTCAGTGTGGGCATTGAATAAAATTGATAAACTGTGGCAATGGAAGGTAGGAGAGCACAATTTTCTCATCAACATATAGATCACATGTCAATTTTGTGTGTTTATTTCCAGTGTTCATGAATTGTACCACCGTACCATTGATACAATGAGTCGTCGACGACAGGTGCAGTTCAACTTAGTTGGGATGACAAATGATGAATTGTTTAGACAGAATAGAAATAGATTTTACTTCAATTCCTTCTGAATGTGGTTCCAACAATGACAGTGATATTGAAGAAGATAATGACAATTCACTGCAAGATTTACATACAGATCTGGAAGACAATCATAGTGATTTTGAAATCGTGTTATGCAATAGTGATGATGAGTCATCTGACGTATGGGATACAGACGATACGGTACCTTTAGCGATTTTGGCACATAAATATAAGAATCAAAATACCATAGCGTGGGATAATTTTGTAACCAATATCAAATGACAGTGATATTGAAGAAAATATTGACAATTCACTGCAAGATTACATACAGATCTGGAAGACAATCATAGTGATTTTGAACTCGTGTTATCCAATAGTGATAATGAATCATCTGACGTATGGGATACAGACGATACGGCACCTTTAGCGATTTTGGTACATAAATATAAGAATCAAAATACCATAGCGTAGGATAATTTTGTAGCCAATATCAAAGCCCCAGAGCAGTTTGTCAGTGATGTTGGTTTACTTACCCCCCTACATTAGAGATCGTGGTAATCTAATTCCTTACGGAGCATTCAATTTGGTTTTCACTGAAGAAATTCTGAATCACATTGAGTTTCATACCAATCTATATGCAGAGCAGCAATTTCAAGTTACAGGAAAACCATACATCAAGACAAATAGTACAGAAATCAAAACTTTCCTAGGTATCAATCTACTTATGGGTATAAAAAATACCTAAGTTACAGAGACCATTGGAGTAGTTCTCCAGATCTTCCCGATCCGTATATAAGCAAATTAATGACTCTACATAGGTTTGGCTGGCTTCTCATACATATCCACCTGAATGATAACAGCATAATGCCGGAACGTGGCAGTGAGAATTATGACAAGCTATAAAGTTCGACCATTTCTTGTATTTTTGAAAAATAATTTCCAATCCTGTCTACAGCCTCATGAGAACGTTGCTGTAGACGAATCCATAATTAAATTCAAAGGGCGCTCTTCCCTAAAGCAATATTCACCCAAAAAGCCAATCAAAAGGGGACTCAAGGTATGGGTACTTGCTGATGAAGAAAAGGTAGAAAATGAGACAGAAAAAATTTAGGAGCCAGGGTTGTCAAAACTTTAGCAGCCCACTCATAAATAAAAATCATAAAATATACTTCGACAATTTTTTCGTTTCTGTGAAGCTCATGCAAGATCTTCTTCAGCTGAAGTTATTCGGTGTTGGTACAGTGATCGCAAATCGTAAAAATTTGCCCAAGTTCAAACCCGACAAGCAATTAAAAAGGGGAGAATACGAGTGGCACACGAGTAATATTGGAGTTATTGCACTGAAATGGCGCGATAAGAGATCCGTCTATCTTTTATCAAATTATCATGATCCTACAATTTTGACAGAAGTATAACGGAAAGAAAAAGATGGGTCCATTGTCTACATACTATGCCCCGTGTTACTCGCCGACTATAATAAGAACATGAACTTCGTCGATAAATTGGACCAAAGGAGAGCCTATTATGGGGTTGATCGAAAGAGCCATAGATGGTGGCACAGAAGTTTCTTCTTTTTTTTAGATACATCATTGGTAAATGCATTTGTTATATACAAATTGCATAATGAATCATCCAAACTTAGTCTGAAAGATTTCCGAAGACAAGTATCTGAAGGTCTAGTTGCTAGAACTCTTGTAAACAAAATATCACTTTCCATGAAACAATCCAAAACACTCAAAAAACATAAGACTTCGGTATCAGAGGCAGAGAGATTGACAGAAAGTACACATCAGCCCATAAAAAGCAGCCGAAGAAGATGTGCCTATTGTAGCACGAATAGAAGAGATATTCGCACTAATTGGCAATGAAGTGTGTGTCAAGTACCTCTCTGTTCAGGAATAACAAAAATCTGTTTTCAGTCTTTCCACAGGAAGTAAATCTGCGACCGTTCTATTGCAATTTTTGACTATGTTATTTGTTAATTTATATTTGACGTTTGTGTATGGTGGTGCAAATAATGAACCTCTAAACCACCAAATTTTTTTTTTTTGCTGAATTCATGTTTAGTAAACTGTTTTGATGCAAGAAATGTATTTTTCTGAAATCTTTCAAGAATGCCCTCTTTCTCGTAGCAACTTCAGGCCTCAAAATAAGCTAATGTAGTATTTTAGTCCGTTGCTAAGCAACGAACTTTCCCGGACCGTTTTCGGACCTAAACGGTACGGGAATAGTAATTTACGTAACAAGTCCGGAAAATACTGTTTTTTTGGACGCGTAGACCAAATTCTAGGACGAGCGTTAGCGAGTCCTGGAAGTCTGCGAGTCCAAATAAACTGTTTTCGGACGTGTTGCGTACACTATTTTTTCGGCAATCATGTAGAATAACAAATCAATGAGACGCATTTAGTCTAAGAGACGAAGAGAGGTCGACTTTCACCCATCTGTTAACCGGATGAAACGATTCCAAATTTGAATATTTCGAACATTTCAGTTCTTATTTGTATTATATATTGAAATTCGAACAGAAGATTCTAACAGAAACATTCTAATTCTTATTTATATTAATATTTGTATTAAAATTCGAGCACTTCCCGGCCTAGTACGGGAAGTACTACTTCCCCAAAGAAAATGTGTCCGGGAAGTGAACACTTTCCGGATGGTTGCCGAAAAAGTACTTTTTCTGATATCGTTCAAGAATGCCCACTTTCTCGGAGCAACTTCAGGCCTCAAAATACGCTAATCTAGTATTTTAGTCCGTTGCTAAGCAACGAACTTTCCCGGACCGTTTTCGGACCTAAACGGTACGGAAAAGTACTTTCCCGTATCGAAAACGATACGGGAAAATTTTTGCCGGCTTGTTTACATTTTAGACAGTTATTGAATTCACGAAAACAATATGTAGAATTCCTTAGTTTTTGATAATGCTGATTGCGATTTCAGAAAAAATAGTATGTGTACCTCGTAGTAAAAGCACATTCCCAGACTTCAATGCTTGTTGGCCTAGGCTTCGCCTCGGCTAACAATTTCCATTGTCGTCCGGGAATGTATTGCTTTTACTACTAGATACACAATATACTATTGTGAAACTATTCCATATTTCACCCATAAATCCTGTGTGGAAAAGAACAAAATGATGTCGAAGTATTACTATTATTTCATGAAGCATAGACATTTAATGGACAAAAACAACGGATCCTTACCTTACTCGCCCTTTAGGAGACAAGACGTGAAAAAGGAATTTCTAATACATTTGAAATTTGTAACAGATAATAACATGTACCTATAATTAAGTTATAAATAAATATCTATCAAAAATATTTTATGCCACTGTGTTTATGACAGCTGTCAAGCCAGAGGGAAATTTCCACTTATAAATTTTCTTTTACGCAGGGAAATTTCCGAAGAAATTAGGTTATTGTCATAGCAACATCTCAAAATGCAGGCATCTGATTGGCTAAAATTAACTGGTATAAAATTTTTAATGAAATGTCAAGTTTGCTTCGACAAAAAAAGCTCTCATGCAATTATAAGTGAGTGTGTTGGTCGAATAAAAAAAAAACTCATATTTGTTTCCTAAACAGTTTCATCTGGGTAAGAGTTCAGAATTGAATTTTAAATTCAAAACGGGAAAAGTTGCTGTCAAATTTAGAAATAAGCGAAAGTTGAGGCGTATGCAACATAGTTTACACATGTAGCTAGATCATTGTCAAAAACCCACTTCGGAATTGGTTTCCGAACAACTAAATCGAAAATGTGTCACTTTCGAAAACTAAATGGAACCGTATCGATAACTTTTTCCTAGCTGATATTGGCACACCAAGAAAGTCAAATAAAAGTTCCAGATACTGAAATATTTCTTATGAGACAGGAGATCGTTTCTAGCGCGAAAAATACCAGTCTCAGTGAGAAAGTTCTTTTTCAATTTGAAGCGTCAAGTTAGTTCGCGAGTAATTACTTCACATTGGTGTAACTGCGAAATATCTTTCAAACTTCGTGTCGGACATGCTCGACTTGATTCCTGGCAGGAAATGATACTGAAATGAAATGAGGAATAATAGTCGAAATGACTACAATTTTTACTTCTCCTGAAAGTTCTTTCTCATAACTGATAGAGACTATGAAAACATTTTGATACTTATTTCTGCGTTACTTCAAATCCTCAGAGTAGAAAGTAGAATACAAATTTGCGATTCCTCAGCTGAAAACATCTATTCCTCTAATTCGAACGGAAGCATAAAGTATTTTTTCGTCGACCTCTGCAAAAAATGACATTTTACGTACTAATTTCCGGTCGAAAAATCGACTATTTTTGAAGGCAAGTACTTTTCGTCCGCAAACACTTTTCGTCCGCAAACTCTTTTCGTCCGCTGTGGTCACTATGATACGGCACGGTACGAGAGCGGCGATTGAGTCATTTTTGTAAATCCACGTTTTAATTAATACATAGGCGCCTGTGACAATAACTGTCATTTACTGTTGTCAAATTAATTATTTCCGAAATCCGCTAGATTTCAGGTAAAGCACTTCAAGAGAGAAGTTTTGGAAATGGTGCTGTTGGAGCACCTGCATCTGAAGTTGCATCAACAAGTACCCAAAATCAAAACTTGTCTCTTGCATCTTCTTCGACAGCAGGAATTAATATCAATAATTGCACAAACTGAACGTTCAATATTCATCTTCGAGATTGATTTAATTTTGTAGTATAATTGAAATAGAGAGTTGTTATACTTCAAATACATTTTGTTTATATTCATTAAAATTATGATCGAGTCTGCAGTTCGAAGAGTTGGACGTAGCTGAGGCCAGCAAACATGCGAGTACTTACTTTCATAAAGGTATGTAGAGGTCGACGTAAAAATGTAATATGCACCTCGGCGAAAAACTGTCTACTGTCTCGCCTGCTTGCTTTCCTCGACTGCGCCTCGGCTATCAATTTGCAGGCTCGACTATAATAGACAGTTTTTCGTCCTTGGTACATAAATAACTATTTTTTTAACGAATAACACTAATGTAAGAATAGGCTTCATTAGTGATCACATTAAAAAAATTAAGTGATTTCAAATATTTTTCTGGATTCAAAATGTAACTGTGATCTGTCTCAATTCAGCACTTATGTGATATCGACTAATAATATCTCCGATCTGGTTCCAAATAATGATTTAGCTGTTCAGAACTTGACTTCTTCCCTAGCTTCACTTTCTAGGTTGCACCTCATATGGGCTCAATTCTAATTCCATATTGCGCAAATAAACATTTTTTGTAAACATTGAAATAATATTGATCCCATATCAGTGAATATTGGGAAATAGTATACCGTAAAGTGGGGTTACTTTGCGCCATAAGGGGATACTTTGCGCCACTTGCAAAAAAAGTTTATAAATTTTCTCTACAGTGGTACATTGTAGTGAACCAGACAAATGCGTGGCTGTGTTCATGGTTGCATATGCCTCAATTGATTACGTGTTGAATTCGAGCGTTCAAGAATTTTCAAAGTGTTCTAGCGAGTACGTAAACATTTCTTTTCAAACCGGTGTCACATGTGCTCTGCAAAAATCTTGTTATATCTTGTGCATCTATTAACATAGAACAGGTAAATATTTTTATATTATAAATTTGATGTATTATTCGGGAAACTACCACAATATTTGCTTTTGATAATAAGCTGTTAACATAAAAAAATTATAGTTCTTCAAAGTGCCAGAATATAGCAAAGATGGGGATACTTTGCTCCACGTGATTTCTGGCGCAAAGTATCCCCCGCATATTTTTAAATTTACGTTGCATAGTTTTTGCATTAGTGGCTCAAAGTATTTCGTTTTATTGGAATCTTTTCTTTTAGAGATGGCCAGAAAGCACAAAAGAAAGCTTGGAGCGAGAAGATACAGCGATTACAGTAGTGAATCACTTGAAGCATGTTTGGCTGAAATCAGAACTGGAAATCTTTCACATATACAAGCAGAGGCT
The DNA here is from genome assembly GCA_944452925.2 of Chrysolina oricalcia. Classification (NCBI taxonomy): domain Eukaryota; kingdom Metazoa; phylum Arthropoda; class Insecta; order Coleoptera; family Chrysomelidae; genus Chrysolina; species Chrysolina oricalcia. The sequence goes on from OX101822.2 coordinate 51,326,088, forward strand.
AAATACAAAATTCCCAGGAGAACAATTTTTAATAAATTGAAAGGAAAACACTCAAAACCGATTGGAAAACAACCAGTGTTTAATCCCGACGAAGAAAATCAATTCGAAAAGTGCATAATATCCATGGGAGAATTTGGTTTTCCCGTAGATGTTAGAGAACTTCGACACATCATGAAAAATTATCTCGACCAAGTTGGAAGACAAGTTAAACTGTTCAAAAATAATTTACCTGGGCAAGAATGGATTAGGTCATTTCTAAAGCGACATCCAAGGCTTTCTGAGAGGTGTGCAGAAAATGTAAAAAGAACAAGAGCTGCGATAGACGAAACTGCTTTGAGGGCTTTTATTGAAAATTTACGTGAAGAACTGAGAGACGTTCTGCTAACAAATATTTGGAACTTTGATGAGACTAATCTTGTGGACGACCCCGGAAAAAAAAAGGTTTTAGTTAAAAAAGGCTGCAAATATCCAGAAACTATTAGAAATGCATCAAAAGTTTCAGTTTCGGTTATGTTTTCTGGAAATGCTGCTGGAGAGCTCCTTCCGCCCTATGTGGTTTATCGGGCTCAACATATGTGGACCACATGGTCAGAAAATGGCCCAAAAGGTTGCAGGTATAATACTAGCCCCAACGGATGGTTTGATGCTGCAATTTTCACCGACTGGCTCAAAAGTCAAATGGTGCCTCGATTAAAAAAATTGGAAGGTAAAAAGGTCTTGATTTGTGACAATCTTTCTTCCCACATAACTGTAGACGCGCTTCAACTTTGCCTTGATAACGAAATTACCCTAATATGTCTACCTCCCAATAGCACACACTTGACACAGCCACTTGATGTGGCCATGTTCAGACCGCTAAAAATTGCTTGGAGGCAAGTGCTCTCTGACTGGAAAGATACTCCACAAGGCATCAGCAGCGTTACCATTCAAAAGCAACAGTTTCCACCATTACTAAATAAAATGCTACAAATTCTTGCACCAAACGTTGCTGACAACTTAAAATCTGGTTTTCGTAAATGCGGCATTTATCCAGTAAATGTAGATGAACTTCTAAACCGCATTCCCAGAAATACTTGCGATCCAAATGAAGTTCATTCCGTCTTCCTGCACAATCTGGAATCTAGAAGATCTGATTCAACCAAAGTTGTTAAGACACGTAGAAGGAAACTAAACGTTCCTGCAGGAAAAAGTATCTGCAGTGAAGATACAGGTTTGCTTGCTGATCCTACGTCTTCATTAAGATCAAACAAAATGTTTTCTGATAATTCCTCAGATGATATTGACTTTGACGAGATAGTTGCAGAACATGAAACAGAACAAGAGTTTATTGATTACATTGACAGCGAAACATCAGGCAAAATAAAGCAATTCTCAGATGTTGTAAGAGAAGTTGGGCAATTTGTCGCGTTTACGTATGAAGGAGAAATATTCCCAGGTGAAATAATCAGTTTCACGGACGAACAGGTTACAATTAAGGCAATGCAAAAATCATTGAAAGCGTGGAAATGGCCCCAGAAACTGGATCAAATGGCCTACTCCTGGGACGACGTATTAGGATCCATAAAGCCACCTGTCCAGGTTTCTAAGAGAGGATTTTTCGATGTTCCGGAGTTGAAAGCATGGTGGTCTTAGATGTATTATTTGATATTGCACTCAAACTAGGAATATTACTCCCTTTTTTAGAAGAATAACTGCTTTAGAAATTGAAATTTAATGTTTTTTTGGTATTTTTCAGAATAGTCCTTGTTTTTGACTAATAAACATATCGAAAATTTAAAAAAATGTGTTCTATATAATACAATGGAGCAATACAATTCCACCAATGAACTTACTTTGCTCCATAGGTTAATACAATGTTAGTTACAGTCATTTGAATTTGATGGAACAAAGTTGCCCCTCCAATTAGTATGGTTTGCCCCACTTTCATTTAAAAAAATTAAAATACTTAGAAAGACTTTTTTTCTATTTTATTCACAAAAGCCTGTTTTATGAAGTTGTCTTTACCATCTATAACAATTTTGGAATTCTATATATTTTTTTTCATTTTTTTCCATTGCATTTTGTTCAGTTCATTCCAAAAGTGGAGCAAAATAACCCCACTTTACGGTATTGTACAACAAGTGAGAAAAACGACATATTTCTCACGAGCGCAGAAGTTTGTTGGCACGAGCCGAAGGTGAGTGCCGCAAATCAAGCGAGTGAGAAATATGTCGTTTTCTCACGATTTGTACATTGTACTTTTTCTACGGATGCGTTGTTTTCAAGTATTGCAAATTAAAAAACAAATATAATAATACTTGTATGTCATTAACTCACTTTTATATTTTATTTAAAATAGTAATTAACAGTTATATTTGAACTTTTTTGTAAAGTAATTTCTGGTAGGTTGTTTTATTTCAACATGTTTTCGGTAATTGAAATATTAGCTGCGGTCGAAGTTGAAGTTGATGGGGAAACGTACTGAGCTTCCACAGCATTCAGGTTCTAATGGCACTGGAGGCTGAATGGATTCTACTATACTTTTTGAAATTTTCATTTTGTTAGCTATGGAGTTGTCGATGTAAGATTCAGCGACATTGCTGGATTTCCAACCCCCATGGCGTTTTAGAGTTAAAAGATCTGCCCCTGCATTAACTAAAATGGTCGCAGATGACCTTCGGAAACAGCGGCCATTATATAATTCAGGGTTCGTTAATTGCCAAAATTTCGCTATTTCTTTCGCCATGGTGCCAAATTTTTTTATCCCCAGAGGCTGTTTCGTACATTTGCTATTTTTGTAATTTAAAAAAAACGTGTTTCATTTGTGCATGGTCGAAGCTTCACATATTTTTTGTAAATTTGGTAGAATTCTCCTGTGACTGTGAAATTTCTAGGAACCTTGGTTTTAGATCGGGTAATTTTATTAAAAGGGCCGAATTAAGATCTTCCATGTCATCAATTTTTAATTTTCGAAGTTTATCACAACGGCATGCCCCTGTAAGGTTAATAGCTAAAGCAGCCTGAAATCAAAACCAAACATTTATTTTCCGATAACAATTTAAAAAATTTCAATTCATACCTTTATCAACAAATACTTTTCATCAGGTGCATCTTTTAAAAATTGTTGAATTTTTTCAGAAGTTAATGTTTTTGACTGTTTTGGAACATATTTTTCAGATTTGCGTTTTAAAAATGCACGTAGTTTTACGTATTTTGATATATCGACACCGTTTTTAATCATTAAGGTACTCCTCAGCATCGAGTACTGAGACCATAATGTTGATGATTTCAATCTTCTTGACAACTCTTCAAAATAAACTAACAAGGTATTTTCGGAACAAGAATCTACCTTGGCTTTCATTTTCCAGTCCATAAAGTTTCTGTAAATGATTTCATATTTTTCTCTTGATGTGCTTGGTAGCAAATTATTGCAAACATCTAATAGTTTGTGAATAATTTCTGGAGGTGTATTTTCCGACTCTTCGTATTCCATTATATTCAATATTTAATGAATCTGAACTGTTTATATTATAACAAATAACAATAAAACTATTTTCGTTGGGAAAGTTGACAGCAATAATTATGCAGTGCTTCGATTTTGTTGTTATAGAAACGCTAACAAAGGGCTACTTGGATATTGCACACGAATCGTCGGCGTAGCGTTGTCAATGTGGAGAACGTGTCATATCAATCTGACATGTAACAATTCGTGACTGACTTGGGTTATCGTGATAACAGTGATAACAGTTCTCACTGTATTGGCAAATATTTCTCACTGCTTGAGAAATCTTTCGTTTTGAATGTATGAAAGCGATGAGAGAAGTGGCACATTGTATAGCATCCGTAAAAAGAAAATTTCTTGTCAATTGTATTCAATTGTAGTCAATCTACTTTGCTGCCGAGTTGAACATATAATTTTTTCTCCGATTGTTTATAATGATATAGGAGGATATTGTATTTGCAAATTATTACAATTCCCACAATCTCTTTATTTTTCCTGTAGTGTTCAATTAAAATAAAATTTGATAGAAATCGCAGTTGTTGGAATGGTTGGTTGCTATGGAAATGTCCATAATAATTATAGTTTGACAATTCATGAAATTTCTGACAGTTGTGCGAAAAAATATCGGTATATTTAAATTATTATATAATGGACAGTGCAACATTGACAACAATGAAACAAGTGAAAATATTGTTACCGGGTTCAAAAATAAATAGTCTAATCTGCGCAAGGGGTGATTTCAACGCCCCCTAGCAGCAAAACTATTCATTTTTTTAGGTTGGCGCAAAGGTAACATTGGTTGAGAATTACATGGACTACATCATACCAAAAAAAAAATCCACCAGGACCCAAATTCCATAAGGTGTTTGCGGGGTCCTTTATAAAGTAGCGCTAAAATACATTTTTCGGTCAATTGTCCTTTCGGGCAATAGGGAATATGAAAGTGATTTAAATTTACTTGATTTTTTTACCTCATATACTTTATTGTCTAGAAATTACACCTAATCCATTAGTTTATCATTTAGTTTGTATTTAACTCCATAAAACTTTAATCAAAAAGTGCATAATAGGCGCGCGAAATTCAAATTTGCGAAACGCATCACCATTGGTCGAAACGAAGAATGACGTCACTTGGCACGTTATGAAATTTATCTGTGTTGATATTCATACTGTGCTAGTCGTCTTTCATAAAAAAATTGTTTTTTATTTATATATTTGTAGTGTTTTCCATTTCGATTTCGATTTTGGTCTAGTGACAATTGTAAATTATCAAGAGGAATGACTGAAAGCGGTTTTGTCAAAGCACAATCCGACAATACCTGAACTGATAAGTAGTAATAGTTTATCAAATGATAGTTTTCCTTTTGTAATTTAGGTGAGGCAGGTATATACAAAACATTTATGTATACATAACTTACTTCTGATCAATTCACTTCAAGTTAACTATCAAAATACAATGTACTCACATTGAAGGGTTCTTCACAACAATGGAAATGTAATATTGGAGACACTTTTCTTCTTCTCATAACCTTACACCATTGTTTACGTATTTACGCATCTCTTGGAACAGAAAAAAATACTTTACTTGGTGTACTTATAATTGTGTTTTGGCATTCCGGTACTAGAAAATACCTATAAAATGTTTTTTTAGCATTTTCCATTATCGTAATAGCAATTAAAACTGCGAATCGCTAACCTAATTAATAACTGTCAATAGTGTCAATGGCCATAACTATAGAAAGGCTTGTTCATTGAAGACTGCTCTGGTTGATCGAGATCAATTTCACATATGTTCATCTCACACTACCACTTGTACTGCATTTGTCTTACTCTTTTGTAAAATATCAACTTCAATCAGGTAGAGCAATCAGAGTATGTCTCAACGAACGACACTGAAGAAGAACAACACTGATAGCGCCATGTGACGTCATCCACAGCGCGCGAAAATGGAGGCGTTCAAATAGGTCAAATTCAATCGGTGTTTTATATATTATTTTAAAAATTAATTCCAAGACTTTCAACCGTATTTATATTTTTTACTATGTTGTAACGAAGTAAAAAATAGATTAAACAAATTTTAAAAAAATTATGCATATTTCCTATTGTTCTTCGGGCAATTGTACATTCGATCAATTGTGTTTCAGGAAATTGTCCATTCGGGCAATTATCCATTCGGAAAACTGTTTTCGGGGAATTGTCTTTCGGGAAATTGTTTTCGGGCACTTGTCCGGAAGCCGGAAAATGGAAGAGTAGTTCGGTAGCGGAGAGCTATATTGAAGAAAGTATCTCTTCGAAGAACAAAATTGCTACAATGATAGCCCACTCCGTTTCCAAAAAAGAAAATGATCCGAACGAAATCGAATGAACATAAATAATATTTACAGCCCTGTAATTTGGATCTCATTGATATACAACTTTCCCAGGGATTCCTACATCCGATGCTTTCGTTGATCATGAAGGCATTCCGACAGCAATTTCAGATCTAGGAATGTTTCTAATGTAAGGTTATATATACAAATACACAACAGACATAACAAAACAAAGACAAAGACATTTATTTCCCAGAAGAAGATACATCATAAAAAATTACATTATTGAAGGTTAATATCAAATTAATTAGGTACCTTCTCACTGCCAAAGGCATATGGAAGGACTAACTCAGAAATATATATATACATATATAGAAATAATAATAACATCATATTAGGTTACAGGTATCATCAGTGCGAAGCATTACATTATGACATAAATAAAAAGGCATGCTTTAAAAGCTAAATTGAAAAAACTCATCAAGATTATAGAAGACATGACTATGCAGTAGATTTTTAAGTTCCATTTTGAATTTTCGGTCGGTTAATATTTTGAGTGTTTGAGGGAGGTGATTGTAAACCTTGATACCCATGTACAAAGGTCCCCTGCGAGTTCTGTTGTAATTGTAATTTGGTAATATTATTAATTGATTCCGGGTAGAGTATGAATGTCTATCGGCGGGACGTAAGAGGGAACCACGTTTTTTGTGGATAAGAAGTGAAACTTTGTAGATGTATATATTGGTAAGTGTGAATATTTTGTGATTTGCGAAATGATCCCAACATGATTCTCTATAGCTCAAGCCAAAAGTAGTTCTGATTGCTCTTTTTTGTATTATAAATGTGGAAGGGGACTCAACGGCTGTGTCCCAAAATTCAATACCGTATTGTAGCAGACTGTGAAAGTACGCGTAGTATACTGTTTTGGCTACTTTTACATTGGTGTTTATTCTTATTGTTCTTATTGCGAATATAGCTCTACTTAATTTCACATTCAGTTGTTTTATATACTCAGACCAGTTCAAATTACTATCGATAGTGAGTCCAAGGAATTTCGATGTTTCGGAAGTATTTATAATGCCTTCTTCTACATCAACTACCAGGTTATGAAGTTGTTGATTTTTGTATGGGTTAAAAGAGATTCCCTGTGTTTTGGTTAAATTCAGAAACAATTTGTTAGCACTAAACCAGTTCATAATACCATTAGCAGTCTCTCGTGTTAGGGCTAACAGCTGCTGGATTTCCGAGTGATGAACAATAATGCTCGTATCATCAGCAAAGAGTGAAAATAATACGCATGGAAAATTACAAACAATATCGTTGATATAGACAAGAAATAATGTTGGCCCAAGGATGGAGCCCTGCGGGACACCTTTTTTAATATCAACTGTTTCTGAGTAGAAGTTGGTGAAATTGTTATTTTTTTTGGCTTCCACTTTCACTTTCATTTGTCTATGACCGAGATACGTTTCAAACCATTTATTGGCGATACCACGCACGCCGTAATACTCAAGTTTATCTAAAAGAATGTCTTAGATAGATCGCAAAAAATACTCAATGGGTGTTTGTTTTTTTCGATTATTTCATTTACATGTTCTAACAGGGTAAAAGTTGCATCAGCTGTATTCATATTTGTTTGGAAGCCAAATTGAGAATTGTTCAAAATATTATGTTCCCGGAGATAAGATAATAGTCGTTGGTTAACGTGCCACTCTAGGAGTTTTGAAAAACTAGGTAAAAGTGAAATGCCCCTGTAGTTGTTTGGGTCTAATTTGCTTCCTTTTTTCAGAACTGGAATAACAATTGAGGTTTTGAATGATTCAGGAAATGTGCCCGTAGAAAATGAAAGGTTGAATAAGAATGCCAAAGGCTTGCTCAAGTGATCTATGTTATTTTTGATGAGTGTCATTGGAATTTCGTCGATACCAGTAGATTTTTTGGTTTTTGCGATAGAATAGAGTGTTTCACCTCCACCTCTGTTATTGGCGCAAAGAAAAATGAGTTCATGAAATTGAGATCAATAGTTTTCAAAAATTCCAAACCCAAAGCCTAGCGTGAATCTCTTTCCATAAAGGATTCAATACATATATTTGAATTGTACCATTTCAAACCTGATAAAACAGCTCCTCAAGGTACATTTTCGAAATTATCATAACTGGGGAGTTTCTTCAGAATAATGACAGTTTTTTTTTGTTGAAACTAATTAAAATTTGATTGAATTAAGTAAAATCTATGAGAGTGACAGTAACTACATTCAGTCTGAAATGATGAGAGAATTTAAACAGTATTCGTCAGAGATGTTTTTCGACACGAAAGCAATACGAAGGAGAAAAAAAAAGTAATTTTCATGGACGTCACATCTCGTGCAACACAAGTGCACTCGAAAGATCACGGGAAAGTTTTATGCCTCGATTCTCTTCATATTCGTGACGCCTTTTCGTGACTGCGGCGGGTTCTGGAATGAAACTTAAGTGTAATGTGTGTGAATTTTTTATCACATGGATTCGCTCTGACATGCAATGAGACCTCCTCGCGGATATTTCAATGGGGAATTTATTAAAAAGCGTAGGATCCGGCCGTTTGCACGAATTTTAGTTAAATTCAAGTTAAAATTAAATCCACAATTAATTCAAATATTTTTGCACCACTTGGTTTGATCAATAGTTATCATGTTGACATAATTATTAGTTAATAGTTATTCCTTAATTAGTTAAGCCGAATTATTATTCAGATTGGTGCAAATGGCCGTTAGTTTGCTTATTTAAATGATGAATCTACTGACGGTAAATTTCTTCAAATATTCAAAATGTATTTCAAGTATTGGTAGTTGAGTAGTTAGTACCGTAAACCGGGGCTACTTTAACATCGAGGGTTCCTTTGACACGTTTTGGGGCTGCTTTGACAAAGTCCCTTGTATAAGCAGAAATACGAGAATCGTTGAGGTTATGTTACTGTTATTATTAGTAGGCGCCTGTTTGAGTGTAAAAATGGTGAGAACCTACAAAAAGAAACTGGGAGCTCGTGCATACAAAAACTACAGTGAAGAAGACTTAAAAAAACCGTGTGTGAAATTAAAAGCGGTAGGCTATCACAAAAGGCGGCTGCTGAAAAATATAAAATAAACAGAACGACGTTATTGTACAAAGTTCGTGGGTCTCATGAAAATAATCCCGACATCCAACCGTTTTATCTAAAGTCGAAGAAGAATTGATAGCAGAAACACTGGGAACTGTTAGTGATTGGGGTTTCCCGATGACTAAATCAGATGTACGAGGTGTAATCGAGAAATTTGTCAATAAACAAGGCAGGGTTGTACCACACTGGGAAAATGATGTGCCGGGTATTGACTTTGTGAATTCTTTTGCCGCCAGAAATGGTCTTTGCGTTCGTCTAGCTACAAATATTAAGAAGCAGTGAGCATCGGTAGGGAAAACTGAACTAACCGAGTTTTATGAAAATATTCGTAATATTCTAACCACTACGACACCTCATATTCATAATTACGATGACACGAACATTACGGATGATCCAGTATCACTTAACGTTCTTGTGCCACGAGGAAGAAGATGAGTGGAGCGAGTGAGAGAGCATTCAAGAACATCAATCAGCGTGATAATTTGTCGAACGGCGTCAGGAGTTTTATTGCCGCCTATGGTGGTATATAAGTCCAAAAATTCATATGAAAATTGGACCAAAGGAGGGCCAGTGGGTTCTATATACAATCACAGCAAATCGGGATGGTTCGATATGAAGTTATTTGAACAGTGGTTTTTTAAATTGTTGCTACCGCATATTGATGCGAATCGGAAAGAAAATGAAACGGTCGTTGTTTTGGGTGACAACCTGGCGTCACACTTTTCACCAGAGGTTGTGAGGGCATCAATACAAAACAACATTTATTTCAGTGCTTTTTGTCCTAATGCCACACACCTGCTACAGCCACTGGACCAACGTCCAGTGGCTGTAGCAGGTGTTTTTGGGGCCATTAAAAAGCAATGGCGAAAGGTTTTGGATAGATGGAGACAAGAATCCAGGCGTCGAGGAACGATTCCCGAGGAACAATTCCCCGTGCTCCTGCTGAGACTATGGAACTCTATAGCACCCAAGATGGAATCCAATCTTCAAGGTGCTTTCCGAGGAACTGGCCTCTATCGATTTGACCCTAATATAGTTATAAACAGGCTTCCTTCCAGGAAAACCAATACTGGTAGAGTTTTAGACGTCAGTTTAGTTGAATTTCTGAGCGAATCTAGGGGCTTTGATGAAAATAGATTGCGTCATAAAAGAGGGAAGAAAATTACCATAAAGTCAGGTACTCGCATTTCATTAGACAATTACAAGAATGAAACTCAGACACAGGATCTGCATCTAGACACTTCTAGTAAAGTTCGCCCTACAAGTCCGCTTTACTCTTTAGATGACAACCTTCCACTCATTAATCGGGTCCCAATTTCATCCTCCAAAGCACAAGAAAATTCCAATATTCAAACTCAGGCGAAAGATCTTCATCAAGCTACTTCTAGTACACCTCACCAGATAAGTCTGCTCGACTCTTCAGATGAAGGCCTTCCACTCAAAAATGAATCCACCAAGCAGACCAAGAAGCGAGAAAAAATAGGAGATAACGAAAACCTTTGTTCGATCTGCTTATGTGACTTTCGACATTATGTTGGAAAGGATTGGATTTGCTGCGTCAATTGCACGAGATGGGTTTGCGGACATTGTAACAAGGGCACCAAGAATCCTCGCCACCATTGTCCAAGATGTGAGGATGATGAAGAAAGGTGTTAATGGAAACATTTTTTTTTAAGAAAATTATTTTTGGTTTTGTTAGCGTTACCATGATATTGTTATCTGTCATTTTCTTAACATCATTGAAACTTATATTTAATAAATTAAGCTTGATAAAAACCTGTATTTTTAAAATTTATCCTCTTAGAAATATTGTAAAATGAAAAAAAATATATATTTTTTGGTGTCAAACTAGCCCCCGAATGGAACTAATTTGACCTGCAGTACAAAACAATGCCCTGTCAAAGTAACCCCGAGCATGGGGCTACTTTTACACCTAAAAAAAATATTTTTTTTATATCAAGGAGTATTTTTTGAAAGTTGTCGATTACAGGCAATGTTGCTAAGACATCCATTGGTTCATACAAACACTATTTTTTTTATTCGGATACCTAAAAGAAAAGTTACGATGAAACAACTCTCTAAACTATGTCAAAGTAGCCCCAGTTTACGGTACCTATTTAGTAACAGTCATTTGTCTACATCAAATTCCGAGGGGTCGTCGTCAAATATTCTCCAGCCAGGTATGTCCCATAGGCTTCGTGGGAAATCGAAACGATTTTCAGGTGTTTCAACCAATTCCATTTAAAATTGATCCGGAAAAACTTAACTAGCAAGCATTTTTAGACATGTTGGTTTTTAGGACACCGAATAATAACCTACTTCTAAATTGGTATAATAAACCAACCTTTTCAGAAAAAGATTCCTCAGTTTCAATTCCCATCAACCTATTAGAAAAAAAAATAGAATATTAAGTATTCATAATTTGATGAAAATATTGATAAGAATCTGTACTAAACAAAATTCGTCGTGAAAAAGAGTATGGATGGAATATATGATTGAAGAACGTTTGGAGATTAAGTTTTTTTTTGTTCTACCTGAAGTTGTTTTTGTGTGTGATCAAAGTATGAATACTATATAAATTGTTACAATCGGTTTCTAAGTTTTCAGTATTGTCGTTGTTTACAATATGCGCCATTTCGAGAGATAATCTTTGGCTAAGAGAATTTTCTTTCTCTGAAATTTCCGTGAAATTGAACTGTAACGCCCTTTTTGCCCTAACAAGACAAAAGGAACAGGCGTTACTATGGCGCGGCGGTTGTTGAGCTTACTTAATCTGTTCTCTCTAACGAGAACGAATCAAAACTCAACAAGTGGTTCGGGCGCCAGTTTATTGAAGTGGTAAGCTCCACTCTCCCTTATTCAATTCGGAGGGAGGCTCAGGGCAGCTTCAGATGGAGATACGGTATCCCAGGGGTCAAATATAGTGACTAAAGATCAATAGTTGTCAAGTGATTGCAGGCTATAATTGCAACCCTTGTGGTTCGTGAAATACCGGCTGCTTTGCTTACTTTCAGATGTCTAGTAAACAGGTTGTTTAAATAAAAGAAGGAATATGATAACAATGTCAACATTTATTGTTGATGCCTTGAATTGAACATTCAACTAAAATGTTAAACTCACTGATACATGAGTGAACACTACAGTACTACGATAAAAGTAACTATAAAAATTACTACACTGGGAAGCAAGTTCTGCATGGTAAGCGGGTGTCTGATACTTTTCGGGTTTATCGGCCTTGCAAATAAATTTTACTGATGTTCTAATCAGGTTGATTCGTGTCCGGAGTGATATCATCAATTTAGAAAACACGCGGTATACATCTTGGGAATCGGAGTATCTGTAACTGAGATGAATGTGCTCGGACTAAACAATTTAACAAATAGATAGTATAAATGTTTTCTGTAATAGCTTCCTTTACGGATCACGCGGCAAGTTAGCCACTTCGACTTGCCCCGAATTGAACTGAAAATTCCAGTTTTCCGAGTAATTACTATAGAAGCATGACTTACAACGGAAGAGCTTTCCAATGCAACGGATTCGCGAGTGTTTTGCCAGCGGGCAAAAAACGCCTTAGAGTACAAATATAGTGGAGCGGGGAGGGTAGAGGCACGCGGCGAGTCTAGCGGTACCGCGCGAGACATACGAATATAGTAAAGCGACATTTTAAAGAGATAACCAAAGGCGGCTGGAATTTTCAGTGGATTTTGCTTTCCAGTTGTTGACATGTTTTCAGACAGTGACGACGAAATTTTATTTGATAACGCGACACTTCGCATACTATTGGCAAGTAGTAGGCAATATAATGTGCATCCAATCAATAAAAGAAGAAACATGGTGGGACAATATCACAACTTGTTTCTGAAACTAAAAAATTATCCTGACAAATTTTTTGAGTATGTACGTATGAGCTTACCCACCTTCAATTATATACTAGAAAAAGTGGCTAGCCATTTAACGAAGAAATGTACAAATTTTATTCATCAGCCAATACAACCAGAGGAAAGACTGGTTGTAACTTTGAGGTTAGTAAAAAACACCGTCAATGAACTAAAATGATTTTTATTTCCTTTAAAACAAACCTATGTCAGTAGACACTTAATGAAAGAAAAAAAAAGAGAGAAAAACTCAAAATAACTTCTTGTGAACCACTAGTGGGTAATAGTAAAAGTAAGAATGATTATTACTAATTATTGATAATCAGAATACAATGTAATATTACTATCGTCATCAGGGGTAATGATTTGAAATGTTTGTAGGGGCATCGGTTTATATGCATATTTTTGAACTAATGTTTGAACTTCATTCCTGAATTTTAATTTATTGCAGTCTTCAATTTTCTTCACATGCGGTAAGATACTCTCAAAGAATAACTTGTCATCTGCCGCGGAAGTTTCTACTTTTTTCGATTGTTTTTCAATCAAATATTGCATTTTTTCTTTTTCAATCGAAATAAGAGCGTCGATCTGATGAGGCTGTTTCCTAGATCTACCTGCCAGAATAGTGCGGGGCTCGTCTGTGGCAGAAGAAGAAGGTGTTGGAGGAAGGGACTGGTCTACCGACTCTGGTTGTGTGTGATAATCTTCATCGGGCAGCTGATCAAGCTGTGGCCTACTAGACTGATTTTCTTCCAAATTACTATCGTCATTTCCACTGATGGCATTATCTTCTGGCAAATTACTCTGAGACTGCCTAGGAAGAATCTGATCTTTTAAAAACATTAAGTTTTTGAAATAGGGCCAATGAGATTTGGGTGCTATATCACCTGGATCTCCAGACTTCGGGATTGGTATTTTTTTTATCTCGTTTCTAAAATAGTCCCTGAGATTTTTTCATTTTGCTTGAACTGCTTTAACTGAAATAAATCGAAAACTTAGGCATAAACAAAACATAATACCTAAATTAATTATGAAAATTAGTTTTCACAAGCACATACTTAATATTTGTCTGTTTTAATTTATTTGGTTTCATTGCAGGTATTTGGCTACTGGTGAATCCTTCAAAAGTTTGTCCTTTACATTTCGCATGGGCGCATCAACAGTTGGAAAAATTGTTAAAGAAACTGTCGATGTACTATGGAAGGTATTACAACCAGAACACATGCCAGCTCCATCGACAGAAATGTTTGAAAATATTAGCGAAGAATACTTTAAAGTATGGAATTTCCCAAATTGCCTCGGGGCATTGGATGGGAAACATGTAAAAATAAAATGTCCCAGCCATTCTGGTAGCATGTACTACAACTATAAGCAGTATTTTTCCATTGTACTTCAAGGGGTCTGTGATGCTAAATACAGATTCACGATGATAGACGTTGGGGGCTATGGTCGACAAAGCGACGGAGGGACATTTCAAAGTTCAAATATGTACAAGCTACTATCTAAAAAAAAATTGAAACTTCCTGAAGACCGGTGCCTTCCAAACACAAATATCAAAATGCCTTTTGTTTTTATAGCAGATGAAGCATACCCTCTTCAGACATTTTTACTCAAACCATATAGCAGAAATGAATTGAATTTAGAATGTACATATTTCAATCAGCGTCTGTCGAGAGCACGTAAAACAATCGAATGTTCTTTTGGTATTCTATACTCAAAATGGCGGATACTATCAAAGTCTATAGAAACTGATGAAAAAACTGCTGACAAGATTATCAAAGCAATCTGTGTCTTACAAAATGTGATTATTAACAAGGAAGGATTTGAACGGCATTTAAAAGAGATCAGAAAAGATTTCAATGAGGGTGGTTTAATCAGGCCACATCAACGAGGCCGGGTATCAACAAATGGAAAATTCGTAAGGGATACATTTAAGGATTATGTAAACGCCTTTCCAATTCAGTATGCATAGACTCATTAATTGACTAAAATTAATAATAAACATGTAATGGTTATAAATTATCTTCAGTCTAATAAATAATAAAAGTTCTCAAATTCTGTTTATGTTTACTCATTACACAAAATATATTTTGACCTACCTGTTGATTGGCATTCTTCAGCCACTTCTGCCCACAATCTGTCTAAAATATATCGATTTTTGTGATCAGGGTGCGACTGATTCCATATTGGCCTTCTATTATAAACAGAGTTTATTAGTTGCTCCTTTTCCATTTTCCTTTTAACGTAGTACCGAACACCAAACAAGTTAAATCGCAGACTGCCTCGCGCTAATAAATCCCCAAATCAAATCTACACTCCCCGCTCCAGATGCCTCTCTGCGGCAACTCGCCGCTTATAGCTTTGGTATGTGCGTGTTCACGTTAAATACAGTAGGATATTTGAATCGCCCTCTTACCTCGCCGCGTGCCTCTACCCTCACCGCTCCACTATATTTGTACTCTTAAAAACACTTATGCAAGGCTGTATTTCTTCAAGCGAGACCTGATCCCGCCAGTGACAGATTGCTCTGTCCCTTAGGGATACTAGTGACGCACAGCAAGATTGAAGATCGGTTGGGAGTCCCTAGCTGAGCACTACTAATTTAAATTCCCGAACAGAATGATTCCCTCACCGTTTTCGTAAATTTTCGCGGTCAGTGTCCTGCCAACGGGCAAACAACGCCTTAGGGACACTGAAGAAAACAGTACTCGAATACCACCTCTTCCTGCCAACCGACGGGCAAACAACGCCTTAGGGAGGAGATGGAGAGTGTTTGATTGAAAACGACGGTTGAAGGATTCTAGTCTGATGGATTACACGGCTTCGTTTAAAAGAAAATACACAGATACCCCAAATATACTAATTATTCAATATTCCTATCACTCCTGATTTGAAACACGTAGTAAATTTCAAACGGCCAAAATAATATAGAAAATTATGTTTCAATTGCTTACGGTTGTTATGCAGGTCGATTCACAAATGCACGGCGGAATATACGGCTTTGTCTTGATCAAGATCAAATGCAAAAACGGATTATTATAATATTTCACTTCAAGACTTCAATGTACGGAGTCACAATCGCGAAAAGAGACTTCCGAAGAGGTGTTGCTGTATTTGTAATAAATCGGTGGCCTTCGGAGTATGACGTAGAAAATTGAATGAAAAATGGAAAAAAAATCTGCTCCGACTTTTTAAGATGCCAAAAACATGACCTATAAGAAACCCACCACAAAAACTAAGCAGGCCCGAAAAAATAAATGGACGGTAATTCTAGGTAAAATACGGAAGTAATGAAACCGGAGTTGTACAGAAAGGAATTGAATTGAAGTTGTAAACAAACCGAAAGTGTGGTTAGAGATTTTTCGAATAATTATTTCAGAACTTGTCACCCGGATAACAACGTTATCTAACCTACTCTACAATCTAAACATTTCAGTGAATGACTATGAGAGTGAAGCCCAACAGTTATCCAGTTTTCAGTATGAACCTTCAAAGAAACTGAAGGATCACTTAAGATCGGCGAAGGATAAACGTGATGAACTAAGCTCATCTGGGGTGTACCGCATTCCATGCACCTGTGGCAACGTTTATATCGGAACCACGAAGCGTTCCACAAATACCAGAATAAAGGAACACAAGGCCAATTGCCGATTAAAACACTCAGAAAAATCCGCTGTCGCAGAACATGCGCTTAACAATAACAATCACAGAGTGAAGTTCGAAGAAACCCAAGTAATTGCCACAACACATGCATATTATCCAAGACTCTTCCGAGAAGCAATCGGAATCAAAAAACATCCCAACAATTTCAACAGAATTGAAGAAGGGTTACAATTGAATAAAGCATGGCTACCTGGTCTCAAGAAAACGGTAATAACACCATACCGGGAAATTAATGATTCCGAGGGGGTACCCGACACAGGGACTATGGCACCGGACGCAGGTACGAATACGACCCATAAATACTGGCTGAGACAACGCATACCAAACAAGTAGTGTCCAATGATCGAAACTGTAAACATTTCTCTTGAAAATGCCAACCACTCGTGTTGGCGAAACGTCGAGTTTTTCTCTAAATAAACGTCGGCCTAAAAACCCAAAAAACCATCATTCAAAAAGAAAAATATTTCAAAATAATTTATAAATGTAGTTGGTCTTTCAGAAAATTTGAGTACCATTCTCGACGATTTCACAAATTTAAAGAATGCTTACAAAAATGAAAAAACAATCAAGAAAAAAATTATTAGCAAGACAAAAGAAAAAACCCATTCAGAATACAGGTAAACTGTCACTTATGAAATCCCTCGTCATGACTCCAACTGTAGGTCCAACTGATAGGTCCAACTGATATTTGAAAACACGCCTAAAAGTATATGAAAGAGACATGAAAAATAAATGTACCTTAAAAAACACAAAAATGTTGGGTTATGAATTTTCTCTGTTCAGAACAAATTTCTCTGAAATGATTAACATGATGAAAGACATTGAATAGTAATTTTCAGAAAACAGCTGGAGAACTCGAACAGTGTCTATTTCAATCTGATAGCGAGAATAAAAACACTGATACATTCCTCATATATAAATGATATGTATTTTGTATTGTGTTTCGTTTTTATTTTTTTCTATTTCTCTGCTGCTAATTTATCAGTTCTACTTTGGCATGCACTCAATTCAATCATTATTTTATTCCAATTTTAACGTATCTTGTGTAGTGTATCCTTTGTTTTTAACCCAAAATCAACTTCTGTTTATATATCGAACCATTCCGTCTGATGCACGTGATTCTGACCTAATGAAAATATGGTTTCAGGATATACTTATAAATATAACACTGAAAACTCATTCTTTTGTAAGTGAAAATACTAATTAACTAAACATAGTTCAGTGATAGTTTCTGGAAAAGTAATAGTAGCAAATTGATTAGTTTGTTATTTGTTTTTTCTACTGATTTATAAATTTGAAAAAAATACATCTCCTTTTTGTAACATACAGTGTCCTGAAGATGTCAAAATAGATTAACGAAACATTGGCCTCAATGAAATAGAGTTTTCTTTAATTCAAGACTTCAAATCCCATGAAAAAATCAGTTGATATTAATATTGTTGACTAGCAGATTCAAAGATTTTTTTTTAAGTTTAGTCAATTTGTTGCTTTGAGTGACTGTCTCATTTTTCCATTACCAATACTAAAGAAATGTTATCTAACAAAACAGCAGAATTGTAGAACTAGTAATTTGATGATTCACTATTGGTCATTCGTCTCGCACCTGACAAAAACAATGAACAATCTTTGATATTAAAAGCTGGTTGTTATTTCATTCGTTATTCACTTTTGATTATGGAATTTACGACCCATTGTTTCGCGATAACTTGGTCATAAAACAATGATTTTATTAACAATCAAATGAATATTCTAGAAAAATAAAAATGCTTGAAATTTGAACTGCCAGTATCCGAGTAAGGTCGAGTTTGTTTTTGGCAATCTACTACGTTCATTCATCGAATAGTTACAAGGTGGCTAGTGGCTACTGGTTTGGTATTGTGAGGAAAAGGGTGAAATTAAATAGGTGCGTCATGCTGGTGATTCATAAGTGGAAATTTGGCATTTCAATGTACTGGGTATTTTGTGCCCAGTTTGTGCCAATTTGTGCCGTATGTTACGAATTTCGTGCCCATGAAGTTTTCGAAATATTTTGAGTTTTTCACATGAGTCACCAACTTGGCGCTGTGACTCATTTGTAGAAATTTAAAAAATTTTTCTTTCCGTCAAATTGTGCCCATTTATTGTGCCCATTTTGTGCCAATTTGTGCCGTATGTTACGAATTTTGTGCCTATGTTTTTTTTCGAGATATAGTCAAAAATATATGGAACATCCTGTACATTGAAATATTTTATTATCATTCAATACGTGGGTAACCTTTTCACCTTTTACAATTCAGTACGTGAGCGAAGATATTTTATTTTGAAACACAACTTGTCCTCAACAGAACATATACAAGAGTTTTCAAAATGGCCACTGATAGTTCGATCTGGTAGTCGAGTTTAGAGTTCTGCCGTGCCCGCAGCTAGTGAGGGCTATGGGGGGAGTTTGGAAGAATAAAGATTAGATTCATGGAAAAAGTTCGTAAAATATACAGATGGAGTCAGAATAAGACCGACAAACTCCGACTACAGATTCCTTGCCTCATTATGAGATGAAAAGTTTCTATCAAGGTATGTCCTAAAATGCATCCCCTCTGAGATACAGGGTGTCAAAAGTGCGAAAAAAATTAGAATAATTTGTTTTTCTCTAAAACTCCTGGAGCAAAAAAATTCGAACTTGGTGCACTAATCAAGGTTTATCAACGTGATAATTTGAAGTTATAATTTTCAATTTTCGTAAACCAGTGGCGTAGTTATAATGGTATGTGGTCATATTTTCCTTCATATTTTCTTTGGACAACTGAATTGACAAATGAGCGTTTGACATCAGTTAGGCTCATCCATACTCAACCTAAAAGTCATCACATTCCATTTGCCTGAAAGTGAAGGTTACTGAGATATTTGCAAAAAACTGAAGATATGTCCTGAGAAGAGACATAACATCCTGTGTGCTATAATCGCATAATGCACTTTTATTATAACTTATAGGAATAATTGTCATCCTCTTGAACGTTTTTTAATGTTGGGAGTATTCAAAACATAGTACAGGTAAGATCCACTGACAAACCCAGCCTCAAATTATAATACTCCTGTTAGAGGAGAGTTAAAGCCTAAAATAATATTTGTGAAAAACTGTAAATACCTTCTTTTAAATTTGTTAAATTTTATGTTGGAGTATCATTATCAAAGTCATTCCATACTGAATTATCTAGGAAAATATTTTCCAATCATCATGTTTTTGGTGAAGAAAAACAATTATTGTGTATTTATATCTACTCAAATAATAGAAACGGTTTATAGGATAAACAACATAAAAACAAAGAAGGCTCAAAGTAAATGTTTAAATGGACCACCATTTTGTTCGATACACAATTGGCATCTCCGTATCATTGACTGTCGCACGCTTTGGATTATTCCTGGTGTATCCTGTATTAACGTACATGCTGCTAAAATTCTTGCCGTTAATTCTTCTACAGATTCTACAGGTGTCGAATACACCAGGGATTCAAGGTATCCCCACAAAAAAAGTCCAGTGACGTTAAATCCGGAGAACGTGCAGGCCAGTGTATGAGGATCACGTCTACTGCTCGCTCGATCGGGCTTCAACTCAAACGTAGCTCTAATGTAAGTATCGATATATCAGTTTGTTTCTACCGGAAACAGTGACTGTCTAATTCAGACTCATCCGAACCATCTTTTCAATTCTTCCAACATACAGCTTTTAGCTTCTGAGGATGCTTACTATGTCAATTGACTGTACTGTTACTAAATAATTTTCTTTCGATTCGTGGTAACTAATTGCAAAGTCGAACCTTCCAGACTAGTTTGTATACAATTGATCAATGCATAAAAAATACACAAATTTTTTTTCTTGTTCTTTTTCAAAACCATATGCTGAATGGATTAATTTTCCTCGATACACCAATTAGAAAAGGCTCTAAAAATGATACTCCAACATAAAATTCAACAAATCAAGAGTACTTATCTTCGGTTTTTCGCAAAAATTGGTTCAGATTTAGACTCTTATTTGAGTGGAGTATTATTAATTTGAAGTTGGGTTTGTTTTTTTTTATCATTGCACATAGTAAATTACGTTGATACTCAGGACAGATCTTCAGTTTTTCTCAATTATCTCAGAAACCTTCACTTTTAGACACATAGAATGTTATGACTTTTAGGTTAGGTATCGATGAGCCTAACTTATGTCAAACGCTCATTTATCAATTCAGTTGTCCAAAGAAAATTCGTTTACCTAAATAATATGACGAATAAAAAAAACGGACTTATCTGTACTATGTAATGAATACTCCCTACATTGAAAAATGTTCAGGAGGTTGACAATTATTCCCATAAGTTATAATAAAGTTGCATCATGCGATTATAGCACACAGGATGTTATGTCTCTTCTCAGGACATATCTTCAGTTTTTTGCAAATATCTCAGAAACCTTCACTTGTAGGCAAATGGAATGTTATGACTTTTAGGTTGAGTATGGATGAGCCTAACTGATGTCAAACGCTGATTTGTCAATTCAGTTGTCCAAAGAAAATATGACGGAAAATATGACCACATACCATCGTAACTACGCCACTGGTTTACGAAAATTGAAAATTATAACTTCAAATTATCACGTTGATAAACCTTGATTAGTGCACCAAGTTGGAAATTTTTTTCTCCAGGAGTTTTAGAGAAAAACGAATTAATCTAAATTTTTTTCGCACTTTTGACACCCTGTATCTCAGAGGGGATGCATTTTAGGACATACCTTGATAAAAACTTTTCATCTCAAAATATGGCAAGGAATCTGTAGTCGGAGTTTGTCGGTCTTATTCTGACTCACCCTGTATATAACCGAAATTATTGTAAGTATAGATCTTTTTAAAAAATGTATTCAATTAATAACCAGTCTAGGAGAGATTCATTAATTCTTTAATTCATTATTCCCTTCATTAATTTCAATCGTCTTAATCTCATATTTGTACATAGTAAATTAAATGTTTTTATATTTTTCTAAAGTGTTTTAAATCTATAAATGATCAGTATCTACCTAGTTAGTCGTGAATAAACCCCAATTCACGACAAGTGGTGGAGGCTGCCGTGGTTTAGTTTGTGGATTCATTTTTCATAATGGATCAATGTTCATTTTGTTATAAATTTGAATAGTGGTACAATCAACTCAATGCAGTTGTTTAGCTTGAACATCATAGACTTTGAACTTGATCTAGGTCCGGTTCAACTAGGTAGGAATTGCTATCCATATGTTTTGTTTTTGAATGAATCTCTCCCAAGTCTATATGCAACAATAGCATTTCTAAATAAATATAATTCTTACGAAAGTATGCCATATCGTACAGAATAAACTCCAGAGAATGTTTATCAAGATTGAATAAATGCTATTAATGTAGTTCTAACAAATTATTTTCAGGAAAATTATTTCAATTTTGTTGTTTTTTTATAATTTGGACAAACTTGTGATATCTAGTGCATACGGTTTATGAGAATAACTACGTGTAGGTTCTTCAATACTACTTTTACACTGAAACTTCAGCTTTCCTCTGGCCCCTAGCAGAGATTAGTACTTTGGCAGAAGCAAGAAAGAAATGAACGGCCGCTGCCTTTCCAGAATTCCTAAAACAGAGATTTTTTGAAGAATCATAAGAGATGTGCTTCAGAGAATGCATCGACAGATGCATTATTATTTTGTCGTTTACCCAATAGGTGCAGTAAACGATTTGTCAGAATAATGAAAAAGGAATTTGTAGAATCCTTGGTATATTCTGCATACACGGTTGTGTTACAGAATTTGACAATGAAACCGCAATTGGAAGTCGTATAGAGTAAGCTTATGAGAAAAGAATTTGTTGAATCCTTGGTGTAGGTATTCTAAATACACGGTTTTGTCAGAGAATTTGACAATGAAATCGCGATTGGAAGTCGTATTATGATGATTTATTTTATGTTGTAGGAATACCTATGATGAGAAAAGTTGAGTCCAGTTACTTATAGAGTTTCTTCAAAAAATGTGAAAACGGATATGATTCACGTAAATTCCAAGCTATGTATGTGCACACATTAGTTCCTTAAAGCGATTTGGAACTTAAAGAAAAAGAAGAGTTCGTAGGAAAACGAAATAAGGATGTAGGCAATGGCCGACATGTTGAAATGAATTGAAGGGTGAAGTATGAAACTGCCTGATAATAAAACTGTGCAGTGTTTTAATGAGTAAGGAATGATGTCAAACATAATTTAATGGAAATTGTTGAATGTAATGTGGAAAGCGAGTGTGAAATTGTTTTGTGATATCCTGTATCTAATCCTATGCAAATAATTTCAGGGTATCAAATTACAAAATTAGCTTCGGAATGTGAGAGAGGGTGGTATTTTCATTTTTTGTAAATGAAAGAGAATGACAATGGATGAATGAAAAATGTGACAATTATGATACTTCGAAAATGGAAGTATGATTATATAATTAGTATATATATATATATATATATATATATATATATATATATATATATATATATATATATATATATATATATATATATATATATATATATATATATATATATAGACAGATGAATCTTAAAAATAAAATAAAATATTGAATATACACACCATAGAAATACAAATATTTTCTAATTTTGTTAAAATAAAAAATTAAATAAATATAAAAATTATTGAGATTAAACGTTTAAAATCAAACCGAAGGACTAAACAATCAAAATTCAAACTAAAGGATTGAACAATTGAAAATGAAATAATTGGTATTGTTAAAATTTTATATAAAAGCTGTAGACAACACAATTCTAAATTATTAAATTTTATATCAGATTGAGGAAATATTTTGGCACTAAAGTCGCATTGGAATAATAACATCTACAGGCATGAGCAACACCTCATGCAAGTCTTTAACATACTCTGCTTGTAGCTATAAAGCTTTCTTGTGTTTCCAACGGAATACTGAATAGTCAAGTTCTGACGTTTTTCTTGAACATTTCGTATGAGTTGATCGTTTTGAGTTCGAGAGGTAGCTCATTGAAAAGTTTTGGTCCCATGAAAGTGTAACATTTTTGTCCTATAGTTTTTTCAGTTCTTAGTATCACAGCGTTACTTTTATGTCTTGTGTTGTAAGGGTGCTGAATAGGCAACAACGACGATTTATGTCTAAACTGCCTCAAGAGGATCGCAAAAACAAATATCTGACACATTCATTATCATTGTTTCTTGATATAGGCTACAGGATGGATATTCTCGCGGTTTTTTATACATCATTTTAAGAATGCACTTTTGAATTTTTTGGAGGTTATTGATAACTGTTTTTGAGGCTCCTCCTCATGCAATGACTCCATAGGAAAGATGACTTTCGACCAAAGCATGGTACAATATTTTCAGATATTTTATATTAATGATGTTAGATATGTTTTTGAATTTGTAGACCATGAATCGAAACTTTTTAATCACATAATTAACTTGATCTTCCCATTTCAAATGAGAATCTATACAGGCCGTTTCTTTTATCATGTGGTAACATTGCTATATTCTAAACCGTAACAGATACGAAGACGATTAAATCGGAGAAAAGGTAACTATTGTGGAGAACAGTACAATGGTCAAAGAAAATTTACAGGGAGTCTCGCCCTTCCCGAGTTATACAGGGAAAACCAAAAATGCTGTTATTGGTTTTTTTACGAATAGAACTGTTATTTCTGAAAATATAAAAAAATGTATATTTTAGGTTATCGGACATGCACAAACTTTTCCCCAGAATATTTTTTCCAATACTGCAATAATAAAAAATTTTCCCATATGGTACATACTTTTTGGCGGTCACTGTATACCCAAGTATTTAAGCTCATCGACAGACTCCATTTTCAAAATTGTTCCGTCATCATATGGTATTTCCAGTTCTTTATATGCTGGTAAATTTGTAGAGTAAGATGTAAACGGCAAAAAATGAGTTTTTTTATAATTGATTGTAAGTAGTCTATCGTTGAAAAAATTGATTATATTTTGAAAATCAACTTCAATGTTAGTTTTGAGAGTGGTCCAGTCAGTTCCTTCGTAAAAAACAGCAGTGTCGTCCGCGAAACTCACAACTTCCCCACACGTATCTTGTTCGAAAAGATCATTGATATACAAATTGAAAAGGATTGGCCCCAAAACAGTACCTTGAGGCACTCCATATTTTATCATTCGATAACTGCTCATAGTTCCATTGATATTGACGCATTGTTTCCTGTTAAATATGTAACTCTCAAGTAATTTATGAGCAACTCCTCGAATGCCAATATTTGAGAGCACTGACAGTAGTTTTGAATGGTCAACGGTATCGAATGCTTTTGCCAGATCTATGAAAACACAAATAGAAGGATTTTTTTTGTCAATTCCATTATTTATCAATCCTGTCAATCTGGCAAAATATAAAATAACATAAAGGTTGAATTATATGAGTGCCCTTAGAAAAACAATGGTTTGTTTATGAAAAAACGTAAAGAGTGTCGTTCATTAAAAATAAAACTTCTTTCTTATTGAAAATATGACCATCCTGAATCAAATTTAATGCCTCTGCGTCAAATTGGTGACCGACTGGTAAAACTCTGACTATCTCGAAAACTAAACTGGCACAAAATTTATATTTTTTGCACAAATTGGCACAAAATTGAAAAAATTTTATGGAAAAAGAAAATTTTGGTATTTCCATGTATGACAGCGTTAAATTGGTGACCCACACGAAAAACTCTTACAGCCGTATGCATAGTCAATCGCCAGCGACTCGCCAGAGTTTCGCCGTTCGCTACACAAGGATTATAATGCACAGTCGAGCTCCAAAAAAGGGACAATTACGCGATAATTCACATTTTGGCGAAACGCTGGCGATGTACCACTTTTTTGGAGCTCGACTGCGCATTATAGTTCTTGTGTAGCGAGCGGCGAAACTCTGGCGAGTCGCTGAAATTGACTATGCATACCGCTGTTAATGTCTCGAAAACTACACATGCACAAACACAAAGTTCACAACATACGGCATAAATTGGCACAGAATGGTTACAATTTACCGAAAAGATTAAAATTTCATATTTTCATGAAGAATCATCAAGCATCACATCACATCACAGCATCAAGTTCTGAATATTTCGAAAACAGCAGGGTCACAAGATTTATAATATACGGCACAAATTGGCACAAAATGGGCACAATTTGATGGAGAGAAAACTTTTTGAAGATTCCATGTAAGTATGAGTCACAGTGTCGAGTTGGTGACTCATATATATAATTCTAAATATTTCGAAAACTACATGGGCACAAAATTCATAAATAATGCACAACTTGGCACAATATGGGCACAATTTTATAGGACAATTTTTTTTTGAAATTTCCATATATGAGTCACAGCGTCAATTTGGTGAATCATATGAAGAACTCTAACAGCCGTATGCATAGTCAATCGCCAGCGACTCGCCAGAGTTTCGCCGTTCGCTACACAAGGATTATAATGTTCAGTCGAGCTCCAAAAAAGTGACAACTACGCGATAAGTCACATGTACCACATTTTTGGAGCTCGAATGTGCTTTGTAGTTCTTGTGTAGCGAGCGGCGAAACTGGCGAGTCGCTGGAATTGACTATGCATACGGCTGTAAATATCTCGAAAACGACAAGGGCACAAAATTCGTAACATATGGCACAAATGGCACAAATGGCACATTCCATGTATGAGTCATAGCGTCAAGTTGGTGACTCATATAAAGAACTCTAAATAGCTCGAAAACTACACGGGCACAACATTCGTAACATACCGCACAAGTTGGCACAAAATGGGCACAAAATACCCAGAACATTGAAATACCTAAGTTTCATATGGATCACCAGCTTGACGCACCAAAATTAAATCTGCTGTAGGGTTAGGAAATTGATAAAGAGAAGAATTCTCAGAACTTAATCCACGATCAAACGAATCCTAATAATTCCCCTCTTCTTAATCTGTTTTGACGTAATACGAGGTGAATGTAATAAATTATGTCAGACGAACAATATTTGTTATTCGTTGAGGTATCGGAGGACAAGTATAAAACTGCTCCCTAATTAATTAACGGTTATGGAATATGGAGGAATGACTTCCTAATTGTGACTCATTATACTTCTGCTTGAAGAAGCCATTGTATTGGCGAAACATATGGCGTGGTTTTGTAAAACAAAAATTTAGTGAGAATAAATTTTAAATTTCTATCATAAACGATAACAATACAGAGTGAATTGAAAATTTAATACTGATGAACTGCAGTTATGATTAGTTTTTATCATTGTGAAATAGATTTACAAAAAAAAAAGAGAAAATTGTTTTACGTCATGTCAGATGAATGGTTCACTGAAGGCAAAAAAGTCCCTTGAAATAGCACTTTCAAACGTGGGTGTTTTTATCGATATATGTCAAAAATAGTTACGTCAACCAAAGACAAAAGACACCCAACTGAAAACTAAAATTTAGTAGTTCGAGTTATTATCATAGAAATATATATTATATACTTACTCTAGAATGCTGATCCCGCCAATTTTCACGGCGAAAAGCATGCCGCGTATGCGACCCGTTTACGATGTGCGCATGCGCGTCATGAGTGTAGTTTGGGTAGATCGTTGCCAAGTTTTAAAATAATTTGGTGTTCCAATTCAGAGTTTTTTTTTATGAGGCAATAAAACACATGTCATTTGAAAGAGAGAAATTTGACAGCGCATTTGGGACATTTAAAACCGAAAAAAACCTTTTAGAGATAGATTACTCCGAATTTTAGGAGCGGAAGAAACTTAATTCGACACTTTCATCTTTGTTCAAGAACAAACTAATAATAGATGTTCCTGAATTTGGCATAAGGGATTCTTATAGAATAGGAAAATCTGAAGAAAATATAAATAGACCTATTGTTGTTGAACTTTTGACAAATAAACTCAAAACCGAAATTTTGAATAAAGCGAAAGAACTGAAGGGCACTGGTATATTCATTGCCCTTGATCTGACATTAGAGGATTATCAGCAAAACAAATTTCTCCTGACACAGCAGAGGGAGGCTCTTGAAAATGGTCTCTTAGCCAGAATTAAAGGAAAGAAACTCATTGTCGATGGTATTGGATATAGCTACGCAGATTTGAAATCGAAACAGCTATCTAAAGCTACAGAAAGGAATGAAAATTCTCAGAATACAGCTCTAGATCAAACGGACATTGAAGCACGAACGAGATCGAAATCATCACGAACATCCTCCAGAATCGCAAACAAATTTTGAACATTTTTATATTCATCATTATTTCTATATAATTTTAGTATTTCATGTATATATATATAAACTTTTTCGTCTCACATTAGAAATGTTAACTATTGGTCATCTCAATATTAGATCCTTATTACCGAAAATATCCGATATAAAAGAGCTTGCGTCAAATCATGACCTTTCCATTTTCTGTCTTAGTGAAACATGGCTATCGGCAAATCTGTGAAATAGAAGGGTATAAAAATGATCGTTCATTAGGTAGGGGAGGAGGTGTCTGTATATATGTTCAAAACTTTCTGACTTTCACAGTTATACGAACCAATGAAGATATTGAACAACTTTGGATAAATGTAAGACATACCAAAGGTAGTTTTGCAGTAGGTGTTGTGTATAAGCCCCCTGACTATTCATCAAATGAATTCATTAGTAAATTGGAGAATGAAATATCGATATTGGCTCCCCTTTACGATGAAATTTTTATACTGGGAGATTTCAACATTGATATGTTGAAAACCAATACTACTATACATGATAAAATGAGTAGTATGCTTGAGGGCTTGGGACTTACGCAAATTATCCAATCACCTACAAGAATTATAACTTCTTCTATCTCGCTTATTGATTTAATAATTACTTCAACAATGAGAATATTGTAAAAAATTCAGATGTCGTTCCTGTAAATCATATCTCGGATCATGAATTCATTTATGTAGAATTAGATGTCGCTAGAAAGCTTCATAAACCCGTATATAAATATATGAGATTTCAGATTCTTTGATAGTGATAGATTTCAACTTGAACTCAGACAAATAGACTTCCATGAAATTTTCCTTGTTGATAATATTAACGATAAGTTGCGTTTTTTTAATGATAATGTAGTTTCGATGTTTAATGCACATGTACCATTAAGGAGAATCAGGATAACTAAACAATATGCACCTTGGATTACAGACAATATCAAGCTCCTTATGTCACTTAGGGATAATGCTCAGAAAAGATGGAAAAGAACCCAATTGCAATCGCATTGTGACTATTACAAAATACTCAGAAATTTCACTACATTGGCTTGTAGAAATGAAAAGAAAGCTTATTACCAATATAGATTACGAACACAAGGAGTTAATAAAATGTGGAAAAATTTGGATCACCTAAATATTCGGAAACATAAAACAACATTACCAGAAAATTTTACAGATGTGAATGCAATAAATGACTTTTTTGTTAACGGAATTCCTAAGAACGCAGCTGACCAAGGTGCTGTTGATTTTTATCGCGAAAATCACTTGAGAAACTCCAAGAAACTTACTTTTCAAACAGTTTCACAGGATGCTATTCAGAAGTCTTTATATAACTTAAGATCTAACGCACAGGGATCGGATGGGATAAATTTGAAGCTACTGTTGATGTGTTGTCCATATATTCTACCGCCCATAACTCATATTGTAAATTTTTGTATTTTGAATAGTTTTCCCGGATGATTGGAAGCATTCCTTTGTCCAACCACTACCAAAAAAACGTTTAGTAGAGGAGCTCAAAGATCTCCGTCCCGTTAGCATTCTTCCTACTCTATCGAAAGTTCTCGAAAGAGAAATCGATTTACAATTGAGAGCAAATGCATCACAGTTCAGTATAATCCCTGAGGTGTAGTCTGGGTTTCGAAAACAACATAGCTGTGAAACTACTCTTTTATCTGTTACAGATGATATCTTGAGAGGGATTGATAAGAAGCAATGCACGATATTGGTTTTACTGGACTACTCAAAAGCATTTGACACTCTGGATCATGACCTTTTAATAACAAAATTGAAATACATAGGCTTGTCTTCCAGAGCGGTAGAGTTTTTCAAGAGTTACCTTCGTGAACGAAGTCAATGCGTCAAAATAAATGAGAAAATATCAAACCACCTCCAGATACCATCAGGTGTTCCCCAGGGATCAATATTGGGTCCATTGTTATTTGCCCTTTTCGATAATGCAGTGAGCAATTGCAAAGTGAATTTTTATGCTGACGATACTCAGTTAAATCATTCATTTTTTCCTCGAGATCTTGATGTTGCTCTTGATAACATCAACAGTGATATTTCTACACTTATAGGCAAATCCAGAACTCACTGTTTGAACGTAAATGGTGATAAAAAGACAATAATGGTTTTTGGCTCCAAAGCTCAGAAAAATCTTCTGAATGACAATGTGCGAATAATTGTGGAAAATGCAGAATTAACACCTAAAAAAGGTAGTAGGAATTTAGGGCTAACAATGGATGACGAACTGAGGTAAAAATCTCACATTTGCAATATTCGTCGAGTAGGATTTGCTAACTTAAAAAAAAATCTATAACAATAGACAGTTTTTGAACAAAAAAGTAAAATCTATACTTTGTGAAGCTTTGGTATTATCCCGTTTCAACTATTGTGATTCAATTTATGGGCCAAGCATCGACTCCGATGACATACGCCGCATACAAGTGATGCAAAATTCGCGTCTCAATATGACAAAAAGAAGGTTTCTTCATTCAGCTTGTCTATTTCACAGAATCATTGTCTCGAAAACACCCCCCTGTTTGATGAAAAAATAACTTTCCGTGAAGATGTTCATAACATAACTATTTGGTTCAAGGGACTTATAACGCCCCCATTCACAGAACAACAATTTTCAGACGGTCATTTTCCTATCAAGTATCACGGATTTATAACTCAATTCCACAACACTTGAAGTGTTTTAGAGGAGTCAGTTTCAAAAAGCAAATGAAAAAATATCTCCTGAACGATCAGATGCATTAGGATCCCATGATGACGAGCTACGACTCTCTCTTTCATATAAGTACATCGTTTTATATCGTTGCTCATAACTACACATCGAAAAATATGACTTTGCCCATATGTATAAAATTAGAATTTTCTTTTGTATTTTTTTTAATGTTTTTTTTTATTTTTCGTGCTTAAGAATAATAACAGAGGTTTATGTATTGTTTATTTCATACATGATGCATGACCACTTGATCTTCGGCATTTTCCCATGAATATGTATTTGTGTATTTTATGTACTTTTTTGTGACATTTATATTGTGGGAAATAAAGACCTATTATTATTATTATTTGAAACAATAATGTACCCTATGCTACTGTTATTATATTGACCGTGCAACAGTGCTTTTTCATCAGCAAGAGGACTTATCACTAAGATCTGTCACTCTTGTCACAGATCAGAGACGGTTTTTAGAATTTCAGATTTTCTCTTGTCGTTTTGTGTGGTGTTTGTTGTGGTTGGTTATTCTTTCATCATTCGTGAATTTGCATTAATCTTGTTCCTTTAAAGACAATTTCTAATAAAGCCGTTTCTTCCTACAAATAAACAATGAACTGTTCAGTGTTGTGTAAAGGCAAAATTCCTGAAATAAATCATTTTGGTAGATTGTTGTATATTAGGTTAAATAAAGCAGATATACTTTATCAGTCGGAAGAAGGCAAAAATGCTCTCGACCGCTTTTTTGTACCTTCGAGGTAAAACATAAATTGTAGGCAGACCGGCAGAAGTCAGTATAAAATTAAACCTGATTGATTAAACTCGTGTTTTATTATAACAATTATAAATGCCGATTCATACTAATCGTGCATACATAACATTGGCGACGAGGTATTTTTTGTACTTACGTGCAGTATATCAGTTAGTAAATGGTATTAACAAGAAAGTGATAAAGTAGTAAATAGTTTTTCGCATAGAACACAAAATGGCGGAAAGTTTTGGAATATTGGGCACTCTCTCAACGTTTGACCCCAAAATATCGGACTTTTCGGTGTTCAAAGAAAGAATTAAACAATTTTTCATCGCAAATAAAATTACCGACAAGGATCGCAAATGGCAATCCTGTTGAACACTTTAACCGAAGAATGTTACGTGTTGATTCGCAACCTGTGTGTTCCCGAGCTCCCGGAAAGTAAGTCATATGACGATTTGGTTGTGTTATTAAGTGAACATTTAACGCCTGTGAAGTCTCACTTTGCTGAACGTCTGGAATTTTATACCGCTAGACGCAATCTTAACGAAAGCGTTGCTGAATGGGAGGCCCGAGTGAAACAACTAGCGTCGAAGTGCAAATTTGGGACGGAACTTAACAATGTTATGAGAGACATTTTCGTAATTGGCATAAATGAAGGAAAAATAATGGATAGACTATTTGAAGAAGATGCATCGGATTCAGCGGTAACTCTGGCCCGATTACTGAAGACGGCTCTTTCGAAGGAATCGACCATCAAGGAACAAACCACACGTGAGAGTTCGGGAGTCGTAATAAAACAAGAACCAGTGCATTTTCAACGCCAGCGACGTGGAGGCAGTAGACCTTCAGGAAGCCGGCCGTTCAACGCTGTTGGTAAGGAAGGAAGTCGGAGTTATTCGGTAAGCCAAAATAGCAACTTTCATAAAACTATTGAGTGCTCGGTATGCGGCCGCAATAATCATTCAGCGCGCGAGTGCGCATACAAAAATTACAATTGCCACAAATGTGGCGAAAAGGGACATCTAGCGCCTAGATGTAAGAAAATATCTCATAATTTTTTAGAACAATCAGAAAGCTATGAACAATTAACAGATGAGTCAATTTTTAATCTATCTGAAATAAATAGTGATGTAACTGATAGCATGGGTAATGTCAAACCCACTTACGTTAAATTAGTCGTAGAGGGTATTCCAATGAGTTTCGAGGCCAATTCGGGATTTTCTCATTCCGCAATATCGGAAAAATTATATTCAAAGCATTTTGCAGAAAAAAAGCTTTTAAAAAACGACTTAGCACTGCGAGATTACGTTGGATTTACATTTGAACCATTAGGTTACTTGAATTTCGAAGTAATATTTGAAAATAATAGTTACATTTTGAAAACGTACGTTATCAAACACGGAGGCCCCCCACTCATTGGAAGAAACGGATTAAAAATGCTTAATTTAGGTATTTGTAAATTGAGGGAAAATTGTAAAAATATTATCGATATAAAAAATTTCTGCAATGTAGATTCTTCGGCCATGATCGAAGTTCTACTATCTAAATATGAGAAAGTTTTTGAACAAAAAATGGGAACGTTCAACAAATTTGAAATTTCACAACAATTTAAGGAAAACTCTGTTCCAAAATTCTTCAAGCCCAGACCCGTTCCTTTCGCTCTCAAACCGAAAATCGAAGAGGAAATTAAGCGATTAGTTGATAATGGAGTTCTTGTACAAACTGAATTTTCAGAATGGGCCACGCCCATCGTACCGGTCTTGAAGGAAAGCGGCAGCATTAGAATATGCGGCGACTTCAAAATAACACTCAACCCAAATCTGCCAATTCAACATTTCCCTTTACCCCGTATAGAGTACTTGTTCACGCAACTTCAAGGTGGAGACAAGTTCTCAAAAATTGATTTATCGGAAGCTTACCAGCAAATTGTATTAGATAAAGCTTCGCGAGAATTTGTAACGATCACAACCCATAAAGGTATGTTTTCTTATACACGTTTACTATACGGCATCACGTGCGCAGGGGCTATTTTTCAAAACATTATGGAACAGTTGTTCGCTAATATGGAAGGAGTCGTTTGCTTCCTCGACGATATTTTAATAACGGGTAAAAATGACAAAAAACATTTAGAACGGATAGAAAATGTTTTTGGGCGTTTACAGGAATGTGGATTGAAATTAAGGAGGAAAAAATGTTCATTTTTCCAGAAATCCGTAAAATATCTTGGACATATTATCAATAGTTCGGGATTACATAATTCAGAAGAACGAGTGCTCGCAATAAAGAAGGCTAAGGTCCCTAAAACAATTACTGAATTAAAATCATTTTTGGGCATGTTGAACTTTTACTGCAAATTTCTTCCCGATGCTTCGGCTTGCCTGAAACCACTTTATAATCTATTAAAGAAGGATACTGTTTGGGATTGGAATTTGAAGTGTGCAAAAAGCTTTGAAGACGCAAAAAAACTGTTGCTATCTTCACCGGTTTTGGCACATTTCGATCCAACTAAAAAAATTAAGTTAATGGTTGACGCTTCCAGCTGCGCATTGGGCGCGTCAATTTCACATGTTTATGACGATAAATCAGAAAAGCCAATCGCTTTCGCGTCGCGTCTTTTAAATTCCGCGGAGATATCGTACTCCCAAATAGAAAAAGAGGCTTTAGCGATTATTTTCGGAGTAAAAAAATTTTTTCAATATCTTTATGGTAGGAAGTTCATTTTATGTACCGACCATAAACCATTATTATCTATTTTTGGAGAAAAAAAAGGTCTACCAGTTTTTGCAGCAAACCGTCTGCAAAGGTGGGCACATATTCTGGCAGCATTTGATTTCGAGATTTTTTATGTTAGGAGTTAAAACAATTACGCCGATTTTTTATCAAGACTACCAATTGAAGATGATTCGATTGAAGTAAGCAAAACCTTATGTAACTTCAGTATTTCTTCTAATATATCTTACTTATATTATGTGAGTAAATCCGGTTTCTCTATTGATTTTATGTCGATAAAAAAAGAAACGGCGATCGATCCGATCTTGAGTAAAATAATTTTATTTCTTAGAAGTGGATGGCCTGAAAAGTGTCCACTGGACGAATTCAGACCCTTCTTCAATAGGAAAACGGAGATAACAATAGAGCAGGGCTGTTTGATGTGGGGGTACCGGCTGATAGTACCTGAAAAATTCAGGAACTCCGTTTTAACTGAACTCCACAGTTCCCACATGGGAATAGTAAAAATGAAGGCATTCGCACGGTCCTATGTCTGGTGGCCTTCTATTGATTATCAAATAGAAAATTCAACTAGAAATTGTAAATCGTGCTCGGTTTATGCCAGTAATCCCCCAAAAACTGACTTAGTCGTATGGAATTGGCCCCAAGAGCCTTGGAATAGGCTACATGCGGATTTTTTTGGCCCTATGTTCAATAGATTTTTTTTAGTGCTTGAGGACGCTACTTCCAAATGGATAGAGTGTGTAGAAATGTCAAGTATGACAGCCTCAGCAACAATACGGGTTATGCGTGAGATGTTTTGCAGATTTGGTCTCTCCTTTGAAATATGCACTGACAACGCAAAAACATTTACGTCAGACGAATTTCAATTTTTTTTAAAGTCTTGTGGTATAAAACACACCACAGGAGCCCCTTATCACCCTTCTACTAAAGGACTCGCTGAAAGTGCAGTGAAGATTATGAAAAATGCTATTTATAAAGGTCGGTTTGAAAACAAAACTTTGGATATTGATTTGATAATAAACCGATTTTTATTTCAATACAGGAATACACCCCATTCCACCACAGGGGAAACTCCTTCGAAATTATTGATAGGACGCACTATGCGCACAAAGTTTGATTTGTTGCTACCTTCAACAAAAATGGTAGTAGAAAGTAAACAAAACAACCAACGCAAATACTATCGAGGTAACAGAAAAACGGAATTTGGAGCAAATGATTGGGTCTGGGTCCGCGATTATAGAGCAAATATGCCTCAATGGTGTACGGGGGTAGTGAACAAAGTTCTAGGCCAAAGAACTTATATTGTAGAAACAGATAATGGACTGATTTGGAAACGACACATTGATCAATTAAAAAACAGAGTTCCTTGTAAAAAAGACAACAATAGAGTTATGACTAATAATCCGTTAAAAATTAAACAAAAAGAAGATGTTTCTATCATTCCACGATCTGACATAACTAGGGAAATATATGGTGATGATCTCAACAGACCATCATTTTCAAATGTAAATATTGTAAATAATGATGATGGTGATGATCCTCAGAGATCAACACCACATGTAAATATTGTAAATAGTGATACGGCGGTACACCCCGAATTAGTAACGAGTATCAGCGATTCGAATATTTCCAACGGTACGGCGCCCGCGTCGCCCCTAGACACAGTGCGGGTTTTACGTCGGCGGAGTAAATTGTGCGAACCTGAGAGACTCACATATGATTAGATTTTAGAAGGGAAGGTGTTGTATATTAGGTTAAATAAAGCAGATATACTTTATCAGTCGGAAGAAGGCAAAAATGCTCTCGACCGCTTTTTTGTACCTTCGAGGTAAAACATAAATTGTAGGCAGACCGGCAGAAGTCAGTATAAAATTAAACCTGATTGATTAAACTCGTGTTTTATTATAACAATTATAAATGCCGATTCATACTAATCGTGCATACATAACTGCTTTGCTCAAAATAGCGTAAATATTATTTTAGCTTGACAAACAAGGCATGATTTTTGGTTATTGTTCTTAAGAAGAGACCCCAGCAGAACATCTGAGTGAGAAAATTGTAATTTGTGGCATATATTTTCCTCATGAAAAATCATGTGAAAACGACAATAGAATAATTTGAAACCTAGTGCAGTACCAATACTGTGTCTGCGTAAGCATGCATGGCGAGTGATACAACTTTCAACCACACCGCTTATATTATGAGTTCTAGATTCCTACAAAATGTACTAAACATACATAGAATCGCCTCGGAAAATTAATGTCAATGTGGAAGTGCTTTTCTTTGATGGTAAGGAAAATGCTTCTGGTTTCACTTTTCATGCACCCCCATTGTGGAAATTTCACTAAGGTAGTACAACCAGAAATACTCGTAGAAATAGCATGTTAATATCTTCAAATGATTTGAATTGAATGCAGTTGCATATTTTGACATGAATCGTTCTAGAAAAAAAACTTCGAGCTTCCAAGCATCCAATTTTACTAATCCAATATGAGTTGAAATAATTCATGATATTAGCTGAAATAAATTTTCATAGTTTTTTGTACTTTCAATTTATTTTCCAATCCAGTAATTTCTCGAAAGCACCGACGATTTGGGGTGGATCCGTAGGTTTTTGTTGGTTACCTACAGCTGAAAAGTGAATGTGATACCAAAAATCAGTCGCTTCAGAGCGATAAATAATAATAATAACCGTACTCTACGTTCTGATGGCATTTGCTGAATATGTGGGATCATGAATATGTGAAAATATGTATTCAAATGGGCTAAATACAAATAACATTTATGAGTACAATGAGGTTTCCAACCTTATTCTCCGAGATTCAGAATTAACATCTGTTGATCTTCACAAGTACCATAATATTTTACTAAAACCGGGACTAAGAAAAAAAATCACTAATGACGCGCATGCGCATTGCGGACTAGACTGAACTCTTTACATCACTTTTGACATGGGGGATCAGCATTCTAGAGTGAGTATATGATATGTATTTCTATGGTTGTTATTCAAAATCAAAATAATGAAATATGATTCATTTCCGTCTTCACTATATATTGGTTTATAGACAACGACACATATTCTCCTCAAAGCAGACATATATCTCAAATATCAAAAACATTTGAAAATTCTACAGAATATTTCATGAACACGTAAAACTTTTTTAGGAGGCGAGATGAGGAAACTCATCGCATGAAACTGAACTTCGCAGACAATGTGTCACTAGGGGAATGCATTGAATGCTCGCAATCGAAAATGATAATATAACATGTGTCATCACAGTATATCGTCTGGTTACCTGAAACTTCTATGGAAACATTTGATTATTCATTGTAGCAGGTACTTCATGAATTCTGAAAATGATTTTCACTGAGCTATTCCAGTAGAAGTTATTCAACAAACCCTGATTTGAATATGAACAAACTTGTTTACTTGATTTATATAAAGTTAAAAATATGCAAAAAAAATTTTCATTATTTATTCATTAATTTTTCATAGTTTTGATACATGAAGGCCTATGAACCCAATAACATCATCCATAAATTGACACATACAAAAAACTCTAAAAAGATCTAAATACTAAAGGATGAAGTGTGCTTTGTTGAAGTTCTAAACAAAAAGATGTAATATAAATTACATTTCTGCCCACCAAATATGAGTTACAGTCCTCGTGGTTCTGGTTCCCTTCCAGCGGAAGAGCTTCATCGATCCCTCATCACTTGGAAGGATCGATCCCTCATCACTTGGAAGGATCGATTGCAGCCTGCGAAATGGATCTGATGCAGATTCTGGGGAACATGTTCTCCCTACGAATCAGTTGTCCTGAAACTGTTGCGAAGAAAATTGGATTGGATAATTTGGGAAACACTTGCTACATGAATAGCATTTTACAAGTTTTATTCATGACGAAGAATTTCTAGAACGAGATTTTAACGGAGAACGAGAACCTTTTCATGCAGCTGCAGTTTTGTGAAAATTCATCATCTCTTACAACAACCAATTTCCTGGAGTCTTTGAAGTGCACTAGATACTCGTTAGGACAACATTGGAATTGGACAACAGAATTGTTCCAAATTCCTGGGGTTCTTGTTGAATACTCTTCGTGAGCAGGAAAGTAATAAAATCAATACTCTTGACCACTCTGGACTGAATGATTCCGTACAGTCTATCTCGTCTTGTGTCTGTAGTTTACTAGTTTACGTTGTAGTACATGTTCAAGAGGTAGCAAAAACGTATATATGACTCTGGAACTCCACCTAGCATTTCCCGATATGACTGATGACCAGTCCGTGCAAAGCTTACTGTTTCATCATCTGAAAACAGAACTTTTAACTGGTGATGATCAAATGTATTGCCAAATATGCGCCAAACTAACCGACAGTTATGAGACAACAAGTATAGCTGAGGCACCGGTCAATCTAATATAAACTACCATGTGCATATGCCTCAATGGCTTTGACAGAAACACAGTGCCGTTATGCACTAATAGAGAGAGAGAGAGAGAGAGAGAGTATGTGTTTATTATCCAAGATATAAAATCTTATTGACAAACACTGGTAAAAATAAAACATAAATAATAACACTAAATACACTAAATACACTAAATATAGAATTGTACGGAAAACAAAACAAAACATAATAATATAATTAAATATAAACAATAGCATCTATACATTATATATTAATACATATTACATACTATGATCATCATCAGTGTCATATCAGTGTCATATCGATCCGTCATTAAAATATTCGGTCAAGTTATAATACGCTTTTTGTACCAGTCTTTCATGTAACTTTTTTCTAAAAGCTTTGAGAGAATCCAAGTTCTTTATATCTGCGGGTAATTTATTATACATTTTGACACCGTTGTAAATTATTGAGTCTTTGATCAGTGTGGATTTAGGAATAATTAA
Source organism: Chrysolina oricalcia (assembly GCA_944452925.2). Taxonomy (NCBI): domain Eukaryota; kingdom Metazoa; phylum Arthropoda; class Insecta; order Coleoptera; family Chrysomelidae; genus Chrysolina; species Chrysolina oricalcia. The sequence goes on from OX101822.2 coordinate 51,364,937, forward strand.
TGATAGATTATTTGCATTTCTTGCAGTGCGATTGTTATTTTCGTATAGGGTTTTATTCTTGTAAATGAGACATGTAGTTTCTATCACGTAAATAGAAGTCAGCGTCAGTATTCTGTGTTTCAGAAAGAGAGGTTTGCAAGAACTCAACCTAGATACTTGGCACAAATACCGCACTGCCCTCTTTTGCAGCAGAAATATACTCTCAAAGAGTTCATTACTACATGAACCCCAGAACTGAATTGCATATCTCAAGTTTGACTCGATGAGAGCGAAATAAACATTTTTGGCAGCGGCATAACCTAACTCTTTGACTGTAGACCTGAGGGCAAAACAGCCAGACGATAGTTTTTTGTTCAATTTGTCAATATGATTGGTGAATTTCAAGTTGGTATCTATGTTAAGCCCCAAGAATTTTATATTGCTGTCAGATGGTATTGAGTCTGTCTCTAGTTCTATATCAGGAATAAGACATTTAAACGTGAGTAATTTCGTTTTATTGAAATTTAAACATAGAAAATTTGCATCGCACCACAATTTGATTTTTTGTAGGTCTTTTGTGACTTTTTTACGAAGCAGTACCACATCTTCAGAGTGCCATAGAATGGTAGTGTCGTCGGCAAATAAAGTGAAGGAACCTGATATATCTAAGAGGGATAGATCGTTAATATATAGGAGGAAAAGATAAGGACCTAATACTGAACCTTGGGGTACTCCCCAAGTAACGTCTTGTAATCCGGATGTTTGGTCAGTTTTAACTAGTTGGTTTCTTCCTGTCAAGTATGATTCCATCCACCTCAAGGCCATGTCTCTGATACCATAGTGAGATAGTTTCTGCAGTAATAATGGGTGATTGACACAATCAAAAGCTTTAGTCATATCACAGAATACTGCCGCCACATGCTTGCCTACATTGATGTTATTGTATGCCATTTCTAGACAATTAAACATGGCATCAGATGTATTTTTGTTATTTCTAAATCCAAATTGTTCATTGCTGATTAATTTGTTGGCTTCAAGATATTTTATCAGGCGGATTTTTACGAGCTTCTCTATCACTTTCCCTAAGGTCGGAATCAGAGAGATTGGTCTGAAGTTAGATGGATCTTGAGTATCCCCTCCTTTGTGAATAGGAATTACCACACTTGTTTTCAAAAACTCAGGAAATGTGCCCTTTTTGAATCCGTCATTAATTAGCATTGAAAGTACTGTTAAAGCCGTGTGAGGGAGATTTTAAAAAAATTTTATTGACAACTCATCATAACCTACCGCATTTTGATTTTTTATCGATTTGAAGACTTCTATCAATTCCGATGGAGTAGTGTCATAAAATATACAGGGAGAGGCAATGTTATTGTCCCTAAGGTATAAAAGAGGATTTTGCTCAGTGTTTAGGTTTTGAGTAAGAGAGTTCGCAATGTTACAGTAAAATGAATTAAACTGGTCGGAATCTATGAACCACTGTGATTCCTTATTACGAGATATTCCTCTTAGTTCATTGACTATACTCCAAGTCTCTTTTGTTGTGTTCTTCGCGTTTTCTAATCTCGAAAAGTAATACTTGTCTTTGGCTTTCTTTATAACTGCTCTATATACTTTTCTATATTTATTATAATAGTTGATGAAGGAATCGTCATTATAATATTTTCTAATGTATTGTAGCGCTATCATGTTTTTACAAGAGTTCCTTATTCCCTTCGTTATCCATTGCTTCTTGGGTTTCTTCCGGATTTTTTGCTTAGGAAATGAACATTGAAAAAATCTTTTTATTTTCTCATAAAATTCTCGAAACGGGTTTGTTGAAGACATAATAGAAAACCAATTGTAGTGATTACACAACGAGTTGAATTTATCATAGTTGGTTTTGCTGAAGAGTCTACCATATTTAGTCTTGTTAGTCTTTTTGGTGTCAAAATGTTTAATATCCCCCATTCTTATCTCAGCAGTGACAATTTCATGATCTGATAGATTAGCGTGTTCAACTTTGCATGACACATCGCTTTCCTCCAGGGAAGTACAAAAGTAGTCAATCATAGATTCCGAATATTTGCTAATTCGTGTCATTTCAGTAATATGCATTCTCAAGTTGTAACATGTAAGAGTCGTAATTAGATCTTTCACAGATCTATTCTGTGTGTCGTCAAAGTTCAAGTTGAAATCTCCCGTTAAAACAATAGTACCAGTAGGAGTTATTTTAGATAATAAAGTGTCCAATTTTGTGAGGAATACAGAAATACTACTTGTAGGTGACCTATAAGCACATATAAGATAAATTCTAAGTTTCTTGATACAAGCTACAGAGAACTCAAATTGTTTTTCTTCAAGTAGGCCCTCGAAGTATATAGCTTCAATAAGTAAATTATCTAGTATTGATTCATGAACTAAGATTGCAGTTCCTCCATGAGTAAAGGTTTTTCTGCAGAAAATTGAGATAGCTTTATAGTTAGGTATATTTATGCATTCATTTTCTTCCAGCCAGTGTTCTGTTAATAGTATAAAATTTGGAAAAATTTTCTGTTCTAATAATAGATACAATTCATCGATTTTGTTCCTAACTGATTGGATATTGAGAACAAAAAAAGTCAATTTAAAAATGTTTTCACAGCTGTCCGTTTTTGAAAATAATTGTCTATTTGTATTATTCCGACTATGTGTCAATTGTCCATTGTAATTTGCGACAATCGTGGGTATAAAAAATCCTTTTCCGGTGAACTATTTTGTTGACTTTTGTTATCGTTGTTTTCCTTTCCAGCATTACCGATTTGAATATTGTTTGGAGTCACGTTTCCCGAATAACCATCTTTAACACGTTGTCCCATATCTTCATATTCAGTTGTTCCGGCGGCTGGAGCCTTACAGGTTTTCATAAAGTTCAAAAGTGCTTTACTGATAGCTAGTCTTCCTGAATTGTTAATGGTGCCATTTCTGTTGTAGCATGTATTTCCTAGGTGGTTATTGCATTCAAAAACATACATATTTCGATTTCCGTTGGTATACAGGTTTTTGACAAAAGATAAATTGTTTTGATACAAAAGATCATTATGATTATGGGCTTTAGGAATATATGGTTCAGTGACGATCAAGGTATTAGTGTTTGATAGCCCTGTCGTAATATCATGAACTAGATTTCTTCCACTAGTATCTGGCCAAAAAATTACAAAGTCATTCTTTGAGAAATTTTTTGCATTTACTTTTGCTGTATTTAGTAATATATTGTATGTAGCGTAAGGCTTGATGATTGAGTGTATCATTTGGTGTTCTTCTTTATTATTATAAAGATGTCTTATGAGATTCTTACCATAATGTCCAGCAACCAGTAGCACTCTACTTTTTTCTTTTACATCATCCCTGTTGTCTCTATCAGTTCCTATTGTTGAGATATTCAACGGTTGTTTATTGGGGTTTGTCCGCGTTTCCTTGTTTGGGATGTTCTTATTTTTATCCACGTCACTGTCTATATTTTTATCTGTAGAGGTTCCCTTGCTTTTTTGTTTCACTGAGTTTGTCTGGGTACCAACGCATTCTGTAGTTTTTACGGTTTTCGCTACTTTTTGTCGTAGTTCGTCAATGAGTTTTTGCATTTCGGCGATTACTGTTTTATGTTCACTAAGTGATTCATTAAATTCTGCTTCTAGTTGCAGGGCTTCATTCATCAAGGTTTCCTTTTCTTTATTCAGTTTTTCCATATGCTTGTCCTTCATGTGATTTTCAGATGATAATTCACTGATGGTTTGTTCCAATAGGCTTAATTCGTTAGAGCTTGTGCGGTCCTCCTCCATCTCGCAACATAGTATAACGTTATCATGCATGAATTTTACCTTATTTTTGTACCCTTTTTGTAGACAACTACGGTGATAGACCGACACACATTTCACACACACATAATGAATAAAAGGTTTCGTTTTACAGCACTTATAGGACATTTTGTAGGAGAAGGAGCTTCTGGCTGTAACTGTGGGATTGGAAAAATTCCATCAGTTTGTGTTTGGTAAAAGAGTTGTGGTGGAAACTGACCACCTACCTCTAATATCAATTTTTAAAAAACCACTAAATAAATGTCCAGCACGTCTTCAGAGAATGTTGCTACAAATTCAAAAATATGATTTTGAAGTAGTGTACAAACTTGGAAAAAAACTGTTGATAGCCGACGCTCTGTCAAGAGCATACTTGATTGAAAATATAAATGAAGATTTTGACAAAGAAATTGATTTACAAGTTTGCATGGTCGTTTCAGAAATCAATCTAACTGATCATAAAAAACGCGAAATTTTGTGAAAAACAAATGCAGACTCGGAACTTCATTTATTAAAAAATATCATTTCTGAGGGATGGCCTAAAAATAATAAAAAACAAGATGATCTATTGAAAATATCTTGTGAAAATAAAAGTGAACTTACTGACTGTGATGGATTGATTTTCAAGGGTAATGCACTCCAAAACTCCAAAACTTTTGGGAAAATAAATGTTGGATAGGGTTCATTACAGTCACATGGGCATTAACGAATCCTTGAATTTAGCTCAAGAATCAATTTTTTGGCCATCAATGATCAACGATATAAAACAAAAAAAAATTGAATTTTGAATCATGTATGAAATACTCAGTCACAACCAGTAGAGCCTTTGATCAATCAGAATATTCCCAACTTACTATGGAGCAAAGTAGGTTGTGATCTCTTTGAACTACATGGAAAAAAGTATCTGTTAATCATTGATTACTTTTCAAAATACATTGAAATTGAAAAATTAAATAACGATACTACTAGCCATCGTATAATTCAAATTCTCAAGAGCATTTTTGCTAGACATGGTAACCCAGTTACAGTTGTAACCGCTGGGGGGCCTCAATTCAGTTCAGATGAATTCCGAAGATTTGCTATGAATTGGGAGTTCGACCTTGTAATAACTTCGCCCACGTATACCCAATCGAATGGAATGGCAGAAAGAGCTATTCAAACTGCCATAAATATTTTCAAGAAAACACTCGAGGAGAATAAAGACATTTACATGGCATTGCTTTATTCAGAAATATGAAACTTGATGAACAGTTTTCTCCTGAAATTTTTATGTCTCGTAAAATTAGATCTACTTTACCATCCAAAAGTAGCTTATTTTGTCCGAAAACTGTATAGATATCACAAAATATTGTGAATTTTTAAATATTAGGCAAACTATGAACAACAAATATTTTGATTCAGGTGTGAAAACATTACAGCCTCTTGAATAAGGAAATTAATTTTATGTTCAACTCAAACCCAACTCAGTTTGGAAACCCGGTATTATTATAGGAAAAGTCAGGGAAAGAACATACGATATAAAAATGACTAAAGGTTCAATTTTGTTGAGAAATAGCAAATTTTTAAAATTGAATAGAAGTGATCAAAAAAGTAATTGCTCAGATCGTTCTTCATTTTTGATACCTGACATTCATATCGAAGGAGAGGAGACAAGGGATAAAAAAATATTTATTAAATCAGAAAGTAATGATAGTTGTAGTGAAATTAGTGATACTGAAGAAGAGCTATTTCTTGATGCTTCAAATGAAGTTGATTCACAACTTAAATGTGACTCTAATCAAGTCATTCCTTCTAACATTGTTACGGTTTGAAATCTCCAGTTTGGTGGCACAGGTAACGCAACGATAGTAGTGCAGGACTCAGTCCTCAAATTACCTTTCCGATTAAATAATATGCATCTGCTATGCGGCTTCTGCAGACTAGTTTCAGCTTAAAGTGAAAAATGAAACAGTATCGGGTTCAGTTCATCACCTATCAACTGATGATCGAGTTTAGTAAGTGGTCTATTCAGATATTCCCCATTTTCGGTGCTTAGGAGCTTATCATAAATCACCTTCACATTATCATATATATTCTTACATTTAATCAGGTTAGGAAACAGCTTAGTACGATATATGAGCAACTTGATGAGAATAAGCAAATCGACCTTTTATTCATTATATATTCGGTTTAATCATTCTAACCTAAATGTCAACATTAACGTAATCAATGAAAGTCAACATAGAACAATTCAAATTACAAGTGAACTACTTGATCATGATTTGAACTAATCTAAAATCACTGATCCAAGTAATATCATGAGCAAAAGAACCTCAACAGGACAAGTGACAAGTTGTCAGAACCCTACATAGGAAAACCCTTTTTTGTGGAAATCCTTTTCAACCTTGGAGAGGCACATGGCCAGAGGTAGCTCTTGAAAGACAGAATTTCTCTCACCTTTGGTGGATTTGGCCATTTCAATTAATAGTAACTGAATAAGATATCTTGTAATCGAGAAGATTAGGAGAAACACTTAGGTGGATCTGTATTATTCCGTTCTCTAAAACGTGCTTCACTCCGAGACATCACTTCAGGCCACCCACCACCACAGGTATGTCTATCTTACTGTCCTAAAAGGTATTATTTTAATTATTGTTGTTGAAAGCATCGCTCATTACCTTTTGCTTACTCTAGAGGTTCTCGTAGAATTTGCTCGTATAACCGAAACGCTATTTCAGGCCTGTTAGTTTCGGTTCCCCCGTATAACTGGACAATTGAAGACCAAGCTTTATCAGCCCATTCAAGCCTACCGTATTTCTGAAAGGCTTGTTAATTACTCGCTATCTCTTCGAGGTCTCCTCAACGGATGCCGAGTCTTGCCAGAGACGAGCGAACAAGAAGACATCTATAGCTATCATTCAGGCGAGCTCTTTCCATTCATTTGCTTATCTGCTATACATTTGACAATTATTGCTACCTAGCTTCTCACAATATATTGCTCACTGCTATATTAAGAGCTTAGCTAACGAGTATTGCTTCCAGCTATTCTTTTAATATCTCCGCTTTGGTGCTAGTTTGAGGTGACGGGTTGGTGCTGGAAAAGATATCACGACTGCTTATTTTGCTATTAACCAGAATTTGTAATGCTTACGGTAGTTAAGTAGAAGTTGTGCACTCCTATGAATATATACATTCGGGTAAAGTAAGTACCTGGTATTAGGTGTATCCAACAATAGTTAAGCTTGCACTTATCTTGCTTCCTGAGCAAAGCATCTCTTACTAGTATTACCAGTCCTGAACTATAATTCTGAATAAATTCGCCCTCTCCTCCCAGACTCTGGCTTCGGTTTATACCCCGAATCATATTGTGGAAATGTGCTGAAAACAATTACATACCCAGCGTTAGATTATTATTGAGTATTATTCCACTCCCAATCTACCACTGAACTAACCGGACATTTTTCCCGTTCCACCAATTTGTGTTGCCCCCATTTATCTCTTCCTGTAGCAGGGATAAACGAAGGTAACAACATATCTAGTTTAGATAATATAGGCTCAGAGGACAAAATTATATCAAAAGATAAAGTCACTTCATCTGGACGTTTGGTGAAACCCCTTCTAAGGCTAAATCTTTGAGATAATGTACACTCATTTGAAAAAAGGGGGAATCATCCTGTATATTGATATGAAACCGTACGTCATGGAGTTGGCCTGGAATAATAAATAGTGTTGAAGTAGAACCTGACTTTAATTGTTAGCTCTCAAATACTACAATTTATAATTGCATAAATACAAATATTACAGGAAATAGCAAAAAAAGTTTGTCTATCAGTCGCAGATAAATCCTCATCTGATTTTATAAACATCCTGTTCATATTTCCAATAAAATCAGAAAAAAATTGTTTCAGATATAATGTCAGGATAACTTAAAGCCAATGGGAGATTCTAACTGATGAAAATTATCTAGCTGGGTAAATCTAGTGATCAGTTAGAAACCAGCATACCTCAAAAAGTATACATCTTAAATTGATTATCTCCTTCTGTTTTCAAATCTGTTTAAATTTTTTGTTTATTTCATCCATGGTCGCACATCTTTACATCTCTTGTTATTTTTGATCTCAATGATAGAAAACATTTTTGGCTATGTATACACAATACCTGAATTCATTCATTTATTGCGACAGAAGAGTTATTAGTTATAATTCGTTTTTAATAACCACAAAGAACAAAGAAATGTTATCCTGAAGCTTTGTAAGCTTGATTTATAAAAAAGGTGAACAGCACACAAAATTGCCTTTGTTAGCGGATTTCAAATATAATTCATACGAGCCTTTTGTTCTTTTTCCTCTCCGTACGAACGCAATAAAAAATTGTAAAGATACCTAACAAGCTTTGTTTTCCATTGTGGGCAAGGCGTTTCCCAAATTTAATAACTTGCACTGAAAAGCTGAGATCAATCATTCTCACACTGGGCTATGTAAGAGAATCAAAGGACACTATAATCAGGTGGCTTTTTGGATCGTTCAGCAACATAGTACTTTATAATGAAATATTTCCTGAAAGAGAGTTAATCGATGCGGAAGAAATTTTCACCTGGGTTCACCTCATCACCGATGTGTGTACGAAGTCTGCGCATATCGTATTCTTGATTTTGAGGGGTTCTTGCCTTAGATTATTTACCACCGTATTCAGAATGAGCCAACTTGTGTGATGAGTGATTTCCACTCAGGATAACATACTATGGAAGCTATAATGAAATGATAAAATTAGTAGTTCAATATTTTGAAGTTCGTTCAGTTTGTTTTTAAACAAATAGAACAAATCAAATCAAATGAAAATTCGCTTCATTCTCGGAAGAATAAAAATTCTTATTGACAAAGCAAAAGCTTACTAGATCAAATAGTATAACAAAAGAACATGAAATATAGAATATGAAAAATTTGATTCTCACAAACACTGTAAATACAATGAAATAGTCACAACTTACAGTATGAAATTCATATAATAACATTCACCTACAAGTAATTATAGTAGCAAAATTCACAACAAATAACATCAATTCATCAGTCAATCATTCAGAAATAAAGATATTATTATTATTAAAAAGAAAAACAGACATTGTATCATTAGAAGAAAGTGATTCTGATTCAATAAACAATATTTATTATTATTGATATAAAATTATATACAGTGTGTTTCACTTCTCATGGAAACACCCTCGTATCTTCCGTAACTATTTGATCACTATAAACAACGGCGATGAATCCCAATCTTGTCTGAGAATTATACTGCTCGCCATGAAAATTGAGACAAATTTCTTTTATCAGAACCGAGGATTTTCCAGCGAAACTCTGCACTGATAGTAAGATTGGTATCCTGATCTCGAATCCGTTGCAATTTCGAGCCTATAATCCCTCTTGATATAATTTTTCGCAAAACTGGGTAAGTCCATCGCTCCTGGCGATCAGTGTATGCCGCTCAGAACAACCAATAGCAAGATTTAGACTCATCGCCGTTATTCTATCGATCCTGCCATTTACAGAGTTACAGTCCAATAGTTGCGGAAGATACGAGGATGTTTCACACCCCCGTATCTTCGTGGGTGTTTCCATGAAAAGTGAGACAAACTGGGTTTTTCAGAGCTGAAAATTTTACAGCAAAAATCTGTATCGGTAGTAAAATCAGTACGCTATGGCCAGCCGTCCAGAGCAGTCGTGCTACCAAAGTCAAGTTGTTTGCGCATGCGCAACAACATTCACTTTTAAAGTTGAAATTTCCATTAAAAAATGATAAATTTATGTAATTGTTATTGAGAATAACAAACATAAGCACAACTAATAAGACGATTAACAACAAGTAGAGTAGAAACACCACGCAGTGAGTACAAAATTCAGTAACTAAGTGCAGTGATTTTTGGGAACTGAGTACCGAAAATCCTCAACTCAAAAATATTTATTAGATTAAATTTACAATAAAAGAAGTATAGCAATACGGACAACATAGAAATATATAAAAGTGTAACTAAAACTATCTCGATACCGCCACAGGGTAGTGGTAAGGGAGGGAGTTCAATTGCACTTTTTAGGGTTGACGGTTTGGATCTGCCCTTCTGAGGTATTCAGCGGGCGGGCCTAACCAGTTAACGTCTGTCGTGAGACAGACCCTACGGTGTTGTGTAGGCTCAAATGCTGTGATTGCTAAGTCGCATAGCTGTGTGTCTCCTGCCTTCTCCAAGTTATGCAGGGGATGTTCGTTGTAGTTTTTATGTTAGGCAACAGATGGCTGGGATTTCATTATTGAATTATTCGACGGGTTAACGGGAAAAAACCTATAGTAAAAACCGGGTTTAGACATGTTTGTGACTGCCCAGTTAACACAAACATCTAGGAGATGTAGCTTTCTTGATTATTGTGGTAACAAAATGAGTTGCATTTAGACATCACTGTTACCACTTAGTGATGCCAAATGTTATGAATTGTTCACAATTTTCTTCTCGTTGGTGTCGCTTTGAGGCACAAAATGTGAAGAAAATTGCAATTCACATTAACATGAATTTTATTTTCATTGCGATTTTGTCGGTATAAGTAAAAGGAATTATGTTGGTAACAAAATTGAGCATGACATCACAATCACGACACAAAATGGCCGGAGTTGTTTGTCGAGTAGAGAGTCAAGTAGACTTTGTATTTGGTTGACGCCATTCTTTAAATATTCTATAAGTTCTTCCGATAGTGTGTATAGTGTACTGTTTGATTCTTTTTATTTCAATAGTTAAATCAAATGTAGGAACATTGCCTAAGTATTATTTCTACCAAGAACTGTTTCCCTTCAAGGACCGGAACGGTGAGTAGAAACTTAAGAAGGTAAATTCAGTGTGATTCACAGAATTTGGCATTTTTAGGATAGGTACTGATTTCGCCGCGAAGAAAATGCTGTCCTGAGGATTGGAGTTGATTTTGAATTATGGATTTTTCTACATTTCTATTGTTTGTTTGATTTTCTTTTTTCATTAGACAGAGTTTGATAAATTTTGTTTGTTTGTGGAATGTACATACTACGGAATCCACTCACGCATTTTTTTTATAGCATTCCCATTCCATATGAACCGTAATACATCAATAAGAATAATGATATTGAGGTATAATTTCTATTAATGTTGAAACTTGTTCTATCAATGTTGAATAAGATTTGTTTTATTCTTGACATACAGGAGAATCAGAAAGTGCATTTTTAAATAAGTTCCAGTCCATTCAATTTCACATTGTTGCATCGAAAGGGTCTCAATGTGCATTCGATTCCGAAGTATAAATGGAATGTCACATTGGGCTAATTTCGAGTCACATTTTGACATGACCAACGGGCCACCGAATAGACGTTTATGCGATAATAATGGAAGTCACTTTGCGATTCACTGGTGTGATCTGAAACATTAATGCGAATCCCATCACCATCTCTGAGACCATTCTGTGTTGACTGGGTGGTGTTAGTCACTCTTCTTCTGGAATCTCATGGTAAATATCCAGTGCCTGGTAAATAAGCCCCCCCATGCATTTTTGGTCTGTTATGGTGGGCTCGGACTTCAGTGATGCCTCTAGTCAGTGGACTTCCACGAATAAATTGTCTGAAGAATTTATCAGACTGGTGTCTGATATATTCCTCGATGGTGGGAATATCGGCCAGCTCCCTCAGTGCGGTAAAACTAGAGGAGAACAGACAAATAAATGAAATAACAACAACAACACACAGACCAATATTTCAGAATGGAGAACTGAAAAATACACGAAGGGGTAGAAGCACTCCAACACACGGCACAAAAAACAGAACAGGGCGGACGGTGAACCCTCTGAAGGGGTGCCATTCACGGTAGAACCCCTCCACATAGAGGGTAACAATCGTCGACAAACGTGGCACATGAAATTATTTATAGTTTATGTAATAGCCATTACCTATATGAAATGTACATGTTACTAGAATTTATAAAATAAATATTTTTTGGATTCGGATTTGGATTTGGTAGTATAATCGATGTCATGATTCCAAATCCGTTGGAGTTTTGAGCCTATATTGTCCCCTTATATCAGTTTTCACAGAACTGGTTCATCGCGAGCAGTGTATGTCACTCAGATCAACCACAGGCAAGATTCAGACTCATTGCCGGTATATCTACTGATTTTGAAATTTACACAGTTCTATTCCGATAATTACGAAAAATACGGGGGTTTTTTCATGAGAAGTGAGATACACTGTATGTTAGAAGTACATTTTAATTTTACAGTTTCAACACCCTGTATTTCTGCAAGAAAGCAGCTCTGTCAAAAAATGCATGTGAAAGAACCATTGATTTTTTTGAGATTATCCAGTTCTAATTTGTAGCAGTAATTTAGATTGTAAAATTCACTTCGACAAAACAATTATTTCATTATTAGTATGTAGGTATTCATAAAAGCGCAATTATCTTGGAAATAATAGATTTATTCGGATTCAAACAGGTATACAATTTTTACTCAGAATTCAATAGAAAAATCAAAAAATTAATAATTTTCCTGATTCTGCCAGTGGCGTAAACATAGGGGAGAAAAGGGACCAAGATACCATTTTTGTACGCCACTGGTGGCAACTTGAAATGTAATTTTTCTCTGGAAATGAGGCACTTATTGAACATTAGTCGTGCTTTTATCGTAAAATCACTAAAACTGTGGAAGTTATGAATGAAAAATAGATTGAATTTTTCATATTCAACACCCTGTATCTGTGCAACCCACCGCTACTCGATGGTCTGACGATTTATTTCATGATGAGTAGGTATCATACGATCTACCAACATGAAAAATCCAGCATGCATAGATAGATAGATAGATCTTTATTAGTCATATTCACCGATCTGTAATATAACTGGATGAGCAGAGCCCGTTTCGTTCCATAAAAAAAATATGCCAAATTGAACCCTCTCAGATTGCAGGTGCGCATGTGCATTGCTCCAAAATGTCAATGTCATTACATCAGAGCATCATTTTTATCAGTGGCGTGTGTTTATTCGTTTACTGTTAGTGTTTGTACTGTTTGATTGTTTGTGTTTATTATAGTTCAAGTAATTCCAGTTTCTTTTTTGTGTTTCCAGTGATTTTTCATTTCTTTTCAAAACGGACAATAAACTTTCAAGACAAATTTTCTTTTTGATATATTTGTGTTGATGTGTTGAGATGTTACCTAAACTTCGTAGCTGATGGACAACCAGTATTCAGATCCTTAGAAAATCACCACCTTGACTAAAACTTTTTCAGAAAACCACGTATCACGATTGATAAAATTAATTATCACACGTTATACAAAACTAGGGTTTTATGCCATTTCTAAAAAGCAAACTGAAGTGGAACGAGGTACAGTCATACGCAAGAAGTTGAGTAGACTTGTATTATTTCAGAATCAATAATATCAAATAGAATCAATAGAATTTTGCCCAAGTAGACTCACACATATGAGATATGGTATCTGTTTTTGGGGAGCATCTGTATCAGCAGGGGATATTTTTTGAGCATAAAAAAGAGTATATAATTAGACTGGCATATCAAAAAGGCGATTCTGTAAAAGTATATTCAAAGAAATGAAAATATTAACACTACCTGGACTCCTTATTTGAGCTATGTGTATATGTCTTTTTAAATCAGTCTTCCTTTTTATGTAATGCATAGCGATATTCATAACATGAAATCAGATCGAAAAATGATCTGCTTATGCCATATAGTTACACAAAAATACACAGTAATTTACTACATAATAATTTAAAATCTGCGAAAAATGCAATCCTTTTTTAAAAACAGCTTCCTCACTGTACATTGCTATTATTCACTTGATGAATACTTCACATCTCAATGAACGAAGGTCCCCCAAATGTTATATATGTATTGTAGCGAATTTTATTGATGTCCTCATTTCTTTTTTATTCATATGCTCATTTATATTTAGACTTTCATCTATATTTATGTACTCATTGGCACCACTCTGTGGTGACTGACTGTCTGAATTAATCCTATACTTTTGTAGTCTCCAGGAAAATAAAACTTTTGATTTTAATGTATATAAACTTTACCAATTCTTGGAGTTCATTTATTGTTAAGAAATATGAATAAATATATTAAAAATTGCTGCTTTTTTTTTAATAATCACCTGTAAATAATTATTTTTATATAAGCTGTTTTATTGATTTCAAATCCAGGTTGTGACTGATTGGTTTCAAGTCTGTTAAGAGGCATAAGATGTCCGGAGGACTGCTCATTGCTAATATCCTATACAATAGGAAAAGTTGGATCGAAAATCCATCAGAAAACAACTACTTTCCTGGCTAATGCCACGACGAACAGTTTGGAACAGTTTGGAACAGTTTGGAGTTAATCCACTGTGCGGGCGCGATCTCAGTTTCGGTCTTTAAATGGGAATGGTCGTCGATTCATTCGTTGCAGTCATTAGTTATTGACTGCTAGACCTACCCTATACTGATGAGGAGCAACACTCCGAAATCGATATATAGGTGGTCCGAATGTTTCTATGATCATTCCCATGCAACCAAGCAATTGCAGAGATAACCTTGTAGGAACTCTGCACGGAAATTTCATCAGATGTAATTCAATGTTCGTCGTGGCATTAGCCAGGAAAGTAGTTGTTTTCTGATGGATTTTCGATCCAACTTTTCCTATTGTATAGGATATTAGCAATGAGCAGTCCTCCGGACATCTTATGCCTCTTGTCATAAGCTCATTGTGAACTACAGATTTCTTTTCCGTTTCAAGTCTGTTAGTTGGTATTTTATACTGATTTTACTCCTATTTTAGTCTATCAGGTTATCCACTTGATTGATGAAAGCACATGTTTTTGGTATTATATGGAAACATTACTTTCCAAATACTTTTCACTTGATCTTGATCTATTTTATGATTACACAAGTTTTGGTTTTGTGCAAACTATTAATGATATTTCAGTTTTGGATTCATATGGCATCAGCAAAGTCTATACTGTTCAGAATTTCTATGAAATGCATCAAAACTGAAATATTAACTTATTCAAAACGTGTCTAATTTGTGACTCCACGTTGTAATTTTTTTTTCAAAGTACCCACTTCACAAAATTTATAATTCAAATCAAATCAAATTTTTTGTGTCATATGTTAGTAAGTGGGTTAACAGATACTGAATTTAGTTCTGGTAATAAATACATGATTTCTTATTCTAATAATAGAACCTCCTTTCATGTATTGGAACCCTTCACCTAAGCGCAGATGTGCTTGTGTTGTGTGAGGTATCCTATATTTGAAAGGGGGTTTTCACTATGTCTACAGTTTTGAGTGTTTGTGGAGAATGGAGATTTCAAGGTTATATGTTCAATAAATCTTTTCAATAATAAGTTGATTGTAGCGTACAAATGATTTTATAGCAATTTTGTATTTTTCAATATCTATAGTATTTCTCGACTCTAGTGGTAATAAGTTGAGAAGTTTTGGACCAAAGTAATGTACAAATCTCTGTGAGTGACTCTTTTTGAATAATGGCATATGGACAGACTTTTTTACGACTGATCTGGTTTCTTTCTCATTAGTTGTCCTCAGAAAAATAACTTTATTGTGAAATATCCAAATTAAACATGAGTAGGAATAAAGACTTCTTATATTGAATAGGTTGTTTTCTTCATATAACTTTTTTGTAGAAAATAATCGGACCTTCTTGAATAATTTTTAGTATAGTGTTTTGCATTGTTTGTAAGCTTCCCAAATTATTTTCAAAAGTTCCTCCCCATGCTGTGATGCAATATTTGAGAACAGACTCTGCCAGTGAGTAATACAAAGTGAGCATGTTCTTACGAGATAAGATATCTCTCAGAGAATACAATTTATAGATGAGTTGCCTCAGCCTCTTGTTCATATACAAAGCATGTTCATCCCATCGTAGATGTTGATCAACAATAACTCCTAAATACTTTAGTTTGCTGTTTCTTTCAATCGCAGGGCATTGGCAGATATTTTGAGAACAATTGATTTTATGTATCTTCAAAAGTTTTCCATTTGGTTGATCGCTATTTGTTAATGTGATGGTCATGAAATTTGTTTTATCAACATTTAGGCTAAGGAGGTTTTACTTTTATCTTTTTTATTTCATTTTCTGCTTTTCTGTAGACTCCATGCCATGAGTCACTTGAGAAAATAATTACAGTATCGTCAGCATAAGATATAATGTGGCCCTGAAAGTTTTTGATTTTACTGATACTGTTTATATATACCAAAAATAGAATGGGCCCTAATATGGTACCCAGAGGTACACCTACAGTAACTGTTGAGAAGTCGCTCAGTTCGTCGTTTATCTTTACTCTTTGCGTTCTCTGTGATAGATAGTCTCGAAATAAATCAAGTACCAAGCCCCGATCTCCATACCTGTATAACTTATGCAAGAGAATTTCATGTGAAACGTTATCAAAGGCCTTAGCCAAATCAAGAAAAATGGCTATGCATTTATCCGACCTGTCCAGTGCCTCCACACCGATCCTCGCAAAATCCAATACAGCATTTTCTGTATTGGATTTTTTTATGAAACCGTATTGTCTGTCGGTCAACACATTATTCACATCAAAGAATTCAATAAGTCTTCTCTTAATACTGTGCTCAAAGACCTTTGCGAAACTATTTATCACAGAGACTGGCCTATAATTGCTCGGTTCTCCTCGGTCTCCTGACTTATGGACTGGTGTGATAGTAGCCTGTTTCCATTGCTTTGGTATTTTTCCTTTTGTATAACAAAGGTTAATCAAATGTTCCAATGGTTTAATAATATGTAAATGTATAAACTTTAAAGTATTTGTATTGATTTTATCCGGTCCAGGAGAACAATTATTTTTTGATTTAGATATAATGTCTATCAGTTCGTTGCATGTCACTGGTTTTAAAAAAAGTGTTTTATTAATAAAAATATCATCCAAGAAATCTTCAGATACCCTGTCGGGCTTCTCGATATTTTCAGACATTTTTGAGCCAATGGTTGAGAGAAAGTTATTCAGTACGTTAGATTTCTCATGGTTTTCAGAAACCACATCTCCATTTGGCAACTTTAATGGCAAGTCTAAAGTTTTCATTTTTGTTTTGTTGTTATTTGATATTTCATTAATTATTTTCCAAGTCTGTTTAGAATTTCCTTTTACTGTGGCAAGTTTTTGTTGGTAATATTGGTTTTTAGTAAGTTTTATGAGGTTGTTGATTCTATTTCTATATTCAGTGTATTCCCTTTTCAAATATTCGTTTTCCTTTTGTTTTAAAAGTCTTTTCTTCAGTTTATCTCTTTCACGTATCGATGTTATCAGGCCATTTGTAATCCAGGGTTTAATTTTTTGTTTTTTATTTGACATTGTACATTTTAGTTGATAATGTTATGTAATTGTTCAATTTTTCAATGAATATGTCATAAGATTTTTGCACATCCTGACATGAAAAAATTTCTTGCCACTTTTCTTCTGCTAGAGAAGTGTTTAATTTATTATAATCTATTTTGCCAAATGAGTATGAATTTTGTATGGTATTCAAGTTGGTTTCATGTGAACCTTGAATTACCAATGACGTAGTAAAGTGATCTGATAAACTTGTTTGTATAACAGCTGATGCTATTTTGTAGTGTTTGCAGCAATTTTTTCGGCTCATAAAAATGTGATCTATTATACTCAATGAGATTAAAAAAATCCCCTAAATCAACCTTTAGGCGACGCCGCTGTTTGACATCATCAACGCACATGTGTATTGCTCCAAAATGTCACACACTAGTTGGCGTAATTTTCTTATATGGAAATGCTCATTCAGTTATATTACAGATCGGTGGTCTATTACACAATAGTGCTTTGACAAGTTAGTAATAAAATAAAACTTAAAAATTAAAAATTAATGTAAAATAACAAAAGATAAACAATCTTTGTCGTTAAAAGCACTTGCACAATAAAATTCAACAAACAGCAAGACGTATACGATACATTATTCAAGGTATAAGTTGTGAAAAATTGGTTGATGGGAACTCATCAAAATCATAAAACGCATTATCAGCCAGGAACCGCTTGATAACAGATTTGAATTGAACACACTCGAGAACTTGGACATCGTGTGGTAGAACATTGAAGAACTTGATTGCATGATAGCTAGTCCCATTTCTCGTTTCCGAAAGTCTCAGAGAGTGTTGATGTATTATATCTTACGTGTTGTGTATGAATGTGAACTTTCATTTGTCCTATAGTTTTTCAAGTTTGCATTTATATGCATAAGACATTGCAGTATGTAAGTACATGGCAGAGTTAGTATCTTAAAATGTTTGAAAGTACAATCATCTCTATAAGGCAATCCAGTAATGATTCTGACCGCCTTCCTCTGCATGTAGAAGACTGCTGAAGCGTGTGCTGAGTGGCCCCTTACTAATAGGACATAAGATATTGTGGACTGTACAAGTGCGTGGTAAGCTGTTAACAGTGCTGAATGTGACAAGCAATTTCGCAGGTTACGTATTAGAAAGATTTTCCGTGTCATATTTATGAAGACAAAAGTCGAATGTTCTTCCCAAGTGAGTTTACCGTCCAAGAGGACACCTAAAAACCTAACGCAATGAGAGTTATTTAGGTCTGTGTGCTGTTTTAAGCTAGAAATCAATTTCTCAGACTATTCTTTGTTAACGACTAACTTATTGTTATACAGGGCAATTCAAATTCGACCACCACCATACGTCGAAGCTTAAATTGGGGCAAAGTTGCGTATTCTGGTGCTTAACCAAATACTGTTTTGAAACTTGGAAAATTCCGAGTATTTCCGGAAATATCGGGAAAAAACTGAAAAACGGAATTTTCGTTTTTATTTTTTTCTATCGTTATTTGACAAAACAGCTCAAAACCAAAAGTACATTTTCATTAATACTTTTTTCAGCTACACGTTTTTACGTTCGGATTTACTATCCGACGTTTCGTCTTCTGGCATTCAACTTTTGTTTCTGTTATGGGCGCCATATTGTTTTCTTATACAGAAAAATTGTGATTCTCATTCTGATTTCATTGATGTATAATTTGTTATGATTTGTACTTCTGAAACCACAGATATTATAAAAAAAAACAACTTCATCTGAGATGGTCATGACTCCATTGAAATATTTTGTTTAATAAACACTAGTTATCAGAACTCATTAAACATCATAAGTTTGTACAAATACTTCAGTCGAAATGTCCTCATTCTCAAATGTAGAAAAACGAGATATATTGAAACTTTATTATAAATTTGATAGGAATAGTACGAAAACAGCACAAATTTATTTTGAATTATATCCGGAAAGACAACAGCCGGATAGAACATTATTCGGAATTTTGGACAAACACTTGGCTGAGTACGGTGCGTTTCAAAAACCAAGAATGAAATATGGAAGCAGAATGGAACAAAATATTAGACGTTACTTATTAGCCGAGGTAAAATAATTGTTCATTCCATATTCGAAGAAGTATAATTATTTTTGGTACTTTTTTAGATAAATGCAGATCCTTCCAAATCAACACATCAAGTCTCGGCAGAAATGGATGTGCCACAGACGAGCGTTTGGAGGGAATTCAAAAAAAGTGGTTTGAAATGTTATAAGATACATCTTTCAATAAAATTCAGGTGATCATGAGAGAAGGATGGAATTTTGTAGCTGGCTCTCGAATAGGGGGTCTACCCTATACCCTATACAAACTTCTTGAAAAACATTATTTGGACCGACGAAAGTACTTTTTCGAACTGTGGTGTTTTTAATGGAAATAATGAGCACATTTGGAGTGAAAATAATCCACGACACTTCAGAGAAGTCAGACCACAAGATCGGTTTCGTTTGAATTTGTGGGCTGGAATTTATTACGACCGAATACTTGGACCTCATTTCTTTTCTAATACTTTGAACGGGGAAACCTATCTTCGGTTCTTAAGAAACGAATTCCAAGAATATATGGATACGTTTCCACTTGTTAATTATAACACCTGCTGGCTTTAGCATGACGGGGCTCCTCCACACAATAAAAGAGGAGTTTGCGAATATTTACACCAAAGATTTCCTAATAGGTGGTTAGGAAATTCTGGACCAGTGAGGTGGCCGGCAAGGTCACCTGACCTTACAGTTTTGGATACTTTCTTGTGGGGCACTTTAAAGATAAGAATCTATGAAGAGTAATAATATGACACAGTAGATGAACTTAGAGAAGATATCATCACGCAATTCAGGTCTATCAGTAGAAGGGGTATTGTTAGGGCTGTTCTTAATTTGAGACGACGAGCTCGATTATGTATTCAAGAGGAAGGCCATCAGTTTGAACACTTGTTGTAATACTTTTTGTGCATTTTTTAAAAGCTCATGATTTCATTCTTGTTTTTTGAAACGCATCGTACTCAGCCAAGTGTTTGCCCAAAATTCCGAATAATGTTCTATCCGGCTGTTGTCGTTCCGGATATAATTCAAAATAAATTTGTGTTGTTTTCGTACTATTCCCATCAAATTTATAATAAAGTTTCAACATATCTCGTTTTTCTTCATTTGAGAATGAGGACATTTCGACTAAAGTATTTGTGCAAACATATGATGTTTAATGAGTTCTGACAACTACTGTTTATTAAACAAAATTTTTCGATGGAGTCATGACCATCTCAGATGAAGTAGTTTTTTTTTAATATCTGGAGTTTCAGAAGTGCAAATCATAACAAATTATACATCAATGAAATCAGAATGAGAATCACTATTATTCTGTATAAGAAAACAATATGACGCCCATAACAGAAAAAAAGTTGATGATGAATGCCAGAAGACGAAACGTCGGATAGTAAATCTGAACATGAAAACGTGTAGCTGAAAAAAAGTATCAATGAAAATTTACTTTTGGTATTGAGCTATGTTGTCAAATAACGATAGAAAAAAATAAAAACGAAAATTCCGATTTTCAGTTTTTTCCCGATATTTCCGGAAATACTCGGAATTTTCTAAGTTTCAAAACAGTATGTTGTATTTTGTTGAGCACCAGAATACGCAACTTTGCCCCAATTTGAGCTTCGACGTATCTCCTGTAGTTTAGGAGATCCCAATGGTGGGGGTCGAATTTGATTTGCCCTGTATAGCCAAGATTGAGTCAAGGACAGACTATTATTGGCCTCAGTTAGCAGCATATTAAAATCTCTGTTTGAATGGGCTTATGAGGTGTCGTCAGCATACTATGACGTATTCCAAAGTGACAGTACTTCCAGGGCTATTTTTGGTCAGACTTGGAATGTCAATGATAACAGTTGTTGAGCTTATTTTGTTTTCAATGTTGTCAGTAGTAAATTCCTTTTATTTCGGTTTGGGCTAGCTTATCAGTCAGTTCCGTATCTATTCAGTTAACTGGAATGACGTGGTCATCCATTTTGTAGATTGTGTAGGAAACATATACAAGCGGAAATGAAATAAATTTGAATAGTTCCATCGTGTGTCTCTTCTTCATTGAGCGAGGCCGGCGAAAGTAAAGACAATTCCGAGATAATAGGAAAAAACTGAACAAATATTTCCAAGCTTTCCAGAGCTGTGAAGTTCCGATAGAAATCGTCTCTCGCCTAAATATTTACTTTATATAAGTAGTAAAGTTTGTTGAAGTGTCGAGCTGTTCTCGAATCTGTAACAATGAATTGCTTTTACATTTATGATTCTGCTGAATTATACTTTTCGAAAAGACTTCCTTTCGGAATAAGTATAAGAGGAAGCTTTGCTTGCCGAGATTATTTTACTGCTATGCTCTCGAACCAACTTAGAGGGAGTTATTTAAAGTAAACTCTAAGACGACAGTTCTAGCATCCAGTTTGGAAAGCAATCATTGGATTCATTACAGATTGTGGGTACGAACAATAGACTAGTGTTTTGAGCCTATATTCATGACTTCACATGGCCTAAGAAGGAAAAGGTAAAGAATATGGGTCCAGCTGGGATTTTGAATAATTTTTTACAGATGCTCTAAAACACGATAAAATGAATTTAAAAAATTGAACTTTGGTGCGGAAACACATTACTTTTTTGAAGAAATATATGTGGATACTCACTTTCAAGACAAACAAATACAATTTCTTGGATGGGTTATTTTACCCATTCTTTCAATGGAAATGAACTGTGTTGTATTGAAAACATTTTCGACATAAACAGAAGTATCAATTCATTAGCAGAATAAACTTCGAATAGTATGGAAAAGGTTGAAAAAACCACTTTCATTATGCACACATAATGAATTTACAACTTGTTGACAAGTGAATAAGTTGGAACTGCGTCGTTGCTAATAGAGATTTCTAATAGTCTAAAGACTTGTTCATACCCTAGCGAATTTTACAATTTTTTTGCGAATAAAATGGCTGCCAGTCATGCCGGACCAATCATTGAAGCAGAACCACGTTGTCAGCCATTTCATTCGCAGAGAAATTGCAAAATTCGCGAGACTCAATACCGCAAAAGTTCTAATCGACCAGATTTCATACAGGTGATCCGCGTGGACCAATTAGAACATGCGTGAATTATTATCCAACTTCAACCCAACCTGACCTAACCTTATGTATACCGAATAACTATTCGAAATTGGCTTTACATTACAAATTAGACAAATCCAGTGTACTATCGTTCTGAATAACCCATGCAAATTGCCCACATGAAGTGTGTTCGATTGAAACTCTTGCTCTTGTTCTTACTTTTTTTCATCCTTGCTGCTAGGGGATTCGCTATGTGATTGGTAACTATAATGGCGGGAATTTCAAATGACAAGACTCTTTATCATCATAGTGAACAATGACAGCGCGTTCTCTGGCAACAGAGATGGAAAAATTAATAACTTGTCTCTATTTTGAAAAGTTTTCAATACACGCACAATATTCATTGTCGATTCAAAGAAAGACATTGATAATGATTAGTTTTTGTTTGTTAGCAGGAATATGCGTTTTTGTTGGTAGCTGTATCTGGATTGTTATAAAAAATATTTCAGGGTGTGAAATTTCTATAGATTAAATTATGTTTGGCGAATTTTTAAATGTCTTACTGGAAATTGCATAAAACGGTAGAATAAATATAGGAAATTAATGAGTTGAGTTGAAAATGAAGAGTTTGGAATGGGTGAATAATGCGCACATTTTCTTTACAGGTTCGCCGACTTCATATTCATCTTCCCCAATCTATAGTCTAATTTGAAACAGGAGCTAATATATAAAATAGACCATATGCGAGTGAAGCGAGCGCGTTCGGCCGACATTTCGCAAATCCGCGCGCGGCTTTTCCTAAATGGTCAACAATTCTGTCAATTCCTCTCACACAAACCTATGAAATAATTTTAAATGAGGACTAAGACACAAAATAGACCATATTCGAGCAAAGCGAGCGCGTTCGGCCGACATTTCGCAAATCCACGCGCGCGGATTTGCGGCTTTTCCAAACTGTTCAACAATTCTGTCAATTCCACATACATATGTCACAATTTGAAATGAGAACTACTATAACACAAAATAGACCATGCGAGCGAAGCGGGTGCGATTGGCTAACATTTCGCAAATTAGATGACACGGATTTGAACAGAGAACTATGACATTCGACAGAGACTGTATGTCAAAAGTTATTTTGAATGTAAATGTCAGAAACTCTCAATAAACTCGATTGAGAATTGAGAATTCGAAAAAAAAATATTTTCTGGTAGTTTACCATACATTTCCATAAAGACTTGTTCGTACCCTCGCGAATTTCACCATTTTTCAGCGAATAAAGTGGCTGCCAGTCATGCCGAACCACTCGTCCATGTAATAGAATTGGCAACGTGGCATTACTAACTTCGTGTTAGAAGTGTCCTTTCATTTCACAATTGTCAAATAAACTGGTGTATTGAATAAATATCTTTTTTGCATTTTTTTTTATTTTTGAAGTTTATGAGGTACTATGAACTTAAAAAATTGTTTTGTTTGTTTAAAATTGTTTTTTCCGTTAACCCTTACGAACGGCAACCCTCAAAAGTCGAAACTTGTGCGAGCCAAGGATTGACGAGGTCTCACCTTTTCACGTGCGATTCCTAGCACGATCCGAGGAGAATATCGAAAGGAGGTCCGTTGGTCACCCATCCAAACCCGGGCCTCGCCTAGCGTTGCTTGGCTTCAGATATCGGTAAACCGGCGCTCTCCGTTCGAGCTATCCCCGCGAATATTTTTTTTCAAATAATAATACAGGCTGATTCACGGTGGATGGCACATTAGACGTTTCTGGTGAACCAGACAACGGATCACTTTGAAAATTTAATGGAGGGCATATTCGGACATTCTCTAGCCAACTAAAATATTTTCGACAATGCGGTGTTGCCGCTTCTATTAGAAAGCAGTAGCAACTTTGATTTTTCAAATGGAACACTCTGTATATAATATTATTTTTGGAATCTCCAACAATTGCCCGACAACTATTTTTGATATTTCCCTATACCTATCTGTTACCGTTTTCGAAATAAAAATTAATTAAAATTTTTTTCTTCTAAAATCATGACTTCTAAAAATGCCGATATCTTTTAGTTAAGAAGTAATATGATATCGAAATTTGGTTTGGAGTTAGGTGATACTTGGACACTTCCCACACGTCAGCCTAATCTCCGTTACTTCAATACAGGGTGGTAAAAAAATACAGTTTTTTCGTTTGCTTGAAAAAGTTGCTGAAATATGAATATTTTAAATGGAACACCCTGTATATTATTGAAAATTGGGAAAGCTGCTGAAATTTGCTTTCTTTCTATGTATATCATACCTATACCTAACTGGTCATGTTTCGGACTTATGAGCATTTATTTGTGAAAATGTCCCTTCAGAATGGTATTTCCATTCGGTATTTGGTAAGCAGGCCATGATTACTATTTGACAGTAGCGTTGTGACATTCTCCTAATAATATCGACATTTTCGTGACTTCAGAAGTTGCAAATACCTTCAAAACGATGGAACAAAACTATTCAAACGAAGTTCTTATGAATTTGTTTATTATTTTTGGACAGTGTGATAAAATTATCAGCAGAACATGTAGAAAGTTCAATGAAAGGTATCCGAATCTACCGCCAATGAACCTCAAGAAATTTATACGAATTCAGAACAATTTCAATGCATTTAGATCAACTTCAAAAGCACCAAGAAACTTGCCTCGACCCGTAACTTCTGAATACAACCAGATTAATGCCTTAGCATATTTTCACGCATTTCCCGAGTCATCGATAAGAAGTGCTGAAGAAGATTTGGGTATAAAATATTCATCGGTTCAAAGAATCTTGCGAAGACATAAAATGCATGATTATAAATTCACCAAAATTCAAGCAATGAAGCCTCAAGACCCTCAACAGAGAGTAGAATTTTGTGAAATGTTGTTGACACGCATTCAAGAAGATCCACTTTTTTTAAATAAAATTATTTGGACTGATGAATCGAAATTTTCGAGAGAAGGGATTTTCAATAGAAAAAATCGTCATTATTGGTCCAGTGAAAATCCTCACGTCACAAAAGAAGCCGGATTTCAAGAAAAATTCAGTTTTAATGTCTTCTGCATGTTGATGGACAACAAATTGATGTACGTGATATACGAGGAGTCATTAACATCCAGAAGCTACCTGAATATTTTGGAGAATACTGTAGAGAGTTTCGTGGATAATTTGCCACTCGAAGAATATCGAAACTGTTGGTACCAACTAGACGGAGCTCCTGCACATTGCACAAGAGAAGTGAGCGCAGAACTGGAAAGACTTTTTGACGATCGGTGGATAAGGCGCTTGGGACCATGGAATTGGCCAGCGAGATCACCCGATCTTAATCCATTAGATTTTTATTTGTGGAGAATGTTTAAAGAAAAAGTTTACAAAATACCCGTGCGTTCGAGAGATGAATTGTTAGAAAGGATTGCCCAAACATTTGAAGATTTGGATCCCATTGAAATCAGATCTTCCACCACGAAAGCAGTCAACACCCGCATTTTAAAGTGCTTGGAAGTGAACGGCCAGCGATTCTAACATATTTTGAAATATTCCACATGATTGTTTTACTTTTTTATAATTATTCATATCAATATTTCCAATTTCAAGTTTCTTGGTGCTTTTTTAAGTTTATCCAAACATATTGAAATTGTTTGAATGTTTTAGACGATGTAGTAACTTGATTACTTATATTTCGGGCGTCCATCATCTTAATGGTTGAAAGATTTCTATCTCTTTCATATTTTTTTTCACAACGTTTCAATTGCTTGAATCCGCAATCGTCTTCTGGTGAATAGTGACAAAATCAGATGCTACGTGACCTTTCATAGGTCTATAATTAAGTGTAATTACGCGCGGTCTTGACCGAAGAGAGACCACAAAACCCCGTTCTCATTCTTCCCTATATCAGGGGTATCTCCGAGAAGATCAGAAGGATCGGAAATAAATACAACATCAAGAGTTGCTTTCAATCCGGCAGTACCTTACGAAGCTTCCTCACCAAGACGAAACCAGAGAACACAACAGAATCCAGCAAAAACTGTATTTAAAAAGTCCCATGTGAATGTGGAGATTCCTATATCGGAGAGACCAAGAGGCCATTATCAGTAAGAATAGCCGAACACAAAAAGTGGACTCAACGAGGGGAAACATCAAAATCGGGAATTGCTGACCACGCCTGGACAAAACACCACCGAATTCTCTGGGACGAAGCTAGTGTTCTTCATAGAGAGGAACATTGGTTCAAACGGAAATTTATGGAAACCACCTACATAGAAGCCAATGGTGCCTTCAGTCAACCAAGCGTAGAAATTAAAAACGTATGGAAACCGCTCATGGACCGTTTTGGAGGGAGAAAAAGCGCGAAACCACGCGCGCCACAAGACCGCGCGTAATTACATTTAATTATAGACCTATAAAAGGTCGCGTAGCATCTGATTTTGTCACTATTCACCAGAAGACGATTGCGAATTCAAGCAATTGAAACGTTGTGAAAAAAAAAATTGAAAGAGATAGAAATCTTTCAACCATTAAGATGATGGACGTCCGAAATATAAGTAATCATATTGAAATTGTTCTGAATTCGTATAAATTTTTTGAGGTTCATTGGCGGTAGATTCGGATACACTTCATTGAACTTTCTACATGTTCTGCTGATAATTTTGTCACACTGTCCAAAAATAATAAACAAATTCATTAGAACTTCGTTTGAATAGTTTTGTTCCATCGTTTTGAAGGTATTTGCAACTTCTGAAGTGACGAAAATGTCGATATTATTAGGAGAATGTCACAACGCTACTGTTAAATAGTATTCATGGCCTGCTTACCAAATACCGAATGGAAATACCATTCTGAAGGGACATTTTCACAAATAAATGCTCATAAGTCCGAAACTTGACTAGTTAGGTATAGGTATGATATACATAGAAAGAAAGCAAATTTTAGCAGCTTTCCGAATTTTCAACAATATACAAGGTGTTCCATTTAAAATAATCAAATTTCAGCAACTTTTTCAAGCAAACGAAAAAACTGTATTTTTTTACCACCCTGTATTGAAGTAACGGAGATTAGGCTGACGTGTGGGAAGTGTCCAAGTATCACCTAACTCCAAACCAAATTTCGATATCATAGTACTTCTTAACTAAAAGATATCGGTATTTTTAGAAGTCATGATTTTCGAAGAAAAAAATTGAAATTAATTTTTATTTCGAAAACGGTAACAGATAGGTATAGGGAAATATCGAGAAAAGTTGTTGGGCAATTGTTGGAGATTCCAAAAATAATATTATATACAGAGTGTTCCATTTGAAAAATCAAAGTTGCTACTGCTTTCTAATAGAAGCGGCAATACCGCATTGTCGAAAATATTTTAGTTGGCTAGAGAATGTACGAATATGCCCTCCATTGAATTTTCAAAGTGATCCGTTGTCTGGTTCACCAGAAACGTCTAATGTGCCATCTACCGTGAATCAGCCTGTATAAGTTGATTAACAATCAATCAATAACAACAACATTATTACAAGAACAGTTAATATACTGGATAGGTTGTGTTAAGGTCTCGTTCTATTAGTTAATTTAGGTTATTTTTTAGTATTCATTACATTAGTAGTTATAATGGCTCAACAATGGTATTTCCTATCAGAATTCCTCACCCTGAGTTCATTACTTTTGAATACGTTATTACTAACGTTGGCACTGGAAAACTACCGCTGGCTCACCGAGAAGAGGGAATCGGTGCGATACGATGAGAAAAAGAGAGAGATAGGAATTCAAAGATACAGGCTGTTTGGTAGTACGTTTTGGGCGCTCTCAAGTTAGTATTAAGTCTGAGTATTTTGCTTCTAGAACAACAAGCAGTTTAAGTGTTTGCATGTCCGGAGCTCTAGAACACTGGAACATTATACCTACCCTCAAGGAACAGGTGGTTGTCCCGTTGCGCAACTGGGAACACGTTAGAAAGCAAGGATCCAGGTGAGCGAAAGTTTATTTCCATTGCCAACGAAAAGGCCATACCTAGTTCGATATTTAACATTTGGTAACCTTCGAGCCGAATTCTGATAGGATTCGTTCTATTGTTGAGTAATAATTTTCACCTAGGGAATTATAATTTTTTTTTATCCAGTGGTAAGCCGAGTCCCACAGTACGCAATAGATCTTATACTGTTTTTTCGTCGTTCAATGTGCATTTTGGTCATGTTGCTCTCTATAAAATCTCCTTTTCATAAAATAATCCTCAAATTACATTGTTTTTAACAACTCAATTTAATTTCAGGCCATTCGCCATTGCAAAAACAAAGTAATTTACGTTCATTCTCGCAGTGACAAAAAAGTGTAAAATAAATCTCATTGTGAGGCAATCTTTTTTGGCGCTGTTTACTATAAAATACACTCGTACTCAAAATAATCAATTCTAATATATTCTTATTTTGGTAAAATATTAAATTCTATCTGGATAATTTGTATGCCGTTAGAAATGTAAAATTAAACAGCTGCGTGCTAACAGGGATAGAAGCATTGATCGGATTTCTATTCTACATGATATCTACGTGTCACTGATCCTTTACAAAATTCTCATTTCAAAGTCAGATATCAAGAAATCAATGAAGTGTATGATCGTTTCAATATGAATCATGAAAATTTGATTCAGGCACTTGCAGTCCAAGAAAATGCTGATCTGGAAATTGAAAAGCTCCTGACGCAAGAGGTTGATAAAAAATATTTTCAGATCAGAACAATCTATTACGATACATTTCAGGTCTTAGCAAAGCCTCAAAATGCTATATCTGAAAATGTAGTCAATGACAATGTGAAATTGTCGATAATGAACGTTCCTACATTTAGTGGGGACTTGAAAGATTGGCATGGTTTTGTTTCTCTATATGACTCATACATAAGAGAAACAATTTAACAAATATTCAGAACTTACATGGTGGTTCTTCGGGTTGTAAGGCCGACGTATGTTTATAGTTGTTTCTTAATTAAGAAACAAGAAACTTTGAAAAAATATCTCTTGAAAATGCTAACCACTCGTATTGGCGAAACGTCGAGAACTTCTATAAACATACGTCGGCCTTACAACCCGAAGATCCACCATGTAAGTGGCGATGGCCGCGAACGCCTTTCACAAATATTCAGAAGTTTCAATATCTCCTTTCTTCTCTAAGGCCTCTTTTATGCACGCGTTTTTTGTCGCTTGTCGCGGTTCGACAGAAAACGCGGCGTTTTCTAAAGGTACGTCTTTAAATATGCGCTTTTATGCATCGACGTCAATCAGCCGCTAGCCGCCTGTGTCGCGGCGTTTTCAAATCCTGTCGCATGGAATTACAAAACGCGTAGCGACAAGCGTTTCAAAGTACATTGATTTCAATTGGTGCTTTTGTGCAGGGCATTTTATTAACGTCATTGCCAACATTTTCCCTGGTTCAAACGTTAATCGCCGTAACAAGTCAACATTTATAATAAAAAGATTTTTCAGCTTTTCACATAGCTCATCAAATGAGCCTGTCGACGTACGGTAATAATTAAAGAATTTCTCCGTGTCGAGTTCTTCATGAAATGTATAAAATGCGCCTCTTAGGAGTCTTACTATTAATTGGATGTGCATTCCAACGTCTCCGGCGTCTTTTTTCAATAGTATGATTGTATATAAAATACATAACACACGGATTCATGTCAACACTGTCGCTGTGGTGTGATGTCCACCAATTATCAAATTTGAAAGCGGCACGCGACAAGAAACGCTTGACCTTTGTTCCATTTTTGTTTCAAATAAAAACGTCGCGTTTTCTGTCAGGTGATGCTTTGAGTCACATAAGACACATTCCACTATTACCTGACAATTATGATACCGCTTATAGCAATATTCATGCTAGATATCATAATAAACGTGCATTGGCCAAGTACTATTGGGATGCCATTTATTACGCTCCAAAGCTGAGCTCAGAAAGTTCAGAGAGTTTGAGACATTCATTAGACTTATTTTCTGACAATTTGAAAGCTCTCGAAAAATTGGTGTTTCCTGTCACAGAGTGGGATTATATTTTGATGAATATTCTATCTACTAAATTAGATTCAGACACTTTGAGGCGTTTTGAACTCCAACATGGCTCAACCGTGGTACCTACCTACGATGAGCTATTTCAATTTCTGGAAAAACAATGTGTTTCTTTGGAAACTCTTTCTATAGCTCACGAAAAATCTAAGACTACACGTAGTGGAAAATAGATTGAATTTGAAAAATAATGCTTCAATTTCAAATTCTTTTTTGGCCAGCTCAAATGCCCTTTATGTTGTTCTCCGCATAATATTTACAAGTGTCCAGTTTTTCTGGCAAAACAGCCAAGGGAACGATTCAATATCGTGAAACAAAATAAATGGCGCTCAAACTGCTTAGGTAAAGGCCACATTTTGAAAAATTGTAGTTCAACCTCAAGTTGCCGTTGGTGTGGGGGCAAATATCACAGTTTTTTGCATTTTGACAATGTTTATTCTGCAGGTCCTGACTCGAATGCACCTCAATCATCTCTACCAGCTAATGGTGATAATTCATTACCGACTACCCTCATTGGCGCTTCACCAATAATTCAAACTCTTTCTTGTTCTAGCTCTCTTACTCCCAAACCTTTGATTCTTCTTTCTACCGCTCTGGTGAACGTGATGGACTCACATGGTATCTATCAGACAGTCCGTGTTCTTATTGACTGCGCCAGTCAAGCTAATTTTATCACAGAAAAATGTGTCAGAAAACTTGGGATATCTCGCACGCGAGTATGCCTTTCTGTTAACGGAATTAATCAAACTAGTGCCACAAGTTCTGGACTTGTGTCCTGTAAACTTAAGCCACGCCACTCAACTCAACCACTCCTAACAATCGAAGCCGCCATACTTCCCCCTTTCAGCGCTAATATGCCAGCCTCAAGTGTTCCTGTTCGGAATTGGATTCATTTATCCAAACTCACTTGCTTTTAGGAGCAGACATCTTTCCACAAATACTGATTGGAAATAAAATAGAGGGTTCTCATGATAGCGAACCGTTTGCCATCGAGACAGTTCATGGATGGATTGTCATGGGCAAAGCGGCCTCATTTTCGGATACGCCAGTTAATGATTTTCTTTCATTCTGCCACCTCCCACTCGATGATACCCTCGAACAATTTTGGGAACTGGAGAAAGTCATGGACCTATAAAGTATTGTACTGGACCAAGCTGTTTACATCCTGGTTTGAAGTCGTGTATAGCCACAATCTGTAGTCGTGATATTGAGTTGGGCGTTGTCACATCGCGTAGGTAATAAGTCTTTATCATAGGCAAAATTGTGTCACTATACGTATTCCATTCGATTACAATCGAAGAATGAAATGAAATTATCACGCAACTCAAACCTGTATGACTTACAAGTTTAAAAATCCAAACTATCGAAAAAAAATCATTACTTGCGTCTTCAAGAAGAAATTATTGTATCTGGACGTTTATCAACGCTGACGAATATCAATGTTTATGTTTCCCACAAAGTGAACTTCTGACAGTTCTGTCATGTTCTGTCAATGATTTTTTGTGGGATTATTGCTGAAATAGTGGTTTTTGAACTCATTCGTGATATATTGTGGCAGTACAATAGTAAGAGAATCATAATGGTGCAATCTTGTTGCAAACAATCCATGTGTTCGAACCCGAATATCAGATTCCATTCGTGATTACCATAGGCGTTACAGTGGGTATCAATCTGTTTTCGCAGAATAAAATGAAATTAATACATGAATTCAAACCTTTACATGTGGAGATAATGAAATAGATACCTCACGAAACATTTAACTTCATTAGTGTTTTGGATGATTCATTAAACAAAAAGGTTGCCAAAAAGTCCAAGAAATCTCTATTAAAATTTTGATTTATCTTTAGGTTTCCAGCTGACGTCACAGTAAAAGCGGCTTGGTTGAAAGAGTTGGGGATGAAATGTTCAACTGAATGTGTTCCAAAGTCTGTTAGGATTTGTTCCATTTATTTCAAAGACGCAGCATTCAAGATTAACCCAAGTGGAAGTATATTTTTGAAGAAAAGGGTTCTTCCTTTATTATATGATGAATGGTATATCCCAAGAAATTCAGCTGATTCAACTTCAGGGTAATTATTATCAGCCGTCAGAATTGTTATTTCAAATAATAACAGAGATTTGTAAAAAAAAGGCAATATATTACATGTTTTCAGATTGAACGATTTCAGCAAGAAAAAATCGTCAACTGGTTCCACTGAAACAGCCCCAGGTACAGATTCTGAACAAATTGTTGATAACTCAAGTCCCCCACTGAAGAGGTAAGAAAAAATTGAGAATAGTAAAAATTGTTAACTCAAATTTCGCACCTCAGTTTTCATCCACTTCAGGTTGTTTGGCTTTGAAATAGTGACGATCTGACAGATAATATTATTTAGGTCCATTTCATATTTTCTGGTATGAAAAACAGGACAGAATCCCGTGATTTTTCGAAAGAAAAATTGAGTAGTATTAGTTGGTAGCATAATCAAATCTATCTAATCTAACTAAAATCTTTAAAAGCAATTCTTGTATATTGATATATTTATTTTGGCTATCTCGGAAACAACTTTGAAGATTTGGCTCAAAATTTTTATTCAGATAAGGTTTCAGTTTTCAAGTTTCTCCATACAGGCGATTTTCCTGAAGAAACTCGATTCCACTAATAATAATATTGATGTGAATTTTTAAGTTCTACTTTCACCCACTTCCAATTATCATAATCTTAAATTTGGCCACTTATCAAGGACCGACGATAATACAAGAATGTCCTACTATTAATGTAATAAAAATAATGATAATAATAATAATTGGAATTTTATATTCAACTTTCACCCTTTATTAATCCTCCGAATTATCTAAAGTTTTTCAAAAAATTCCAGAACCAACGACAATTCAAGAATTTTATGATATTGTCGCACCTAATAATAATAATAATAATGATGAGAATTTTCGAATTTGATTTCAATCGTCCGTATGATCTGAAATTGGGCACACATAAATCGATTGCAATACAAGGACTTGATTATAAGAGTTTAATGATAATGATAATAATGATAATGACGTGAATTTTTTTATTCAATATCCACCCACTTCTAATCATCCAAAAATTTTAAAATTTGGCAAACTTACCAAGGACCGACAATGATATAAGAATTTTATTATATTAATGTTTTATTGATAATAATAATAATGAGAAATTCTAAACTCAATTTCCACCCACTTCCAATCCTCTGAATAATCTTAAATTTAGCACACACATCAAGAACTGACGACAATACAAGAATTCCATAATATCAATGTGATAATAATAATAATGATGAGAATTTTAAAATGCTGCTTTACATCAGTACTGTACACGTACTTTGCCACTGCATGGGCTATAACCGATTTCGAAAGGCACACACAATATGTCTGAAATGGTCGCAGTGTGAAGGCTTTCAGCGCGGAAGCCAAAAATGAATCTAAGCTAATCTGATCTAGTAAAGATATCTTCAAGCAAAGTTTAAGGAAACACAACTTCATTGACTGCCGAACATTGCAGATCACGGCTTGATTTTGCCCGTCAGTATTTCCGGGCGATATTGCCCACGAGAAGTCCTGATACGAACCCCATCGAACAAATATATGATATTCTTGGGAGATGAATTAGAGCCCTGCAGGAGCCCAAAGTTACTTTGAATCAGCTGACGGACAGTTTAGTGAATTTGGGAGACATAATTGAATAAGGACTCTGATATTGAGTATAACAGGCGGTTATCATTGCTCGATGAGGGAAGTCAAGAAATTAGCAAATCATTTCAGAATAGAAAACAAATTCTTCATTTTTATTTTATTGTTGTTTATGTGTATCTTCTAGAAAAAAATGTTAGTTTTATTATCTGTATTGTGAATTTTGTTTGCATATTGTCGTAAATACATTAAAATTTTATATTTCTGAATTTGAATAATATGCGCTGAAAATTTCTTTGGAATATTTATTCTTCACAATATTCATTTATTTTAATATGTATAAGAACATGTATTTATTGAATATATAAATTATCATTTTTTAGTAAATGCATTTTTATTCTTTTTTTTCAGTCCACTGTCTCCAGCTTTCCATTTATTGAAAACGAAAGTCTTAAAAGTCTTTTTTTTGAAAAATTTGTGAAACTAATTTTCTAAGGATCGATACTATCCGAGTCAATGAAGTTTTTTATGACATCAGGTATGTCAAATGAGTTTTTCTATCTCAAAAGTCCCATGGGATGTATATTCTAACACTTTCCTTGATATTTTCATCATTATTTCAAATTCACCATTTTTTTCCTGTGATTGAACCCTATTTTTAGCAATTGCGTGCGCTCCAGTCTGTTGTGGGAAGGTCACAGTCTATCGCTACCTTCTCTCTTCCCCGCAGCCCGCGCGCCTAAAAACAGAGCGACTTCAAATCACTTCGTGTCGTAGGTATGGCAATGCTGAGTCCATCTGTATCTATACGATATTATACGTCCATGGAGAAAGTTCCCGATGTCATAACTCGCTCCCCTCAAGATGAAAAAAATGTGAAAAGATCTTCAAAGAAACTCATACCAGTCTTCCATCAGGACGCTATGTTGTATACTTACCATTTCTTGATCATGAACCCTATTTTGACGATACCCGTTACTTAGCATTGAAGAGATTTTACTCTTCTGGAACGAAGGCTCAAGTTGAATTCCTCACTTCATCTTGAATATTCTACATTCATGAAAGAGTATCTGCTTTCTGACTACATGAAAGCGGTAGAAAAACCTCTCTCGTTTGAAAACATTTATTATATTCCTCACTTGTGTGTTAGAAATCTGAATAGTGGTAACACGAAACTACGTGTAGTGTTCGACGCCTCTAGTAAATCTGACCAAGGTTACTCCCTCAATGATACTCTTTTAGTACGTGAAAAGCTGCAGCAAAACTTAGTAGATATTCTCTTCAATTTCAGACGTCACGCTTTTGTGTTCTGTGCAGATATGAAACACATGTTTTTGAGAATCTTGATTAACGAGCTTCATCAAGATTACCAACGTATTCTGTGGCGTTTTTCACCCAACGAGCCGGTGCAAGATTTCAGATTGAAAACCGTAACCTTTGGTTTGGTTCATGAAAGGTCAGATTTTCCGAAAGCCTCTAGAATAATGCAGTCTGATATTTATGTCGATGATGTGTTGACAGGTTCTAAAACTCTTCATGAAGCCAAAGCCCTTCAATCGGAGTTGATCTCTCTACTCTCAAAAGGAGGATTTCAACTCCTAAAGTGGTCCGCAAACCATAATTTTGATATTGAAGGATTTACCCCCCGAGGACTCCCCTCTCTTTTGATAGGCATGATTCGGTTATCAAAATATTGGGTATGAAGTGGTTTCCCACACAAGATTGTTTTTCTTACGAAATATCTCTCAGTGTGCAGCCCTGTACCAAGCGGGGTATGTTATCTGAAATTGCTCGTTTATTCGAAACCTCTAGGTATTGTTTTGTTACGGTTCAAAATCAAATTTTAACATCGGTTTGCAGATGAGACTATGTATTCTCTTACCTTATATTGTGTAAGATCCTTAAACCTTGCTATCGATTCTACAGTATGGTATAAATTTGACCACTGAATCTCTTTCTGTTTATTGTTATTGGTACCTTCGATTGTGTATGTGTTCTGGGCATTTTCCATTTTAATCATTTCATCATATTGGTTTCCATCTTATTATTGTTTAATTGAAATCATTTCGTCACTTTATAATGTTTTCATCTTGAAATAACTTTCAAAATGTAATTATTTGCTACGAGATTTGTGAGGTTATCATTTTCTGACAGTAGTTTTATTGAACATTTCAGCGAATTGTTTCTGTCAGTACTTCAGTTCAATACTTGAGAAAAGTCGTGTTCCGTTTCATGCATTGAGGACATGATGCTCATATGACCGTTCCGTTTCCTACATTGGGAGCGCAGTGACACGCCCACTTTTATATTCCCCTCTTTGGCCTTGAGACATCGAAAGTGCATGAACTACCTCCCGTTCGTCTAGCAGCGATGAATGCGATCCAAGTTAGATCTGTGAAACTCAAAAGTCAAAACAATGAGTTTCTTGCCTGTGGTTTCACTTTCAAATAGCATTA
This sequence comes from Chrysolina oricalcia, assembly GCA_944452925.2. Lineage (NCBI taxonomy): Eukaryota > Metazoa > Arthropoda > Insecta > Coleoptera > Chrysomelidae > Chrysolina > Chrysolina oricalcia. Next base: position 51,401,348 of record OX101822.2, read on the forward strand.
TCACATTTACCTGATTTACCGTACAATGGAAGAAAAAATCGTTTTAAGAATATTCTTGCTTTGAAAACCTAGGTAAGTTTTCACATTCGCGAATTCACTCTCGTTCACAGTAGACAACCTGATAGCACTTTCGTAAGTTTGGCATTGAAAACTTTGGTAGAAAATTATTATTTAACATATTGAAGTCAGAACCCTGGAATTAGCATATTCGCGGTTTTGGCGTAAGACAGACGATATTATCCTCATAACTATCACTTGTATCAGAATCTGAACTACTCTCATTTTGACAAAGCTTGCTTCCTACTCTTGCCATTAACACTTTCGTTCTACCCATATTAATTTATTTACTAGATTAACAGATTTGTTTTTGTTACATAAGAATTTGGTTAACTAATAAAGTGATAAATGTCAACATCTGCGGGAAACGGCATGGATCACGCAAGCAAAAATCGTTCCGATTCAACCCATCAACGTCAATGTTACTTGAAACGGAACGCTTTATTATGTCTGCGACAGTGATGCGATTAATGCATGAAACGGAAAACGCTTTCAATACTTGAGATTTTGTTCGTGAAGTAGGCGTTTAGTTGAGTTGATTTCTCTTGCGCTTTAGTGACGTCATTCATTGGTTTGTTGGTTGCAAAACATTATTCGCACGGAGGTTAACTTATAGTTGATTTGATTTTGATCCTACTATATCTTCTGACTTTTACTAACCATTACATTACTATGTTTTTATATATTCGTTGCCAATAATATTTGTTGAAAATCAGTTCTGCACGATCAGATCACATTTGACAGTCTCTGTGAATTTAAGACAGACGAACATACTTTTCATGTTTTTGACTTTTGACTATATGGAAAAGGAAATAGTTTTTTTGGAAAATAGCGTCGTTTCTGGCTTCTTGGAGAGAACCTTGGTATCGAACTTCCTCTTCCGTGTGCTACGTTGTTGAAGCAGTTGTGTGACCAGGTTGACCAGGGTGACCAGGTTGTTGACAAGAGGATGAAGGGATCAGTACGTTGTTAGTAGCTGCTGAGCTGCTGAGGGGGCGAAAGTGTTGGACTTTCCAGTTGTACCAAGACCACAGGTACCCTGAGCCACTTCGCTGAAGGAGTACAGACTGGTGTAACTATAGCCATCTTACAGTTCATCTTTTTAACATATATATTATTCAAAATTTACGGAACCTCTCTTGGCATAAATTATTTTCTACATCAAAATTTATTCACATTTATTTTATTGTATTGGGTTTGGACACCAGTGGGGAAGCACACGGATAGAGCACATTTTTATATTATTTTCCAAATCTATAAAACCTTCTTGGCCTAAATTCATTTATTATTAATTTTTTATTTGATTTTTTTATTAATCCAGATTTCTAATTGGATATTTTCATTCATTGTTTTGTTGTTTTGTGGATGAAATTATTTACCCCATCATAAATATCAATATTGGATATAAGGTGTTACACAACACCAATATGGACATTTATTCAGTTAACAAGTATGTCATATATTTGTTTTTAATAGTGTTCTTCAGGGAGAAATTTCACTATAAATATTTCACCACTATTGTTTTTAATTATCATTGGTTTTGATTGGTATTTGTTGCACACCATCAGTGTGCAGATTTATTCCTTTTGAGTTACTAGTTTTTTCCATATAAGTTAAATGGTTTACTTGAGTTATATTTGATTATATATTATAATTGATTATTGTGGCCCACTATCAAAGTGGAGGATATTTGTACAATTAATTTTGTGGTTTAAAAACCTAATCATTTTTGATAATCTACAGGCTGATTCACGGTGGATGGCACATTAGACGTTTCTGGTGAACCAGACAACGGATCACTTTGAAAATTTAATGGAGGGAATATTCGGACATTCTCTAGCCAACTAAAATATTTTCGACAATGCGGTGTTGCCGCTTCTATTAGAAAGCAGTAGCAACTTTGATTTTTCAAATGGAACACTCTGTATATAATATTATTTTTGGAATCTCCAACAATTGCCCGACAACTTTTCTTGATATTTCCCTATACCTATCTGTTACCGTTTTCGAAATAAAAATTAATTTCAATTTTTTTCTTCGAAAATCATGACTTCTAAAAATGCCGATATCTTTTAGTTGAGAAGTACTATGATATCGAAATTTGGTTTGGAGTTAGGTGATACTTGGACACTTCCCACACGTCAGCCTAATCTCCGTTACTTCAGTACAAGGTGGTAAAAAAATACAGTTTTTTCGTTTGCTTGAAAAAGTTGCTGAAATTTTATTATTTTAAATAGAACACCCTGTATATTATTGAAAATTCGGAAAGCTGCTGAAATTTGCTTTCTTTCTATGTATATCATACCTATACCTAACTAGTCAAGTTTCGGACTTATGAGCATTTGTGAAAATGTCCCTTCAGAAAGGTATTTCCATTCGGTATTTGGTAAGCAGGCCATGATTACTATTTGACAGTAGCGTTGTGACATTCTCCTAATAATATCGACATTTTCGTCACTTCAGAAGTTGCAAATACCTTCAAAACGATGGAACAAAACTATTCAAACGAAGTTCTTATGAATTTGTTTATTATTTTTGGACAGTGTGATAAAATTATCAGCAGAACATGTAGAAAGTTCAATGAAATGTATCCGAATCTACCGCCAATGAACCTCAAGAAATTTATACGAATTCAGAACAATTTCAATGCATTTGGATCAACTTTAAAAGCACCAAGAAACTTGCCTCGACCCGTAACTTCTGAAGACAACCAGATTAATATCTTAGCATATTTTCACGCATTTCCCGAGTCATCGATGAGAAGTGCTGAAGAAGATTTGGTTATAAAATATTCATCGGTTCAAAGAACCTTGCGAAGACATAAAATGCATGATTATAAATTCACCAAAATTCAAGCAATGAAGCCTCAAGACCCTCAACAGAGAGTGGAATTTTGTGAAATGTTGTTGACACGCATTCAAGAAGATCCACTTTTTTTAAATAAAATTATTTGGACTGATGAATCGAAATTTTCGAGAGAAGGGATTTTCAATAGAAAAAATCGTCATTATTGGTCCAGTGAAAATCCTCACGTCACAAAAGAAGCCGGATTTCAAGAAAAATTTAGTTTTAATGTCTTCTGCATGTTGATGGACAACAAATTGAGGTACGTGATATACGAGGAGTCATTACCATCCAGAAGCTACCTGAATATTTTGGACAATACTGTAGAGAGTTTCGTGGATAATCTGCCACTCGAAGAATATCGAAACTGTTGGTACCAACTAGACGGAGCTCCTGCACATTGCACAAGAGAAGTGAGCGCAGAACTGGAAAGACTTTTTGACGACCGGTGGATAAGGCGCTTGGGACCATGGAATTGGCCAGCGAGATCACCCGATCTTAATCTATTAGATTTTTATTTGTGGGGAATGTTTAAAGAAAAAGTTTACAAAATACCCGTGCGTTCGAGAAATGAATTGTTAGAAAGGATTGCCCAAACATTTGAAGATTTGGATCCCAATGAAATCAGATCTGCCACCACGAAAGCAGTCAACACCCGCATTTTAAAGTGCTTGGAAGTGAACGGCCAGCGATTCGAACATATTTTGAAATATTCCACATGATTGTTTTACTTTTTTATAATTAATCATATCAATATTTCCAATTTCAAGTTTCTTGGTGCTTTTTTGAAGTTTATCCAAACATATTGAAATTGTTCTGAATTCGTATAAATTTCTTGAGGTTCATTGGCGGTAGATTCGGATACATTTCATTAAACTTTCTACATGTTCTGCTGATAATTTTGTCACACTGTCCAAAAATAATAAACAAATTCATAAGAACTTCGTTTGAATAGTTTTGTTCCATCGTTTTGAAGGTATTTGCAACTTCTGAAGTGACAAAAATGTCGATATTATTAGGAGAATGTCACAACGCTACTGTCAAATAGTAATCATAGCCTGCTTATCAAATACCGAATGGAAATACCATTCTGAAGGGACATTTTCACAAATAAATGCTCATAAGTCCGAAACTTGACTAGTTAGGTATAGGTATAATATGCATAGAAAGAAAGCAAATTTCAGTAGCTTTCCGAATTTTCAATAATATACAAGGTGTTCCATTTAAAATATTCAAATTTCAGCAACTTTTTGAAGCAAACGAAAAAACTGTATTTTTCTACCACCCTGTATTGAAGTAACGGATATTAGGCTGACGTGTGGGAAGTGTCTAAGTATCACCTAACTCCAAACCAAATTTCGATATCATAGTACTTCTTAACTAAAAGATATCGGCATTTTTAGAAGTCATGATTTTCGAAGAAAAAAATTTAAATTAATTTTTATTTCGAAAACGGTAACAGATAGGTATAGGAAAATATGAAGAAAAGTTGTCGGGCACTTGTTGGAGATTCCAAAAATAATATTATATACAGAGTGTTCCATTTGAAAAATCAAAGTTGCTACTGCTTTCTAATAGAAGCGGCAACACGGCATTGTCGAAAATATTTTAGTTGGCTAGAGAATGTTTGAATATGCCCTCCATTAAATTTTCAAAGTGATCCGTTTTCTGGTTCACCAGAAACGTCTAATGTGCTATCCACCGTGAATCAGCCTGTATATCTATAGATATTTGTTGTTCTCTACATTGGACTTTGAGTCCCAATTAACCAGTACTTTCCAGGAGGTCACCTCCTCACTTGTCAGCCCTTTGTGATCACAACGGGAGCTTGGAAGGCATCGAAACAACCGGACCAGGTACTCAATTATTTGAGAGATTTTTCTGTGTCCATCATACGGATTATTAGAGGTTTGTAAACTGAGCGTTTTGCATTTCATTCCAACCCTAACCCCAATACTCAAACAAGGTAGTCGTCATACTACATATCACCAGTGCTTATACTATTTAATATTATTATAAATTCCATTTAGAAATCTTAGAGATCTGGAGCAGTCTGAAGCAGTCTGAAGTTGTGATGATTGAAATTGGTCGATAATTGACAATGTGTTGATTGTCACCGTTTTCTGAATGGGAAATATTATAGATTTTTTTAATACTGTTGGAAAATTACCTTGGTGCATGCATTCATTGAATAGGTCGGCAAGTGGTTCACAAATCAGACTGCAACATAACAGATTCTATCAAAAACACTCATGTCATTGAATATACAAATATTGAAAAATATAACGAAATTTGAAGGATATTTTCATATTAAGTTTTTTGATGTGATCCTTGAATCTCTCGTACGAAAGAAGTTCTGAACTTTATTATCACATAGAGGAAGAGAGAAAAGTTATCTCGTTTACGATTAACGATTCCATTTCCGATACGAATACTTCTCTCATAATTCTATAGTCGCTTGATATTGATCTTCACCCTCTGGTAAATCTCATAAATGAGGTTCTGATTACAAGAATATTCCGCAGATAGAGATGACTGAACTGAATCGTATCCTTCAAGGAGTCTGCTGAAATGTCGAAACGATCCAGGATGGTGTAGTGCCAATGTTTGATTTTGTTTTATTCATTGACGTGAACTTGGTAATGATGTTGCAGTCCATAAACAACAATATATATACAGGGTGTATAGAATGTATAGAAGGGGTCAAAATATCACTAGTACTTCATATCATATAACTTTTCATCCTAAAATCCTTCGTTGCCAAGTTACGAGCCCTCGAAATTATAAAATAAAAAATGTTTTTCTTTGATAACTTTCAAAGTGAATATGCAAAATAATTTTGATGATTGACAAACAAATGAATTCCTTCGATGAGCGTTCATGGAGGAGTCAGTTGTTTTGCTACAAAGTCAGGAACGGACTACCCCCGATGGTCCAAACCCCAAAACTTTGAAATGACAAATTTTTAAAAAAAAATTCATCAAAATATAACCTTATTTTCTGAATAAAAGTACTCGTGTAGAAAGTCGATCGGAGCAACGATTCTTAATAAAAATGCAGTTTTAGTCGAAGACATCATACTCGATCGTCCACCATTATTTGAAATTAAGAATTTTCACAGCAGAAATGATAACGCTAACGTTGATTGAACATTTTATAACAGGGATAATACAAAACATGCTAAAATGAAGTCGTAACAAAAAGTTCAGTACCTAGTTGAAAGTTCATTCACAAAGCAGATATTTTTTCAAATGAAATATCAAGTTCTGTAGATTCGTGGTATTTTTGAACCAACAAGCTACTCCACTACGAAATATCGAATTCATTTCATATTTTGTATTTACTTGTGGAATGAGCACGTTTCGTGTTGTGTTATCTGAATCTCATGAAACTCAACATTTGAATGTTTCAAATTCGTATTCACAGCTGAAATGTTGAGGAGTTTCACTGATAAGAATAATTTCATGGGGGAAAATCTGTAATACGAATACAAATCGAGCTGAAAAAATGCACATCGGAAGAAATAAATAACTGATAAAAAGCAAACGAATATACTACAAAAACGGCTGCACATGAATAGGTGAAAAATATCTGGTGAATAATTATATTTCATTTCTTCCACAGTTGTTGACAAAAACACATTGAAGAAAGAAAAACAAGTTTTGATAAAAAAAATTACAAACTGGAATGCGAATTTTTTCTGTTTAATGGAGCGTTGTCATTGTATTGTCAGTTTTCTATACGATATTTTGTAGATTGGAGTGATAGAGGTGTGCCATATTCATGGCCACCGCGGTCTCCGGATTTAAAAGCCATTGGATTTCTTTCTTTGGGGCCTTGTTAACGCTACACCTATTCACACGAGAGATGCCTTGTTGAATAGAATAACATTACATTGTGAAGACATACGAAACGACCCTGGCATGCTATTTCAAGTACAGAGAGGGTGTCTTCGCCGACTAAAAAAATGTATTGAGAGAGAAGGGTGTCGGTCATATCGGGCAGTTTTTGTAGCAGATTTTGCATTTCTGTTTGCTCTTGAGGCTTGCCATTGATATTTACACCATGAGTTTTGTCAGGTAAACGTGTTTGCATTATAAAAATTCGTTATGAACATTTTACGTATCATTTCTATTTTTGTTACAAATTAATCTTTTCGAATAATCGTAGACATCTCAGGTTGGATGTCGTCGAACAAAAATGCATTTTTATCAAAAATAGTTGCTCCGATCGATTTTCCACACGAGTACTGTTATTTAGGAAATTGTCCAGGTAACCTTTTTTTGTTAAAATATATTGACAAATCCCAGTCATTTCAAAGTTTTGGGGTGTGGACCATCGGGGGCCGTCCGTTCCTGACTTTGTAGCCAAACACCTGACTCCTGCATAAGAGCTCATGAAAGCAATTCATTTGTTCAGTAAATCACCAAAATTTGGTTGCTTTTGAATATTCACTTGAAAAGTTATCAACGACAAACATTTTTCATTTTGTAACTTCGAGGGCCCGTAACTTGGTAACAAAGGCCTTTAGGAAAAAAAGTTATTTGAAGTACTGGTGATATTTTGACCCCATCTATACATTTCCGAGAGGAAAAGAATAAGTCCAGGGACACCCTGTATAGTGGGAGGCATGAAAATAGTAATTCAAAAATTGTTTCAGCGCATTACGAGAGAAACCTTTATAGACAATATTTCGTTAGGGTATATAATATCACCAATAATAATACTGCCTCATAAATACTCGTGAAGCATAGGCATAGTGTTCAACAACATTCAGTTTCTAACATGTTTATATGTTTTTTCTATTAATATAATGTCTGAACCCAATCATAATCCTGCTTACAGGCACGGTTGTATATTTCTGCGAATAACTATGATTAACAGTTTTAGCATTAGCAATCAATTTTTTTAAATATACTGTGCTTACAATTGGTGGAATTTCAAATAGTGGAATGCAAACTAACTTTCCAACTCAGGAGAGGGAATACATGTCAGATGTAAGTTTAAATTTGTCAGCATCAACAATATTATGTTTTTCTTTTGAACTGGGATGATAGAAACTATCGGAAACAAGATAAAACAATGAGAATTATTGTATTATATATTTCAACAACAATGTATGATCCCTTTCTTCTGTAACATCCAACATCTATTGTTTGTATTGTGAAATTCGGTACTCATTACGAGTTGAATAGACGCTATCCAATCATGTCGAACGTATTGTTTCCTCGCAACCCATTATTTCAAATTTCATTACATCCAGTCCTCTAACCCCCAAAACAATGTTCGTTCCTCTTAAGGTTTGAAAAATTTAATTGCAGTGGAGAACAACAATGGCTCTTCACATGGAACAGACAGACCGTATAAGAAACCTGACCTGACTCGCCCTAAAATAACATGATGTGGGATGAAATTGCATTCTCGTGTTTGCAACTTTTACTTTTGGCTATTACATAATTCCCTTTAACTGTACCGTATTATGTAGTGCGCCTTTTTATGAACCACCCCTTGCTGTTAACTTTTGAACGGTTGGACGTTCAAATATAGAACAGAAACCATTTTGATGCTACTTCCTGAAATATAAGACATTGCGATTGTCCGAAAGGGGGGTGTACATGAATTTGAAATTTTCAAATGGCATAGGGGGTCTAATGGTAGATCGTTAAAAAAAATAATTCAATTCTATTTTCAAACATAAATTTTTGCAATTTCCCTCAATTAAAATTTTCACAATTTTGATCTCTTTGCCTTTCGGAATTTCCAAGTTGATGTGCCCTCTGCGCTATTTGTCAACTAATTGCAATTGTTAGAGGCGAAATTAAGGAAAGGAGAACAGTGAATGTGCAATGATGTTTCACGTGACAACAGATGCGTGCACTGGGATATCGGGAAATAACGAAGTATTTGCCCCGTCCGGCTAGGTTTCCTTCCCAGTACAGCATTGTCGCAGATCCAGCAACTCCGGAACTTATCTTCTTTCTTCTGTCGGAACAGCAGCAGCAATAGTCTTGAAAAAGACTATTTGTTTGCGAATTCTTTCTTTATATGGTTATACGAATTCTTTTTGTAAAGTCGTGGTGTCCCCATCTACTTCCCATCACCATGCCAGGCCGTAGATTTCTATACCACAGAAATACTCGAGGTATAAAAGAAAATTGGAAAAATGCAACTAGCTGCTGAGTCTCCCGGAGGGCCGACTGTCTGGGAAGACTTTTCCCAGACGTTGCTTGTCAGGCACCTACCGGACAACTAACTTTTGTGGCCAACTCAGCGTTATTAAATAGCCGAGCGGCGAATTTGTCCCGGCCAATGGTGCTCCAGAGCGCCGGTGGGCGGGGCCTATTGGACATTTCGAGCTGGATATAGTCTAGCTCGAGGATTTCTGGGAGAAGGAACACACGCCACTAATATACCCAGTAGCTCAGTTTGGGACGAATACATCAACGAAGAATACCAATAATAGGGAACGAACAGAGAAGGAATACTGAACAAGAGATGTACAGTAGAGACAACCGCGGAGCAACAAAACAGTAGAAATAGCGGAGCAGTAGCCACAGCAGAGCAGTAGCAATGAAACAGTAGCAGCAGTAGAGCAATACAACCGTAAGGGGCCATAAGTAGAGCCTAAATGCAAATACTAACCTCTATTGAGTGGGAGGGTTCTGGTTACAGCTTTGATGGTCTATTTGCTGTCTGATAGCTAGTTTCTTGTTCCAGTGATTTTATCGATGAAGATATGACATAACCTCAAAAATCAGCAAAGCGAACGGAGATTTCTCGAAAATATATAGCTTCAAATATCGCATACAATACGAGAAAATACTCGCCAAAGAAATGTCTACCGTTTACCGGTAAGACTAATGTAGTTTATAAGTCGCCCAATAATATTGGACTCAAAATTTTCAATAAGCTGCCAACAAAAATAAAAAATTCTGCAACCTTATATTCTTTTAAGAAAATCTTGAAAATATTTTTAACTGACAATTGTTTTTATAGCGTTAGCGAATTCTTCGATACCAATTTATGTAATTGTCTGAAAGGATAATAAATGTATCTATCTATGAATTTTCCCAAGATTCATCAACGATGATCAAACTTTAATTGGAAATCTTCAAAATAGGTCAGTCGGAAAATTCTAAACTTATAATAGAAAGTTTTAAAAAAAATTCAATAGAATGTAGGAAATATAAACTTTGGTAATATTTAGGACTGCATATCGATCATTTTGATGAGTTCATCTCTTGGATAGTCGGCAATAAATTTGTTTAATTTTTACTTGAATTGATGAAGATTATTTTTTTTTCTCATATATTCTGGTAGAATTTGGAAATTCTTTGTGCAAGATATGTAATTCTGCGTTGACATAAGGAAATGATGTTTGATAACGTGTATTTTGTTTTTTTGTGTTATATGTATGTGTGAGTGTTTGTAGTTCCGATCTATTCCTGAAATGATTTATCACGATGGAGCGTTAAAATAATTGTTTTATATCGAAAACCTGTGCTTCCATGTATGACGACATGAGTGTTTTGATAGAATCTGTTATGAAAAAGATAATTCGCTTGAACTACAAAATTTCATATACCTACCTACTCGTGGGAAACGTATGTCATTTCATGCTCATTGTGAATTAAAATATTGTGCTTTAAAGAGAAAATCATGCGTAAAAGTAAAAATCATGCGTAAAAGTAAAAATCGTGCGGAAAAGTAAAAATCGTGCGGAAAAGTAGATCTTTCAAAACGAAAAATCGTGCGGAAAAGTTACGCTCGTAGGAAAATATATAAACATGAAGAGGTTTTGTTTTCAATTCTATACATAGATTACTTGGACCAGATTAGTATGATACAGTTCAAGTTATTTTGTAAAGAAATTAATTGGGTGACAAACCCCTAAAATAAATAGTTTTGATGCTAGGGTGCGTTGAAATCATACCTTGCTACATTATAGGCGGAAACAATATCTCTACGTATTTTAGTTCATATTATGCTGAAAAATTTTGTTATTTTTTGTAAAAAAAATATTTGATCTCTATCTTACACTATTTTAAAACACGAAAAAAAATAATTTTCGACTACTTTTAATCAGCTCAAACTAAGGAAATCGTACAGTTGTTCAATTTCACCATTCCCAGCCTCCAAAAAAATATTGGTGGATTTCGCTGACTGGTTAGAGGGCGTAGTTCATGTTATTTGAATATCAATTAATTGGGCACAAATCTTGAAAATGAATAAAAATTAGACATCAACAATTTGAATTTGAGTTGGTGCCTGAAAAAAATTTTTTCGTGTTTTGAAATATGGGTTGGGGGTAATGAGGAGGTTTTTTTTTTATTTTTCTTACAAAAAAATACAATATTGTTCAGCAAAATCTAAACTAAAATACGTAGAGGTATTGTTTCCGCCTTTAATAATGAATAGTCTATTCTGAGTAAAGTATGATTTCAACGTGCCCTAGCATCAAAACTATTCATTTTTGTTGTTTGTCATCCAATTAATTTCTATTCAAAATAACTTGATCTGCATCATATTAAAATTCAGAAAAATCCACCGGAATTTTTTTCGTTTTGTGCCCGTTTGGGGGGAGGGGGGATTATTATAAAAAAACTGGTATTTCCCTCATTCAGTAATATTTAAACATTCGACGATACAGTTGAAGGCACTCAAGAAATTTGTATTTTGCATTTCGTAATAGGAGTTGGGGGAAAGAAGGGGGGAGCGTGAGAATTTATAAATGGACCACATCCTACCAAAAATTCAAAAAAATCCATCGATACCCAAATTCTATAAGGAGTTTTTGGAGTCCTTCAGCCAACTAATTGGTAGATATCAATGCGAAGCTTGTTCTTTCTCTAGAAAGGCCGATCTAGCAGTGGCCAACGTAATTATGTCGAGAGTGTCCATACCAGTGGAGTCCTCATTTTTAATGCTGGGTATCACCATCAGCAGTAGCATGTCAGAGGAAAGCCATGTGAAGTTTATTGCCAAAAGTGCATTTTCTTTTTCGTGTCGGTGATCTTGTGCTCACAAGCTTACTCACTTCTCTGGAACATCGCAGAAATGTTGGCGACCTATCTTTGTTTCACAGATATTGACATGGGCGATGCCCTTCTGAAATATTATCAATCGTTCCACCGTAAGCGGTTTCATCGAGACTGACCCGTCGCGCTCAGACTTCATATCCCTTTGTCGTCACTATGGAGATATTTGCAACATCTTTTCCACTCAAAACATAGAATGCCTTCTAATTTCACTTTTGAAATCAATAATAATAGTGTTAGCACCTTCACTTCATCTAAATTCTTAGGGACGCTCATAGATAGTAACTTAACATGGGAAGAACAAATACAAATGGTTTGTAGAAAACTGAACAAAAGCTTTTATGTACTGGTCACATTGAAAAATATTTTGAACACAGACTCATTATTTCAGGTTTACTATGCATTTGTCTATTCTGCAATCTCAAACAACATTATAGTATGGGGTCAGGCATCAGATATAACAAGAATATTTGTTGCACAAAAACGCATCATAAGGCTCATTTTAGTAGTCGCCAATCATGCAGGCAGGTCTTCAAAACAAAACGGATCGTCACGGTAACATCAATTTATTTGATGAATATTTTAACCTCTATTTTCAATAACAAATATTAATACCCCATTATAGTGACTCACACTCCTACAATACCAGAAATAAAAATAATATAAAATTAAACAAGCCCAAACACTCATATTACAAAAAATCTCCCATTAATGCAGGCTGCCGTTTTTTCAACTGTCTGCCAAATGAAATTAAAAACGCGGGATCCCCGGCTGTTTTCAAGTCTAGGAAGGAACTCCTAGTGAGAGAATGTTTTAATACTGTTGAGGAATTCGAATCCCACTTTTCAGTTTTAAAATGAAATCGTAGTTATAATTTATATAAATCATTATTGTTATATTGTATTCCGTCTTGTTTGTTCATTGTTATATTGTATTCTGACTTGTTTATCATTGAAACCCTTTTTACACCGTTCGTTAGACTTGTAAAATTTCATATTGACTTATGCTATCTATTGTTATTGATAGTTGAAAGGATTAATAAATATTTTATTTATTTTATTTTATTTTTTTTTTCCACATGCTTCGTTCTTTCAACGAACGGCAAATCTTTGGAACTCAATGCCTCGGGAGGTGTTCCCTGAGGTATACAGTCTGCATAAATCCAAGACGAACATCAATCCCTACCTACTTTCACTCGGCTCTCACGATGTTCTTGGAAAATTACAGGAATTTTCTATTTGTGCGAATCGAAACATAAAAAAATACAGACTCACTATAATTCAATCAACATCAGACCTAGCGAAATCATGCAACCATGCATTTTTATATATCAATCAAAAATGGATAGATTCTCAGTTTTCTGTACGTTCACTGAAGTTTTTTCAGGATATTATAATCTCTCCTTAGTAGGTTACTTCTCTGGCGTGTCTTTCTCCCAAAGTGGATAATATTGAAACTTCAATGACTTCTACAATAATTGTGGTTTTCAGTTAGTTCTCGCGAGGGGCCATCACGATTGGATAAATCATATCAATATCCAATCTTGCTGGGTATTACCGGATATAATAAGCTTTCAAAATGTCATCAACAGTTTAATAAGCGCCATCTCGGTAACTGCCATCTGTTGCTGGTGGCCTTCTAAAGTTAGATATTCAATTTTGCCGGGGCACGTAATGTCAAGTGGGGCATTATACTCATTGCTTGACAACGTTCTGATAATATCACACATATGTTTCGAATGTGTATTGCTGTAGGGGATAATGAGAAAAGGTTAAAATATTTAATCGTAACTGAATATCTGTTAACAATTGTTATAGCTTTGGTTTCTACGAAAGATTTGTTTTGTGACGAATACCATTACGTAGAAATTGTATGATACATGGATAGAAATAATCCTTCTGAGACGGATATTGTTACTTATGATTCTGTTGAAGTAATCTGTTGATGAATGAGAATTATAAGTGATGGGACAAAATGTTTTATATGATTGGAAAGAAAACAATGATAATAATGTTATGATTGGAGCTGTATTCTTGGACATCCAGCGCGCATTCGAAACAATTGACAGGGCCAAATTAATTATCAAACTAGAGAAGTATGGTATAACTGGAATAGCACTCGACTGGCTCACTGATTACTTACAGAACAGAAAACAGGTAACTAAAATTAACAACACAATATCAAATGAAGTCTTAAATAAAAACGGCGTACCTCAAGGAAGGACATTGGGACCATTGCTATTTCTACTATATATCAATGATATTGTTCACTCGGTTAAAAACTGTCGAATCCATCTGTTTGCCGATGACACATTATTGTATTTCTGTTCTGAAAATATAGAAACCCTAACAGATACAATCAACGCGGAGCTGGAAAATATTTTCCAATGGTGTAACGCCAGTTTGTTGAAACTTACTGCAAAAAAATCAAAATTCATGTTAATTAACAACCACAAAAAGTATGCAGAATTCAAAGATAATAATCATAAGATTACAATTGGTAATGAGGAAGTTGAAATGGTGGAAAGAATTAAATACTTGGGTATTATTATCGATAGAAATTTAACATATTTCTTACATTACCAATAAAATATCAAAAAACATAAACTTCTTGTTTAGAGTGGCACCATCTTTAACACCATGGTCTAAGAAAACAGTGTATAATACGATAATATTGCCCCATTTCACATTTGCATCTTCTATACTATACCTGGCAAATAAAAATGAGATGAAAGGATGCAGAAATTACAAAATAAAGCCATGAGAGTTATATTGAATGTTCCAAGAGACACGTCCATCAAGGTCATGTTACGTACATTGAACTGGCTTTCGGTAGAATATTACTTGGAGTACTGCACCATGATCTTAATCCACAAAATGAAAATTTCATTAACCCCATCATATCTGTCATCTAAATTAGTATACAACAACAACTTACACAACTACATCACACGAAGAAGGGCAGACAAACGAGCCTCAACAAAAAACAAAAAAAGCTCCGAAAAATCTATTTTTCATAAAGGCATGGTGTGTTACAATGAGTTGGAAGATTCTTTGAAAACCCGCGACGCTATTACAACTTTCAAAAAAGAATTGAAAATATTTCTATTACGCAAGTGTCATACATGATTGTCACTATTACTCTTGCCTACCGACTCATATAAAAGTTCATATATTTTATTATGTATATGTATTATTGTATATTTTATTTGTCATAATTGTATATAGTGTTATATTTATTGAACAAATTCTATTATATATATATATATATATATATATATATATATATATATATATATATAATATATGTGTGTGTGTTCGGATAGGTTTCCGCGGTTAGATATTTGAAAACTGGAAGTTCGGGTTGAACCGCGTCTAGAATTTATTGAAATTCGACGTTTCGGCTCCGATTTTGGAGCCATTTTCAAAAAAAAGAAATAAGGATAAATTGATCGAAAGTGGGGGGTGAGGGTGGATTCTACACTGAGGTCTCAATCTGCCTACTCCTCAGGTATCATCAGGATTTTGTGACTTGACGCCGGGGTCTCAATCTGCCTACTCCCCAGGTCTCGCCACTTGTTCTCTCTAAGGTCTCAATCTGCCTACTCCGTCGAGAGAACAGTTCTCTCGACGGAGTTTTCATATATATATATATATATATATATTTATATATATATATATATATATATATATATATATATATATATATATATATATATATATATATATTACCTATGACTGTAAACATTAGCTTTATGTGCTAAATAAAGAAATTAATAATTTAATCAAGTGAATTTCTGGATGTTAACATCAGAAGTGAGGAAAATAATAGATGATAAAAATGCACTATACCAAATGTGACTGGTCATATAAATGAAGATGACAAGTACATTGGACTGATATCATACTTTAATACTACAAGCCGATGGGCAAGATAATTTGGCAATATAGATTTGGAAAATAATTTATTCAATATAATAATAGACCTTGAATATTGAAATCAGTTGATTAATATTTTGAATGAATAGGATTGCCATGAACTGGCCTTTGACACCTTCCAATAATTTTTAGTTGGTAAGGAACTACTCGCTTTGTCCAATGATAAATTCCACACCAGAATCCATACGGACGCTAGCAGTCAGCAAGTCGTTAGAAGTGCACACGGATGAAAAAGATTTCTTCAATCAAAAATATACATACTCTTGAATAGAATAAATAATCTTCTGAAAAGAACAATTATTTCTAATTGATGAATATACACCCATTTCAAACTGATTGAGATGTTTGGTAATTCACATAAATTCCCTTGAAATGAATTTGCTTGCAGTAAAAACATTCTACTCTTCATCCTAGAAAACACTCACATTAACTCATTCTGAAACATAATCCTCTTGACACAAGAATTTAACTCCTTGGTAGATATCACTACCCGTGCCACGTGACACATTCAAACAATGAATAATCAAAGCAGGTGGTGTCACCGCCACCTGTGAATACGACTTCCATTTCGACCATTTCATCCAGTTTGACCATTTGGGTTGGACGTTATGAGGCTGTGCGTACCTATATGAATGTTAGTTTTGTGCCTAGTGGAAACTGTTTCTATACAATAAAAATGCTTTACCGGAAATTGAATTCGGCTCATTATGGGCTAGTTGAGAAGATGAGTGAAATCTGTTTTGGTAGTTTTGTGTCTAAAAGCGAGTGGCGTTGTTTATGTATTCAATCAAAATGCAATATGCGTCACTACTAATTGGTGTTATTGAGAATACAGTTATTAAAGTCAAAACTATTTTCATACAAAACCATTATTTATACCTAAATTGTTCGTAAATGTGAATTAAGGCTTTGTTTAATCTATTCAATGTTGCCAAAATGAAAATGGATTCCATTCTATATTTTACAACCAAGTGCAGATTGAAACTCAACCTCCAAGTTGATAGAAGAATAGTATTCATTATTGAAATTGCAATATTCTTGTCTCAACCTACTCCCATGATTCAACAAAAAATTGCCCATTATTGAAGCTAACATATTCTTTGTTAGGGGCGAAATTTAGGAAAGGAGAGCAGTGAATGTGCAATGATGTGTCACGCCTCTAACATACCCAGTAGCTCAGTAGACGCGGATTCGACAATAAGAATTGATTTCGATAAGATTGAAATATGGGGTTAATTTTCCGGAGCGCCACGGATTTATCGCCAGTGAAAAAATCTGAAACCACCCTGATGGAATGGGACAACCCACTGCACTAATATTACTAAAATATTAAACAATAGATACCTGTAAATGCTATAATGATAATATATAAATATGTAGAGGTTTTGTTTTCCCTTACGCTTAGATAACTTGGACCAGAATAAAAGAAATAGTCATGTCCCTTACTAATGAAATATATTGATCGTTACACACCCTGTATGTGCACAGTTCAGCTCACCATACAAAAGAAATTGAAATTAATGTAAATATCAACCACCAAGATGAATTCAAGTGAATGCTGTGATTGAGAGTATGGTATTGTTTGAATATATCAATATGAAACCTCCAGTGAGGGCTATGCCTGTGACGTCACGATGATAGCTTACAGTTATGGATACTTACGCCTTAGGGGCAGTCTTATTCAAAACTTATCTGATACTATGTAGATATTCTCAATAATGCCAGTTCACCAATTATTGTGGTTGTAGTTCATCAGTGCCTTGGTGTATACAGGTGCACAGTGGGTACGACACAATCAATCAAAGTACATGTACAGCTGGGACGAATAGCGAAGGAATGCTGAACAACAGATATGCAGCGGGACTACCACAGTCGAGCAGGAACAATCACAGCAGTGGAATAGTGGAAAGACAATCGTGTAGCAACGAAAGAATGGAACAATCACATTAGTGGAACTCCAATAAACGGTAGCAGAGTAGTAGCAATAAACCGTAGTGGAGCACTACCGCGGCGAAGAGGTAACAGTAGCAAAGTGGTAGTCGCAGAGGAGCAGTAGCAAAGTGGTAGTCGCAGAGGAGCAAAGAAGTAGCACCCTAGAATCAACAGTACCAGTCTGACTTCTGATTACACTTGTATGGGGCCATAAGTAGAGCCCAAATGCAAGTGGGAGGGTTCTGATAACAGCTTGGATGGTCTGTTTGCTGTCTGATAGCGAGTTTCTCGTTCCAGTGGTTTCACACAATGATGAAGTGACTTCTAACCTCAAAAATCCGCAAAGCGAACGGAGATTTCTCAAAAATATATAGCGTCAAAATTCGCAAACAATATGAGAAACTCTCCTGATATGAATTTTCCCAAGATCCATCAACGATGATCAAACTTTAATTGGAAATCTTCAAAATAGGTCGGTCACTCATCAATATCAAATATGGAAGAGGAAAATATATCTCAGACGTCAAAGTCAAAACTGTCAATATCTGACAAGGCGCTTTCTTGTTCATTAGTGTTCGGTGGGAACAGTCCAGGAATTACCTCGAGCTACTTGGAGCTATGAAAAGAACACCTTAAGATTCAGTGTTACCAACTGAACCAAGATGAAAACGCCAGCCTCTCAATCTCAGAACCAAACACAAACAAACAAACAAAAGGTCAAGTATTCGAATGTGAAGTAGGTACCTCAATGACACAAGATAGGGATAGAGTAGGAATGTTACGGTTTTGTGTTCTAAGCACAAAACAATAGACTAACCAAAAGTTTGTTTACAAAACAACGCTGTCATACCGCAAAATAGAACAACTGATAACTGTCAATAGCTTAAGGCCGGTTCAAGTCCGCTCGAACTAGTACGACAAAGGTAAGTACTAACATTCGGAACAAGCTATACATGACAACGATCAAGTTGTCATTTTGATACAGTGGTGTACAGAGTGGAAAGTTTATATCAATGACAGAGAATTTCTGATGTTATTGTATTAAAACAAAAAGGGTTTTCTAGTGCAAAATAAACCCGTAATATCTTGACTCAATCGACTTATAAGGCAAGTGTTCACTTGTTTCAAAATATCTTCCTTGTAAGTGGCCGAGAGGAATCCGTCAAAAAATCAAACTAATATTTGGTTGGACTTATTCAAGAATACAATCTTTGAATCAACGCAATTATGCGTTGGTGCAAAAAATCCCTTTTATTAGTGCAAGCAGATGATTTTTTGAGAACAAGGGCCTTATACCGGGTGTATCATGGTACACCCCCCGTCTCTTCGTTAGTTTTGAAGGTAATAGATTGAAATTGAAAATGTCTCATATACATAATAAGCGGCACTTTCTGACCTATAAGTGATACCAACTTTCTATTTTTGAATAGAACACCCTGTATATTATTACATTTCTGGAATTTGCATAATTTTCTGAATCCAATGATACCACATAAGTGACATTTCAAACGTCGAAATTTTTTTATAATTCAATTTTTAATTTTCCATTTAGGAGTGCCATGATGGTTCCGATTTATTCCAATTGACCCGTCTAATACTAGAAAAATCGAAATCCCGTCAAAAATACTAAATGGCGTTTTTACGAGAAAATAAAGTTCATCGTAATCGTTTTTAGGGTACAACTCAATTTTTTCAAATGGAACCATATTGGTACTGTGGTACCATTTATTAGTACTATTAATAAGGAATTTATCCATACCTGGTAATAAAATGTGCGATCAATAAAATCAAAATTACAGCCAAAAGAAAATAAGAAATTACAATTATTTTGTTCTACTTTAATACTAAGAAGTTACTAAGGTGGCTTTGAGATACAAAAAATTAACTCAAAACATTACAACAATTGTTCGAAATGCTGTCCATTACCGTCAATGCACTTCTGAACTCGCTTAGCTGTTTCTTGAAGAACGTTTGCCAATTGCTGGGCCGTTATACTATTAATTGCGCGTCTTACTCACAACTCCAGGTCTTCGCGGGTTGCAACGGCGGTTGCATAGACAATGTTTTTAAAATAGCCCCAAACAAAGAAATCAAGAGGTGTCAAATCAGGTGACCTTGGAGGCCATCGCACAGGACCATTCATCGAAATTACATTTTCTTCGAATGCCTGTTTAAGGTAATCACTTACTGTTCTTGAATTATGGGAGCTCCATCTTGTTGGAAATACATTCTCTGTCGTAAATGGACAGGTAATTCAGTTAAACTGTCCTCAATTTCATTTTGCAGAAATCCCAAGTATCTAGCTCCATTCAAGGGTCCTTCAAATATTATTGGACCAATGATTCCACGACCGAGTATTACAAGCCAAACATTGAAACCGAACCGCACTTGAAAGTTACCCTCCCGCAATGAATTTTGATTTTCTTGTGACCAATACCTTGTATTTTGTCGGTTAAATAATCCCATATTTGTAAACCTAGACTCGTCCGAAAATAAAATCCTTCCCAAAATAGCATTGGTTGGCTGCAAATTATTCTGCAAGATCCAATTGCAAAATTCCATCCTACGTTCATAATCATTTTCGTACAGGTGCTGGTGCAATTAATATTTGAAAGATTTATAATTATGTTTGTGCAAGATTCGGCTTACTGTTTGGTGACTAATTTCCAATTCGAACCAAATTTGCCTCAAAGAAACAGTCTTATCAACTTCTATTCGAGCTAAAACATTAATTTCCTTTCTTTCGTCAATAATAACGTTTTCCTCGGGATCATGGTTAGGCTCTCTTCGGAATTGATTTTCAATACTCATAAAATAATTTCTCGCTGGACATTGTCTATCAGGATAACGGTCGGCATAAAGGTTTCTAGCCGCAACGGCATTTTTCCTACAATCTCCATAAATAGTTAACATGTCCACTTTTTCATCTCTTATATAAATGTTCGGCATTTTGATAAAAAATAACAACAAATGTAAAGACTTTTACGAAGGCGTAGAAGGGCCACGAGCAATTTTTTTTTGAAATCCCGACTTTAATCTCGGACCCCCGACTTTAATCTCGGACCCCCGACTTCAATCTCGGACCCCCTACTTTAATCTCGGACCCCCGACTTTAATCTCAGACCCCCGACTTTAATCTCGGACCCCCGACTTTAATCTCGGAGGTTCGACTTTAATCTCGGACCCTCGACTTTAATCTCGGGGGACCGACTTTAATTTCGGACCCCCGACTTTAATCTCGGACCCCCGACTATAATCTCGGGGGTCCGACTTTAATTTCGGACCCCCGACTTTAAACTCGGACCTCCGACTTTAATCTCGGGGGTCCGACTTTAATCTCGGGGGTCCGACTTTAATTTCGGTGGTCCGACTTTAATCTCGGACCCCCGACTTTAATCTCGGGGTCCGACTTTAATCTCGGGGGTTCGACTTTAATCTCGGGGGTCCGACTTTAATCTCGGACCCCCGACTTTAATCTCGGGATTCGACTCAGAGAATAATCCAGTTTCATATGTATTTTCTGTGTTTATTCGCCTTGTAGTTTTTTCTAGAATTTCAATTGCTCTTTTGTCTTCTTTACTATTGTTATCATTTTTACAAGTTGTGCCTAAACATTCTGTTGAAAAATTGTCTCTTATCAGTTCATCCAACTGGCTATATTGATCTTTTTGAAGAATACAGGAAGTACAGGTGAAAAAAATAAATGCTGATACTCCTCTTGTAGTTTTTCCATGCAGTATCCAACCCAAATTAGTTTTGGTTGCTAATGGTGAATCTTCATGACCTTGAAAGACTTTTCTTGCCACAGTTAGACGAATATTATCCTCTCCTATAATAGTAGCCCTAGCATTATTCATGTCTCGCAGAGGTAATCCTTTGATATGCGGAAAATTGTTATATTCACTCATATTTATTGATTGGCTTGGAAGAGATAATTTCGAGATAGTTCTAACATTTTTCATTTGGTATACTTTTGCTTCATCGTAGTCTCCAGAAATTTCTATGTTGACACGTCTTGAATCTTCATTGTTGGTTACAATATTCTTAGCCCAATGCATGCAAAAGGGTTCTGGACTGCCTTGAAGACCTAGTTGACTGGCGACTTCATCTTCAATGAGGGTAACGGTTGATGCTTCGTCAAAGAGTGCAAAAGTTTGAATAAAACCATCTGGTACATATAATTTAACTGGGGCTATTCTTAGAAGGACTTTTGAGGCAGTTTTTGGTTCGCCTGTTGAATAGAATGTGCTTTCTGTTGATGTTGATGAAATAAAACGTGATTTCATTTCTTGGAATTGTTGTGTATCTTGAAAACCTGGTGCAATCTCTATATTTTCTTCGGCATTTCGAGTTGAACGGTCTCTTTATGTAAAAGCTCGTGATGTCGTCTTCTACAACCACTTACTTTGCAGTGACGTTTGGATTTACACTCCTTCATCATATGTTTTCCATTTAAACAGCGAAAACAAGTTCCATGCTTGGTGATTTTTGAAATTCTTTCGTCCATGCTATCTTCTCTTATTTTCGGACACTGTGGTATTTTGTGATTTTGTGTTTTGCAGTATACACAATATTCTATCTTGGTTTCCACAGTTGTCATTACTGATTCATTGTTTCTTTGGAACGTTCCTTTCCAATTTTTGTTATTCTGATGTTGCCCTGAAGAATTTACAGATGGAACACTTATGTAGCATGCAACGTTTGCTAGAGTATTTAACCAGTCTGTGGAGTGTTTAACATTGACTTTTCCTTTATGCTTCATGACTTGACCCCAGATCATTTTGTAGTTATCAGGTAGTTTTGCTAGAAGTTCTCTCTGAAGTTGTGGATTCACTAGATGGTGTTTGGAATCTAAATGTTCTAGAGTGGCTACTAAATTGTTGCATTTACATGAATATTTGATGAGAGCTTCCATATCAGGTTCTCGAATTTTAGGACTGAGACGAATTCCATTTATTAGCGATTCTACAACAAATTCTGCTCTTCCAAATCTCATTTAGGATGAGATCGGTGTTTTTGGGGTGTAACATCATGGATTTAACTGCTTCTAGTGCTTCACCTTTCAGACATCTTCGAAGTTTGGGTATTTTTTCTTCATCGGTGTATCTGCATACTTCTGCTTGTCTTTTGGAATGTTCAATGAATAATGGCCAATCTTGAGCTCTGCCATCGAAGTAAAGATTGTCTTTTTCGAAATAAGATTTATTTGGGGCTGCAGATTTCGAAAAATGTTTCATTGCTTCAACAAAGGTATTGCAAATATTCTTCATATCATCTATAGGTTTCAAAGGTTCGTTATTATCTTCTGGTAGGGCGTTTATATATGCTTCATTAGATCCACTGTTAGAGAATTTGTCTGGTAGATCTTCTATCTATTTTCTTGTGGCTATTATATTATCTTTCACAGAGTATGTGTTTCTATCAAGTTCAGATTCTAGCGACGAGTCTGATTCACTCTCTGCTCCGTTTAATAGTTGCTGGATTTTCAAAATTTTCAGTTTACTTTTTTCTATTGCTAATTCTGTCTGAGCTTTTTCTATTAATTTTGATTTATGGCTTGACATTTTGGATGACTTCTTTGACATAGTCTTACTGGGCATATTCAAAATTTTGTCATGATTTGAAACCTTGGAGCTTGAAATTGAACCTTTTGCTGAATTTATTTCCAAACATGACATGACTTTTCTTGACAGAATATTCAAAGATTCATCTACTGTTGTGTTTTCTCTGGCTGGAGGAACTTCAATATTGTCCCAGGACGTTGCTAATCCTCTCCCAAAGTTGCTTGGCCATAAAAAATCTGCATCAATACTTTGACGTTTTCCTGCATTTCTGCGGCTAGTTTTTCTTGTTTCAGACATTTAAACTGCTTTTCCAGTGCTGATTCTTGATACTTGAAGGACCAATGTTAACTCTTTATAGTTTTATTTCGTTTAATTGAAAATAACTTGTATAGTCATTCAACTTAAATTGTTTATTATTATTTCTTTCTTTTTTTTATGTAAAAATGACTTTTTCTGTTTTTAAAATACAGAGTGAAATATTGTGAAATATTAGAAACATGAAAATAAATCAAAATCTGCAACAGGGATTATATCTATCGATAAAATTACTTGTAATGATAATTTGTAATAGTTTACTCAAATTGACCAGTTTTTCTTTTTCGCAAGTCCACTTCAACTACTACTGTCCCAATTGACAACAAATCTCTTTACTGCCTCTGAGACTTGTTTCACAACTACAAGTACCTCATGGATTAATGCTTTCCATATGTTAATCTCTGTATAAATAGTTTTCAAAAAGTATCTCATGTAGTTTTCTTTTTTGTAAAGTCATTTTGGAAGAAAATGAAAAACAAGCACACTTGTACCATGCAGAAAACAAGGCCTAACTTTTCTGCACATCTGTGCGTTGATTCTGAAATAACAAAAACCTTGTACTTCGTCAGTACCATTATGTCATTTGCGTTGGCCAAGGCATGGATTTTTCTATAGTATAGTTTCCGCCTGACTAAAATAAGAAGTAGAGCAGGGATACCTTGGAAACTTAAAAAATCAACTACATAGATGATTCTAACATTACTGGAATAATTAGCGGATCGACGGCTTTTCACCTATCTAATTTTTCATTGTATTTACTTTTCATTGGGAAATAAGGAACTATTCTTTTTATTATCATTATTATTAGAACAGATTGTGAAACTGTGATTTATCCATTATTCAGCGCGGTGCAGATCCGTATGTTAGTAGAAAACTTTCTCGACATAATGTATTTAATATTGCTAAAAAATTATTCTTTATGTGAAAGGAAGTAGGTACCCATGTAATTATTTCCTACTTCCGTTGCATAATAAAAAGCTGAACTTTTACTCATGAATTTTCATAAAGAATATAATTGAAAATTTTAGAGTTACGAATAAGCAATGAAACTGAAAAAGCCAACTCAGCACATGGGAATGCTGAAGCTAATTTCAGAAACTGAAAGAATTCGGCTGTTACGCCAGAGGCAAATTACTGAGAATAAAAGAAATGCAGACGCGGAAATTTTCACCACAATGATTCTATACAAGGAAAATCTGAGAGATGAGAGCTATCACAATATCGGGCAAGTATTGTAGAAGCAGATTGAAAATTACATGTTGATATTCATAATGCCATGGTGAATAAAAATTTGCGATTTCTGAAAGGATGTTCCACCAAGCGGAAAGATACTTTCTCAGGCTAGTCGAAGACGGTTTGAAATTCAATATTTCAAGAGGAATACATTCGCTTCCTGGAGTTGACAGTTCCATCTGATGCTTATCGGTTATACTTCATCGGTCATGTTTAGAGTTGGGTATTTTATGCATATTTTTGTCAGTTCTCCATTCCGCAATAAAATTCATTGTTAATCCGTCACTTGTCCACTGATTGTAACTCCAGAGAAACGTGGTCAATTTGTCACTTGCAGTTTCAGCTTGACCTAATTTTAGCCTGAACGTATAAATCAGATGAACTGGATCTAATTGTTCACTTCCTGAATTGAAGTTAAGAAGGTCACATTATGTAGTCGTGCTATTGAGTTGTATGTTGTTCCATCGTGTTGTAACAAAAGCTGATTTTTTATCTAAATCGAGCCTCATCACAATTGATTTGACCGAGCGGAGCCGTTGAAACATAATAATAATTGAGAACGTTGGGCTCTAATTTTCTAGGAACTAAGGGGGATTCAGTTAACTTTAGCACAAGCATTATCATAAACATAACGGTAACATCAACGGTTTTTAGCATAAACTTAACATTGTTGTATAAATGGCGCCATTTCATATAACAGATTCAACTTTCGCTTTTAACATATTTTTAAGCACAATTTTAAAATGATGTTGACTAAATGCACCTTAAGAATTATACCTCACAGAATTTAAGACTATTTCATCTGATGGCACTCATAGATGAACTTACTTTTTTCAAATCTGTTGATTAGGTTCATTTCTCTCTACTCAAAAGAATGTTTGAACTGGAATGCGAACTCTTGTGAATAAAAAGCCAGACTTCATAATACTTATATCTATTAAACAAAACAATGAAGAGATACAACCAAACGTGTTAGGTACATTTCTCGAATTAATTGATAGAGGAACTCCCGATTCCAACTAATAATATAACTTAAACCGGAAAAAGGTGAATGAGGCGAAATTATTTACTGATAATTGAACCATATAAAACACAAAAGACTCAAAATTATTCAAATACAACAAATACTAAACGTTGATTCAACTTTTCAGAAGAATCAACTTTTTAGAGACAGATGGACAAGATCGACTTTATATATATTCAAATAATGAAAATCAACGATATTACCCTGATTGAATTTTGAGTTAGAATAGAACAATATACTTCATTTAACTACGTTATTTTTACATTTGTAGTAGGTCATTTTTATATTCAGCAATACTGACAGTACTGACATATACACTAGCATATACATTCTCAAATTTATAATAGTATAAGTGACAAGAAATAATTACATTTAAAATACAAAAATGATGTCTCTCAATTTAAAAGATTCACACAGTCTACAGTTAAAAGTTGGGAACATGATTTGTGACAAATACAATATGATTAAAATAACTTACAAATTGAAAATATGCATAAATTGCAGTTTAAGAAGCACATATTGTGTTCAAGAAACTCTTAGTTCTAAATTGGGAATGAGTATTCTGGTGTCAGCTACACAGGGTGTGGGGATGTAATCCTCAATCGAATAAAAACAGTGAGTAAGGAGAAAGGATTTTATATATTTTTTGAATTCAATATAGTTGAGTGATTTCACTACTGTCGGTAGTTTATTAAAAAGTTTTACATCAAGCGAGTTTTGTTTCGTTATAGATAATTTATGCGTTATTATTATTTTTTTTTTTTTCTCTCCTTAGGAGTGTATCAGTCAGGCCCTGTCTCCGGTGCTCCGATCCATCCGGAGGGCGCGCTGGTGTAGTTAACCCCAATAACCACTCATACGTATTATATTTATTATTATTATTATTATTTTTTTTCATTGGTGTTTTTGGCATCGACTGCTATGGTCATTAGCCACGTGTTCAGGATAGGCCTTGTTACTAACTCCATGCGCCACCTTAGGAGCAGCACTGTTAATTGGAACGCAACAGTGAATCGTGCAGGACTCACCCCAGTTCAGCCACGAGATTTGAATAATTTAATCGGTCAAATTAAATTAAAAAATCCCAGCCGTAACTGGGGCTATTATTATTGTTATTATTTTCTTAAGAGTGTACCCTGTCTCCGGTGCTCCGACCCATCCGGAGGACGCGCTGGTGTCGTTTACCTCAATAACCACTCCCTACGTCCGTAGGGTGAGTGATTATTGGGTCCGAGAGTCATGTGTTCTGAGCAGACGAAGTGAACCAAGGATGACGGCCTTCTGCATTCGAGCGGCTAGGATTTGTGCCATATTACGGCAGGCCGGTATCAACTTCAAATTAGAGAGCAGTGTGTCCATCATTCCACCAAGGACTCCTATAATCAGAACCACCATTTTGACAGAATGGTCCGGATACAACCTGCGGAGTTCAAAAAGAAGATCTCGATATTTAATCCGTTTTTCCTCCTCTTTCCTAACGATATTCATCTCGCCTGGAGCGGCAAACTTCACGACGAATATCGTTTTACTTTGATGGTCGAGGAGGACATCAGGCTTATTGGCTTGTATTTGCCTGAGGGTGGGGAATGAGTAGTTCCAATAGATTCGGCACCTCTCATTCTCCACCACGGACTCGATATCCCCCGGAACATAAGGCAACACCGGTGTCTCGTCTATACCGTACGAGTGTCTTAGATGGTAGTACAACACTCGTAGCGCCGCGTTATGCCTGTGGATATAGGCTGAGACCGCATAAGCTGGGCGTGCTGATAGCAAATGCATAACGGTCTCAGGTGCCCCACGACATGCCCTGCATCGGGTGTCAGGGACGTCTATACCCATCACGCGACTACGGTAGACGAGGGTGTTGAAAACACCATCCTGGCAGGCCATTATGAATCCCTCGGTCTCCGACTTTAGCTCACTCGAACTGAGGAAGGCAAAGGTCAAGCTTTTGGATAAGCCAAGGTCTTCGATGTTGTTGAAGAAGACACCATGCATTGGCTTATCCATATGCAGCTGTAGGAGGACCTCTGTCTCCGCAACTTTAATGTGAGCTTTTAGCTGAACGGGTCCCAACTCGGTGACACAGTTTGGGTTAGCCCGTTCAGTGTCGAATAAGAGACCAAGTTCATCGGCTGCACGGGTTGCTGCCTTAAAGAGAAATGCTCCAATCCCTGCTTCTTCATGGTCGCGGACCATGCAGAGAAGGGGATCTAAACTCCTGATGACTTTTCAGGCCCCATCCAGCACCATTCTGTTATGCAGACACTCCAAACTCAAAAGTCCACAGCCTCCTCGTTGTCTGGGAAAGTATAACCGTGGAACGGACGATTTAGGATGCAAGCTCCTATTGAGATGCATCATTTTGCGAGTTTTTACGTCGAGTTGTCGCAGCTCTTCCTGAGTCCACTTCATCACTCAGAAGGAGTAGAGAAGGATCGGAACGGCAAGCATATTAGTTGCAGCAACTTTGTTCTTCCCCGACAAATCTGATGACCAGATCTGTCGGAGTTTATGCTGATACTTGCCGCGGAGAGAGTTCTTAACTGTGAATACCTCTTGGGAGCGGCGTTGCGCCACCCCTAGGTAAGTATAAGTCTCTCCGGCATCCAGATGATGTACGATGCTTCCGTCTACGAGCTGAACATCCTCTCCGTATTCCTCGCATCGTCCTCTTTTTAGATGAACCGTGGCAAATTTGTCGATCCCAAATTCCATTCCGATAGCATGCGTATATTCTTCCACCACCCTAAGGGACTGATGTAGGTCCTTTTCTCCAGAGGCATATAATTTTAGGTCATCCATGTAAAACAGTACTCTATGCCTCCGGTTGCTGGGGGTGCAGCAGCTGTACCCACGGGTATTCCTGGGTGCAACGGACAATGGCAATAGTGAGATGCAGAAGAGAAGATGGCTGAGGGAGTCTCCCTGAAACACGCCTCTTCTAATGATGACCTGCTCTGTTTGGACTATGTCTCCACCAGATTTTATAGCGAAGCGAGTCCTTCAGAGCGGCATCAGTTGTCCAATGCATCCCACTATTTGGTCGGGTACCTCAAGGCATCTGAGCAAATGCATGATTAACTCATGCGATGTTGTATCAAATGCCTTGCGGTAATCGATCCAGGCCATCGAAAGGTTACGCTTGTACTGCACGGAGTCCTGCGTGATACATCTATCGATGAGCAGGTTCTCCTTGCAGCCGGCAACCCCTTTCTTTGACCCTCTTTGCTCGTATATCCGTTCATACACCGGATCAACTGCGGAGAGAATGCGCGTGTATAATATAATAATAATATAATAGTATTATTATTATTAATACAAAAGAAGGGCAGAGGTTTTCACCTATTATGCCCAAAAACAATAGAAATGGTTGATCAGAATCGAATTATAATAATGATAATAATAAATTGCTTTTATTGATAGGACAGGTTACAGACACTATCATAAGGCAGAGTTAGCGCTTCACCCGTCTAGGACAGGTTGGTACTCTCTTACACTTACATACCATTTACGATAATTTGAGCAAACAAATAAATATTTACACGACAACATCTTAACTTTAACGAATGAAAAGAAAGACTGTAATAATTTTTCGAGATTCTGTTCAATTTCCAAGTTGACCTGCTTCACCCTCTCTGAGATCTTTTGGGTAGCCTACCGAAACATAAAAATCTAGGGATCGCTTTTAAAAGAAAATAATCATATGTAGACTATTCCAATATTCAGAAGCTGTTGTTTGTTCTCTGTCAATACCATCGCTAATTTTTGAGATGATCTTTCTTAATCAATGTATATCTGAGAATCTTTGTAAGAATAACGTGTTCGATGGTTTCCTGACCTGAGAGAATATTTGAGATAGTTCAACCCTGGGTTGGGTCTGATTTAAATTATTATTTCCTGTCATGAAATGCCTCTTTACTTTTGATTACAGCGTAAACCATATGGACCAAAGCCAATCATTTTTGCAACAAAAAATATCTCAGAAGAAAGTGGATGGTCCGGAAATGATAAAATGAGTAAATAAGGAAAAATCAAGACTACCTAGTGAAAAATCCAGAACTTTAGCGAAGAAGAAGAAGGAGGTTAGTAAAAGAAGGTTATAGAGATCGGAACTTTGGGGATCATAATGGACGACAAACTTTTCAGTTTCAAAGCATACATCATCAGAAAGGACAAAGATTTCAAGAATCTTAAAACTTCAATTTTTTTATGTGTTGTATATATCCAAAACAAACTAAGTTTTTATTCTATGATATGGAACCTACTAAATGCCATACATATCAACAGATTGAAACAAATTCAGGACAAATTTTCAAGACTCTTGGGATATAAAACAAATTTCCCTGTACAAGATACTACGACGTCATCAGAGAAAAATTCAATATCATTCGACTGGCTGATACAAGATCTCTCAGTGACGTATTATTTTCAGCAAACGTCTTCAAAAACAAAATTGACTCTACTGTTACAATTACAGTTCGATATTATGCCAAGAAGACTTCAGAGAAAGGAATTTTTCAATTTTCCAAAGAAGAGGGCAAATATTGATGAAAATTTTCCTCTCATACGATCGCAAAAAAATCGACGCATGTATGAAAAAAATAAATATCGATATATAGGGTGTTCATTAAGTACTTGTACAAACTACAAAAAGTGAATCTTTGAGAAATTTTAAGATAAAAAGTTTATATGAATATGTATCCGCAAATGTTTAGTTTTGGAGATACAGGGTGTTGACGTTGAAATTTTATTTTCAATTATTTAGAATAATTTTTTATTTATTTTTTTTTAAATAAAGCTTGGTGAACTGGGTTGTTTGGAGGTGACTAAACAAAATTTGGTACTAATTTTTATATAGCACTAGGGGGCGCTTCGTACGCTATCATCATTTATAATAATAATAATAATAATAATAATAATAATAATAAAAGTCTTCATTTTCATCAACCAGATAAACAAAAAATACATTTTTGAGTAATATGAGCACAGCACTCCAGGTTGATAGAAAAATGCCGAAGATCAGGTGACAGCACAATCTGTGATTGCAGATAGCACTGTCTCTGTCTTTCATCATAATATGCCCTAACTTTGATTTCATTGAAAATATGAACAGGATGTTCATAAAGTTAGTTGTGGAATCATCTGCGACTGAAAGTTGGAATTTAGTCGCTGTTTTCCATCGTACAAGATAACCTCTCTTGGAAGGGATTCATGTTTTGAAGAGAAACATTCTCAATTGAAAATTGAATCAATACATGACTCCTCTGGAAATGGAAAAACCCTACGAAAAAATTGAAGTTACTTTTTTGTAATATCTAACAGAAAACAACTACTGCCCCGGCAAAAGCCACGCTGGACATTGAACTACATCTGATAGATATTGAGAAAGACCCTAACTTCTTTGGGTGTTTTTTTTATTTGAATCTCTCCTACACCCTTGATTAGCAAACAACAGATCAACAACGCTAGGTGTATTTGTTTTGGAGAAATGTGCAAATTTCTTAATGGATGCAGGTTATAGGGTCGCTTAGAAGCCGGATAAAGATGCTCAGAAATTTACTAAAACAGTATGTGATAGATCTTGATGAAGTCAACAATTTTTTTTTGCTTTCGATAATGTATTGAGATATGTTTCATTCTCAAGATACAAGATGTTGAAAAACCGATATTTTTAAAAATCCAACACCCTGTGTTTTGAGAACGAATAATTTTTCGATGAATCTTGATGAACAAAAGTTATTCTTTTCAGTGAGATCTATCACATACTCAGTTTTTGTAAAGTTCTGAGCAACTTCATCTGTCGCAAAAGTGACCCCATAACATGCATCGATGCAGATATTTGCAAATTTCTCTAAAATGATTGCCACTAGCGTTGTTGAGCAAGTATACCATTATTGCTTGAAAATTGTGCAGGAATGAGACTCAATTAAAAAAAGCCCAAAGGTTCTCTACAAAAAAGTTATGGCCCATTTAATTAGATAATGATAGCGTACGAAGCGCCCTTTAAGGTCTACATGAAAATCAATACCAAATTTCATTTACTCACCTCACATATAGATTGGCCACCGAAATCAACCTGACTCAACCCCATTAGATTTCTTCCTGTGGGATTACTTACAAAATCCAACCTTTTAAAATTAATCAACTTCGCGAAAGAATTATCGCCGAATTCCAAGGTATTGGTCAAAAAATCTTGCAAAAAGTTAGAGAAGAAACAAAAAATAGGTTATAATACTGCCGAGAAGTAAATGTGAAACATTACAGTGTGAAGTTGCTTCTGAAGAGTATATTTTCTAATTCTTCCGACCTCCCTGATGATCTTAGAAGAGTGAAATAGATTTTTGTCGACCAAAATGTATTGGAGGCCTAGCGAAAGTGATGCAATCCACGCGTCAATGAAATGAGCGATTTTCTGTGAGTGATACTTCTGAATAACATTCTCCCTTATCTCATTCATATATAAGAATCTCCAATGGAAACTGGACATTTAATAAATAAGCAACTATCTGAATGAAAATGCAAATTTTCACTTTCAGATTTTTTCTCTCAAGTTATATAGGGTCTTTCTCAATATCTATCAGATGTAGTTCAATGTCCAGCGTGGCTTTTGCCAAGGAAGTAGTTGTTTTCTGTTAGATATTACAAAAAAGTAACTTCAGTTTTATCGTAGGGTTTTTTCCATTTCCAGAGGAGTCATCTATTGATTCAATTTTCAACTGAGAATGTTTCTCTTTAAAACATGAATCTCTTTCAAGAGAGGTTATCTTGTACGATGGAAAACAGCGACTAAATTCCAACTTTCAGTCGCAGATGATTCCACAACTGACTTTATGAATATCCTGTTCATATTTTCAATGAAATAAAAAAAAATAAATTTGAACATCTTCTGCAATAATTTTTTGTTTTGAATCATCCTAAAATCATTGAATTTGGATTCAACAATTTACAATTGTTACGCTGTGTGAGTCAGAGTCTAGCTGAATCAATTCGGGATATTTTGTATTTCGCTTGAATCAGAATAAGTACGTAAATTTTACCCAATTCCCAAGCTGTTTTAATTCAATTCGGGATTTGGGACACCTTGGATAATTATCAATCACTTAACCGTTATGTGAAATAATATGCTCTTTCGGATTTCCCAATAAAAATTTCTGGTTTCTCTTTGAAAAAAATGGCGATGACGTCATGTTACCTAGGTAAATCACCTTGAAGTATTTGAAATTTATTCGAAAAAACGCAAACATAAGAATGAATATTGTCCTGTTCCAATTTTTTCCCAGGAAGTATTTTGTTCGATTTCAACGAATTTATCCAGTACTTCATTGAATAAAATTGGTTTAAAAGCTAGAGCTCTCCTAAATTATTTTCGTACACCCTGTATATCCAGTTTCAATTACAAAAAATTGTCGATGACGTCATATCTCCTACAAGTATCACCCTGTATCTAAATATAGCAATTCCGCGGAAGTGCTTGTACTATAATAAACATTCCGAATGCCACCTGTCAAAAACAACAGAGTTCCATAATAACCGAGGAATGGCAATATCACACTTCCGCAGACCACAAACAAGTCTGAACATCATGAGGTTCCGCATTCAACAACTTTGTTATGAAAGTCCCATTTCACGTCATGAAGTGGCAGATTAATCCGACAGTTACGGTTATAGTTTCCATAGCGGTGCGGCTGGCATAATCTTAAAATTAAATCGGCTAAGCTTAATATTAATAGGCCTATCCAAACTTTCTGACTAATTATGTGTTAGAGAATACCTTGATTCAACTCATTAGCAACTCACTTTACTGAGAACGATCCAGATTCTTTCAAGATGATGAATAATCTGCAAAATTTGCTTCTGCGTTTGCTTGCTGTAATACTTGCGTGATCCAGTCGTGAAACTGATTAATAATAAGATAATTAGTTAGCTGTCCTTTAAGATATCAGTTGGAAAGATGTACGACTATAATAAAATCGCTTCGCAAGCTCATGATGAATTCCTTGAAAATTGATTGGATGTAATTTCAAAAAATCGTTTTATATAATTATGACAGTTTGATGTACTGGGTAACCCTGCAGAAATGCACCTCCTTGGTATGTGTTAAATAAGCTTAGCTTGAAATAATTAGGCCTATCCAAACTTTCTGACTAATTTTGTGTTAGACAATACCTTGATTCAACTCATTAACAACTTAAGGTACATTTAGTCAACATCATTTTAAAATTGTGCTCAAATATATGTTACAAACGAAAGAAATCTGTCGAATCCATCGGATGACCTCACACACTACGATTTTAGAAAATCAAGCGCAGTCAGATATATTATCCGAAGTACTTAATCGACGAATCTGTTACCACAAACCTTGTACATGATCGACGTTCACGATCGTGGCGTTGAAATTCGAGGAACATGTACGAGGTATGGGGGCCTTGAGACATGTCGGCCGTCTATCACATGAAGCGTTAAAGCAGCTGCAGCAGACGCAGCAGCAGACGCACCAAAGGAGACTAAAATTTAACAAGGAGAGTTTAATACCCATAAGACAATGAGGACACTGATAGAAAGAGATGAAAGAACATTTATGACAAAATGTGACGTAGTTCGACGTTTTATGGCAGCCGTTCTCTATAGATAGTGACGGACTAGCTCTTGGTATATGAGAGTTACTGCTGACAGTTTTGTTGCTTGGTTCGAGTTCGACTCTGTACTCATATCCAAGTACGTCAATATGACGCGTTGATGGTACAAGATTCTGATTGAATTTCACTGCTTGTCAAGTACACCATGTTTCGTTGAATAAAAAAAATTACCAACTTTAGTTAAACCAAATGCTATAACTCAGATGGGTACTAGCTCAGTCGGCACGCTAATACGAGCCGACGGATCGTTCACCAAATCAGGAAAAGAATCTCTAGAGATCCTCCTTGATACCCACTTTCCTGACTCAAGGGGAAGAGAGTACAGATTGAGGCCAGGCCCTCAAAGGAAACCTGGGACACAGCGAAAGAAGTCATCACCTACAGGAAGGTAGAATGGGCCGTAGCAACCTTTAGTCCATTCAAATCAGCAGGGCCAGACAAAATCCAACCTGTATTGTTACAGCAAGGAGCAGACCTACTGATTCCACACCTAGTCAGGTTGTTTAGGGCGACCCAGCACCTGGCGAAGGTCAGAGGTGGTCTTCATACCTAAGCCGGGGAAACCATCATATGCCCAGGCTAAGGCATTCAGACCAATTTGTCTCTCATCGTTTATGCTCAAAACGATGGAAAAACTAGTTGATAGGAACATCTGAGATGAAGATACAGAGTATCCAATTTTCGCGGAGCACCAACATACCTATCAACCTGGAAAATCCTGCCAAACGGCGCTGCACAGCCTAGTAGGCAGGATCAAAAAATCTCACATGAATGAAGAGATTGCACTCACAGCGTTTCTTGACGTAGATGGGGCGTTTGATAACACATCTTATGCGTCCATCACATTAGCCCTCACGAAAAGAAACGTTAAAACAGCCCTGAACCACTGGATATCTGCCATGCTTGGCTCCAGGGCAGTACAAGCCTCCCTGTTCGGGGACACAATGGAGGTAATTGCCACGAGAGGCTGCCCTCGGGGAAGTACTATCCCCTCTACTGTGGAATCTCGTGGTGGACGGCCTCCTTGTAGATCTGAATCGGAGAGGAGTATTTGCCCAGGGCTATGCGGACGATATCGTCATAATGGTCAACGGGAAGTACATGGGGGTCTGTGTGGAGCTGATGCAATTAGCCCTCACAGACGTACAGACGTGGTGCATGAGGGAGAACCTCAGGGTGAACCCTCAAAAAACCACAATAGTTCCTTTCACCAGAAAAAGAAACCTGGAGACCAACAGAGCTCTTCGAATCTTTGGTGAAAGTGGAGAGACGAAATACTTGGTGAAACCTGGACTCAAAGCTCACCTGGAACAAACATCTGAAAAAAGTGCTTAAAAGAGCAAGTACATCATCATTGATGGCCAGAAAACATGGAGACTCGGACCCAAACAGTCTCTCTGGCTATATACACCAATTGTGAGGCCCTCGATATCGTACGGAGCCCTGCTGTGGTGGCCAAAGGTAGAACAAGTGACAACCAGGAGGAAGCTGGCTAGCTTACAAAGACTGGCCATGCTCGGAGTCACTGGTTCTAGGTCCAGCACATCGACAATTAGCTTGGAGGTAATCCTAAACCTCCCTCCCCTGCATTTGCATATTGCAGCAGAGGCGAGGATAGAAGCATCCAGGCTAAAATGTCTGGGCCAATGCAGGGGCAATAACCAAGGCCACTCCAGCACACTGGAGGTCATAAGAATCGACACGTCTGAGATGCCGTCGGACAAAATGACTCCAACATACTCCTTTGATGGAACATACACCACCATCATAGAAGATGGGGAAGTTACATCAAGGGTCATACCAATGCTGTCAAGAGGGCAAATCTGGTACACGGATGGCTCAAAGACTAGCAAAGGAGTAGGGGCTGGAATATACGGGGAGAGACCGAGGCAAGACATCAGTCTAAGCCTCAAGACTCAAGCATCTGTTTTCCAAGCTGAGGTAACGGCAATCTCCGTCTAGAAACCTAGAAACCAACTCATAGCGATTCCCTCCCACAGTCAGGTGGCGATTAAAGCCCTGCGTTCATGTAGGTTCACTTCCAAACTGGTTTGGGAGGCACACCAAAACCTCAACGACCTGGGAGTACAGAACAGGGTAAAACTTGTCTGGGTACCAGGTCATAAGGACATACAAGGAAATGAGAGCGCAGATGCCCTAGCAACAGCGGGGGCAGCAACAACATTGGACCAGAACCAGCCTGCAGAATCCCGTTTGGGGATATCAAGCAGGACAAAGATATGGGTTAAAACCCATCATCAATCTCTCTGGAAGAGTGCCTCAGGCAATACCCACGAAAAAAAAATTATGATGGGGCTAACCGACCGGCTATCAAGACACCTTCTTGAACTAAGCCGAGACTCTCTCAGGAAGGTTGTAGTACTGATGACAGGTCACTGCTACATGAGAAAACAGCTGCAACTGTTGGGGATACATCAAGAGTCCACACAATGCAGATTTTGTGTTGATGAGGACGAAACAGCCTCCCACGTAATGTTTGAATGCGATGCTCTGGCTCGCATGAGGATGGATATCTTCGGACACTGCGGTGCAGAAGATACCATCCCGCAGAAAAACCATGTGAAAAATCTCCAGGAGTTCATTAAGAGATCCGGAGTACTCACGAGATAGACCTGATAGCGGGATGCAGAAAGGTTCTATACACAACTATCTGCACTTCAGCCACTGGCTAGCCCCGCCATTTAATAATAATAAAAATCAAAAGCTCAGTCTATCGCCATTTGGAGATTAAGGGTGGTACAAATATTTTTTTTACAAGTAACATGATCATATGTTTACCCTTTCAACTGTCAAAAAATTTCCACTTAAATATCGTGGCGCCACGAAAACTTTTCTGGAATTATTTTTAGTTGCCATGGTAACTAGTCAAAATTAAGGCATCTTATTGGTTAAAAAGTAGAGGTGTGGAATTTTCGGAGTAATTTTTTATGTAATCGGTGATGGTTTCTGTCTCGTCCAGATTACACTGTTCTGGGGATTTCGTTGAATTGATGGTATATATAGAAAAAGGTGAGAAACCCAAGATTAAACTTTGAGGCACTCCTGAGTTTTGTATCATATATTCGGACTGATTTGATTCAATTTTCAAAAAATGTGTATTGCTGGCTAGATAATTTTATAAAAGAGCAACAGCTGATATTGAAAAAAATGTTGCCTTCTCCTTCCCAGAAACATCTTAGGTGTTGGTCTTATTCTAAAATCCGTTACCCAAGTGAGTAGTTTTGCAAATCTCTAAATAGAGCCTCAGCTGTTGATTTGTCTTCCAGATTGAGGAAGATTGTTTTTATGTTTACTTAAGTCAGCTCTTTTTGTCACCCTGTAAGTGATGCATGATCATATATTTCATCAGATTACTCTGCACGATGTTTCCTTTTCGAAAATATCACTCATCACCTTCAAGCCTAAGGAATATTCTATTGAAGGAAATGACTGAAAATGAACAGTCGCCTGTGTCAAAGTTGGACATGTGATCCAATACTCTTTTTAGGATGAATAAAGTTTCGTCGTGAGTGGTTATAATTAAATCAGAAGGAATTCGAATAATGTGTCAAGCTCTATCTATTCCAAACTTCTAGTTCTCTGATAAGTGCTGCACATAAAACAATTCATGGTATGTCGTAGCCATTTCATTTCATTCCATTCAATTCATTAGTAGGAATTAATTTTGAAGAGATCCTGTGAGTCGACATGTATCTTTAATGGGTTCACTGATAACGTGAGCTATTTTTGATAGCTGTTTTAGCACAATAAAAAAAAAAACTGGTGTCGCATTTTTTAATTGATTGATAACTATTTTCTAATAGAACTCCCAATGTTTCAACTCAAGTGGTTTCGGAGAAATGGGAGTTGTGCTAGCTTAACGCTTAAGCTGGCACAGCCGTTACGTAACTTTTCTTCCGCTGAAAATATTCAGATGATTGAAATGCTGGAATGTTAAACTCTTAAATAACATCTGGGTGATATACAAGGAGTTTGAAAATTTCGCGTACTGGGACAAAAAAAATTAACAAATATTCGAATTAAATTACATAAATATTACAATTTGATTCCTTCATCTTCTAACTTTCTCAAAATAGAACACTTAGGTGATATTACCTGATATCTTACACATATGGCCGATTGTGGTGGAAAAAATTCCAGTGAAAAGTATTAAAATCGTCTCGGAAACGCAATGAGACCGAAATCCTGTCATATCACCATCTTTCTTCTTTTTCATTTTATAACTTCAACTGAACTAACTGACTGGGATGTAAAATGTCGACGTTGAATGCAAAGAGGAAATTAACTCGTCAATATTTCACCCCAATGATTTGAATAGGAGGAAAAATTAACCTCGAAAATATACAGGGTGGCCCACGAAGTTTAGGACAGGGAATATCTCGGAACTCGAAAGTAGTGAAGAATTGTAATTTTGGGGTTTTGAATTAAAGCAATTGTTGCACCTTTTTTTGATACTATGTTACCCAATGAGCTTTTTGTTTTCGGTCACGTGACATCTGAATCAAAATCTTTAATGGGACACCCTGTATATTTTGGCATTCTTATGTTCCTCCCGATGAAACAATTTCAACAAACTGTCAACCTTGTGATCTGAAACGATCAATTCAAAAAATACAGGCATTTCAATATCCACTGTCCCACGACGTCTGAAACGAGCGATTGTCAAATTATTTAGGTTTAGGGTCACCCTGTGTATTTGAGCAGTCCTATATTTTATGTGATGATTGAAACAACGCAAAATTAAATTATTCATCCATATTTTATTAAAAATCGTCGTGGTACAAAATATATTGAAGCACCTGTATTTTTCGAATTAATCGTTTTAGACCACAAGTATGATAGTTCGTTGAAATAGTTTTATCGGGAGGAACATAAAAATGCCAAAATATACAGGGTATCCCATTAAAGATTTTGAATCAGATGTCACGTTACCGAAAATAAACGGCTCATTGGGTAACATAGTATCAAAAAAATCTGCAACAATTGCTTTAATTCGGAACCCCAAAATTACATTTCACCATTACTTTCGATTTCCGAGATATTCCCTGTCCAAAACTTCGAGGGACATCTCGAAACAAGATGAGACTGAAAACACAATTTCACAATCAGAACAATCATATGAAATAATATACATTTTTAATTATATTCGTTCCTTATGAACTGACTGTGATGAAAATACCCTAATATTCGTTTGTGTACCTAATGCAAAAGAATTGCTTAACTTTGAAATATCGCTCACCTTTTGATTCTCCTATTTTCTAACTCCAGCACAATTACCGATAAATGCAAAAAAGCAATGTTTTCTTCAATATTCAACCAGTAAGAAAAATCAGCTGAAAGAATACTTTCAACCGTTTTCAGAAAATGATGATACCGAGAGCTTTACAATTTTACCATTATTGTACTTTTTGATTTTCTGACTCCAGCACAATCATCTGAAATAGTGATACAGGTATGTATTACATAATATTCGGACCATATAAACTGACTATATCTCCATTATTCTGCAATCTGATTTTCTATCTCCAGCACAATCATCACAAATTGTGGAACAGGGACGTATCACATAATATTCAGCCCATATGAACAAACTGGAATGAAAATTTCCCTGGTATTCATTTTTAGTGACTACGTAATACTTTGGAATGTCGCAATTTTTCCTTTCTCCCATTTTCTAACGGGAGCTATGAAAACAACACCAACATTAGCCATGGAAGTACTGTTGGACCTCCCACCGATTGACATAGCAATCATGGGAGAGGCAAGAATGGGACTCCTGAGGCAACAAAATACGATCAACAGATCGGATCACAACAGGATAAAAAAAAAGTGGGAGGAAACATTCTTGAAATGAAACCAACGGACCACATGACTCCTAGATACTTCTTCAACATCAACTTCGAGGCTATCTTGCAAGATCGAAGGGAATGGACAGTCGACAATACCAGGAGCAAACCTGGAGAGAGGATCTGGTACACGGACGGATCCAAAACCAGAGAAGGAACTGGTGCTGGAATATACAGTGAGGGGAGGAACTCCCAAATAAGCGTCTCACTAGGAACAAACACCTCTGTATTCCAGGCAGAGATGTACGCCATCTTGCAATGCGCGGGAGAAATCAATATGAGGGAAATGCACAATGCACGGATCAAAATATGCACCGATTTCCAGGCGTCACTAAAGGCTCTTATGAACCCAAAAGTGACATCAAGACTGGTATGGGAATGCCGAGAAAAAATCAGTGTTCTCACAGAACACAACAAATTAACTTTGATGTGGGTTCCAGGACACTGCGGTATCGAGGGCAATGAAAAAGCTGATGAGCTAGCTAGAAAGGGCTCATCAACTCCATATATTGGCCCAGAACCCGCACTCGGGATTAATAAATCCGACATTCGAGGATGCATTCGGGACTGGGTCAAGCGAAAACAAAAGGAGAGGTGGCACGAAGCCCCCCTCATGCACCACGGGAAAACATAAATTAAAGAACCGTCAAAACACAAAACTGAAGAACTACTCAAGCTGAGCAGGAATCAAGTTAGAACAATAACGGGTCTTCTCACTGGTCATAGTCCAATGAGAAAACACCTGCACAAAATGGGTCTGTACAACGGAGAACCTTCCTGCAGACAATGTGGTAAAGGGACAGAAACAGCCAAACATATACTGTCAGAATGCGAGGCATTAGACCGCAAGAGACAGGCAATTTTTGGGAAACTCAATTTAACTCCCGAAGAATACAACAGCTAACCGGTGAAGAACCTGTACAGACTGGTACAGGGGACCAGAGTTACGGAGTGGGTGCTGTAAAACCAACACGGAAAACACAAAAAGCCCAAGAGGCTGAGGTGTAGCTGGTGAAAGGACCAGCATCCGAGGAAGGAAAAAAAAACCCCAGCACAATAACCAATAAATGCAAGGATGGGATGTAATCATCAATACTAATGACATGTGATCTGAATACCAAAAAAAAATTAACTTGAAAAGATTTGTATTCTTGTTCAAAACTTGATGAGACCAAATGAAGAATAACAATTTTACCATTATTTTTCTCTCTGATTTTCTAACTCCAGCACAATCTTCGAAAATAGTGACATAGGAGTGTATTACATTATCTTCGGTCCATATGAACGAATTGGAAGGAAAATTTTCCTGGTATGAATTCTTAATGTTTGCGTAATGCAAAAATACTATGATAACTTTGAAATGTCGCAATTTTTCGATTCTCCCATTTTCTAACTCCAGAACAATGGAAGATAAATACAAGGAGGTGTTAAACCGTTCAATTTTCAACCCATGTGGTCTGAGCAGCAAAGAAAATCAGCTGAGAAAATATTTTTAAAAGGCTTCAAAACGTGATGAGACCGAAATTTGAAAGCAATACAATTTTTTCAATATTGTGCCCTCTGATTTTCCAACTCCAGCCCAATCATCTGAAATAGTGATACAGGAATGTGACACATCATATTCAAGTCGTATGAATTTACTGGCATTAAGATTTCCTTGGTATTCATTTATAATAACCACGTAATTCAAAAACATTGATTAACATTGAAATTTTGCAATTTCTTTATTCTCCCATTTTCTAACTTCAGCACAATGACCGATAAATGCAAAGAGATTGTGCGTTCTTCCATTTTCCACCCATGTGATCTGACCAGCAAGGAAAATCAGCTGAGAAAATATTTTTAACGGCTTTTAAATGTGTATGGTGTATTACATTAAAATCGGCTCGTATGAAAAGACTAGAATGAACATTTCCTTGGTAGTCGTGTTTAATGTCTACCTAATGTGAACAGATTGATCAACTTTGAATTCGCAATTTTTCCAATTTTCTAACTCCATCACAATGGCTGATAAATACAAAGAGGTAAGTTTTCTTCAATTTTCTGAGCACCAAAGAAAATCCGCTGAGAGAATTATTTTACCCGTCTTCAGAACGTGATGAGGCCGAGAGCATACAAATTCCACCATTATTCTGCACTCAGATTTTCTAATTCCAGCATAATAATAGTCTGAAATAGTGATACAGGGATGTATTACAATATATTTGGCCCGTATGGAGTAACTGACATTAACATTCCTGGTATTCAGTTTCAATTTAAAAATTGTTAAAATTGCTATTTGCAAAATGCAAATAGGTGATACTGGACGCCTGTGACGGCACTCAATGAGAACGAATAGTACTTGCCCCTTTCCCACACAAGTATTTTCTCTCCTAGATGAGCATTCCGATATCCAAGCTGTTCAAGTAAAATTATAGTTCATTATAGCTGATGTTAAAGGAATTTCACCGAGTTAATCGTGAATTACAGGGTGATTTCTGAAACGTTGATATTTTGTCATTTTTACTATCGAAAAATTTCATGATCACCCTGTATATCTCAACGAAATTATGTTTATACGGTATCAGCTATCTTCGGAGAACGATAATTCACTTGCATATACAGGATATGTTCGAAAGAACCGGACATATATATCACCAATTTTTCAAATCACCCTGTACGAAAGGTATGAATTGTGATTAATGATGTAATAAGAATAGTATATTGCGTGTCAAAATAATTTTATCAATATTTTATCATTACATCGAATTTTCAGACATTACTAAAATGTTTTTATTTTTCACTCTGCACATAATGATATAATCTCCACCATCTAAATAATATTCAGTATTATGAAGGTACGTTGATGATAAGAACGAAAAAAAAATGCTGTTGGCACTTTCAAATCCCGAGAAAATAATTAAATAAAAATAACGGATTATTAACTTCAAAATCCATCCATCAACGAACTTTGCGATTCTGCACGTTCAATCAGTACATCGAATACTACAATATACTAAAAATTCAGATAAATTCACCGAAAACCATTTACCTATAAAAAGTCCTTTGTCAGCGATTTCTGTGAGATCATCTGGAAGCTACATGGCGATTTTTTTAAGAACGGTGGTCTGAGATCTGACCAGGCAAAACAAAATTATCTTCGTTTTTGCTGGGAGAGATGCGGTGACGATAAACGAATGCTCGGGAGTTAGAGTCGTGAGGTCTAAGAGGACGGTATTAGAGTCTCTCGTGAGGTTGGAAGGGCGGATTGTCCTAACTCAGTTTTTTTATATTTTTATTTTTGAGTGATATCAATATTTAGAATCAATATCAAAAATAAGTCATTGTGTTTAAATCGGGAAATAGGAGTTGAGAGTGATTCCCAGACGATAAAAAGGATTAGCTTTTAGGTTTAACCCTCTTCTAGAGAGTAAGAAATATA
This sequence comes from Chrysolina oricalcia, assembly GCA_944452925.2. Taxonomy (NCBI): domain Eukaryota; kingdom Metazoa; phylum Arthropoda; class Insecta; order Coleoptera; family Chrysomelidae; genus Chrysolina; species Chrysolina oricalcia. Next base: position 51,445,223 of record OX101822.2, read on the forward strand.
TCGAATGTTGTAACTAATCTATACGCAACCTCTGATTCGAAAACCATCAGTCATATTAATTTTTTTTATTTAACTAAATCGAAACATTCCCAAAACAAAGCATTGAGTGGATATTATTTAGAAATTGGCACCAGTATGATTATAAGTCAGTTTATCACCCAGTATAGTCTTGTAGTCTGAAAGCCTACTACTATACCATGCTGCAATTATGATCAATAGGTGCCATAAAATATTCAAACTGTCATATTTTACGGAATAGCCTAATTAGAAAGTAAATTAATAAATTGCAAGCTTGACTCTGACTGATTGATTAGTATTCAGAGCCAATTCAATCTGTGGAGTAGGGTTACTTTGGGATGAGATAAACCCGTGGCTCACGGTTGAATATGTTTATCAAACTGTTATGAAGTGACGTCATTTCTATAGGTTTGTTTCACACAATTCGTAACAAATCAATTATTGATATTACGTCGCTTCAAGGAAGTTTAATGAAAATGTTTTGCCGTGGGGTTCAGAAGTGTGTGTGCAGTCGAGTAGAATATCTTTCCATTCAAAAAGTTCTGAGGAAAAATAGCATTCCCTGTATTTCTCAATTCAATAAATCACATTCAGAGTATCTCCGCTCTGATCCATCCATACCATTTTCAATCCAATCACGACTATCCCAGTTTATGAAGTAACATTATTTAGCGTTAGCGTTACGTTTCGATAATCGAATGCATCCTTATCAGCATGATAGTCGGCTATTCCATCACAATTTGGATCGTGCATTGCAGAATACGATTCAGATCATGCATTGTGGGATACGATATCAAACGGTCTCATACACAATGTGACCGAATTAGTATTGTAAGGAAGACCTTGCATGTTGATTATGGTTCGAGACGCATTCATGAATGACAAGCTTGAAATGACATTGAAATAGTAGTGTACGCTTGTGGTATTCGATAGAAGTGTCGTGATTTGATCCAGAAACGTCATGAAATTATTAGAGTGACTAAGATGTTTAAAGAAACAGCTAAAAACAATGATTGTTTCTCTAGTTCCCAATGTATAGGTACAGGGTCTCTCACGACGAGCGTTCGTTAGAAATATATGGAGAACGATTCAAAATACAAACTTGATATTTTGTGGTAGTAGGTTTTACAAAACGGCCTTCTCAACTAAAATATTTTCAACTTCCGGTCTCTATCCGTTATACCGGAAGTTGGCAGCAACTTCCTTATTTCTAATGGAACACCCTGTATTTTATTACATTTTTGAATTTCTCAGCCCATTTTAGACCTATTTCGTATAACAATGCCTATACCCAAATTTGTTAGTTTTCGAGATATTTATTTTTCTCTGAAAAATTTGACAGTTACAGCACCACTCCAAAAAAATCATAATTCATAGACAGTAACAGTTGAAAATGTGAAATTTCGTAGAATCACACCTTAAGCATCAAGTCAATTTTAGAAAATAATTTACGGGATGGTCGAAATTTCCACGTGAAACACAACATCGAGAAAACTGATGAAACACGATTTTTTCAAATGGAAACCACACACTATTCTATGATTTTTGGATACTACGAAAAAAAGATATTAAGCTCATGAAGAAAGTCCTATACCTAAAATACACCCCTGGCAAGATATATCCGATTTTGGGAAATATTTGAAATGTAAATCATTCGAAGCAATACTAAACCAAGAAATCTTTGAAAACGAATGAACTAATATTAACTCTGTCGTTGGTAAAAGCATTGTTTATATAGAACATAGTTAGTCAACCTTATGGGATTATAATTGGATCAAAATGAATGCGACATGTAGATGGCGATAGTGAGCTCGCATCCAAGTCATGTCGTAACTTCAGTGATCTGGCCTCCAACTCATGTCGTAACTTGATTGAAACAATAGCTGCTTTCCATTTAACGCAAGGAGCTCCTCAGAGCTACCCAGAGCGTATGACCTTGCGTTCCATTTAGTGGGGCTTCAAGCACCGATTGACATTCCTCTTGCCCCTCGAGCACCATCCGTTTTATTGGTGCATGAAGCACAAGTAGACAAAAGTCAAAACGCGAATACACAGTTTTTTGGCGAAAAAGTCAGTGATAACGTAATTTCCGATCTCAGGGGCTTGAAGCTCTGGGGCTTAACACTCCTAAATGGAAAACGCCTTATGGGACAGAATTAAAATCAGGGTTTTTTGAAGAAACCTGCATTAAAATGAAGTCAAATTTTCATGTTTGTAACTAATCACGCTAGATGACACTCGCGTTTGCGTCCAACACCAATTACACAGGCATTGACTAACTATCTTACTTCTATATAAACAATGGTAAAAGGTAACTCAACATGAAAATGGATGGATTGAAATAAAATACTATCAGAGAGATGAATTATATCTTTGTTTATTGATATCGAATACAGTAATTTTATTTTGTTTATATTTTTGAGATTAGATTTTACATTAATTTTAGAATTTAACTTAATTTCTTTAAATTCAAATAATATTGTGGTTCATTTCAACAGATGTTCAAAGACATTGCCGTTTTGTTCTAAACAAGAATTTATTCTTTTTGCATACCACTATTTGTAGCTTTCTGTATGGAGTCAGGAATCAAATTATTGAAAGCTCTCAGAACCCTTCGTGTCATGTTTTCTTTATCACTCACAGGATCCGCATAAACATTTTCTTTGATATATCCCCAGATGAAGAAGTCCAGTGGCGTCAGGTCTGGAGAGCGAGGAGGAAATTTAAATGGCCTATTGTAGCAAAGCAACTGATCTTCGAACATCCCATACAACAACCCAGCAACGGTAGCAGTACTATGTGCAGGGGCTCCATCCATCTGATACCATAACTTGGAACGGTATTGTTCAGAAACATGCCTCATGGATTCACCAACCACATTCCTAATTATATGCGAATATCTATGGCTATTCAAATTTTCATCATAAAGATATAAACATAAAATTCGGTCTTCCTTTATAGCGCAAAAAACATAAAAACTCCATGAATCCTGGAAGTTGCGCTGGCGAACGAGCTTTGGATTTTCTGCATCTCAAAAATGACTATTATGGCGGTTGTACATACCATTCTTGGCAAATTTGGCTTCATTTGTCCATATAATGTTCTTCATGAACTCAGAGTCCTCCTGTATCCTGATAAGAAACCATTCGCAAAATTCCACACGCTAAGTGGTGAGGTTTTAGATTTTGAACCCGGTGATATTTAAAGGGACGACACTTATGTTTGATTACAATCCGGTTTATTGACGAACATGAAATTCTAAGTGACTTTTCTGCGTCTTTCAACGAATTTTCTGGATAGGCTGTGAAGTAAGCCTAAACTACAATTTCGATGTCCTTATTGTTTACGAGTGGTTTTTTTCTTGATGACAGTCGAATAAGATCCGAAATCACGGCAGTTTCTTATAATATTTTTATTGGGTCTGTGTAGATTTGGAAATATTTCTGCCAAAACACGACCAGTTCTGTACATTATCTTGTTGCATTCGCCATAAATGATTAATAAATTCAGGAAATCTTCATTAGAATACCCCAAACGAGACATTTTGCACACAAATAGAAATACACGTCAATTATATCGCATCAAATTTTGACATATTTGTTGTAACTTTATTTGTTTTTAAAGCTTGCTAGGTTTGGTATTGCTTCGAATGATTTTCATTTCAAATATTTCCCAAAATCGGATATATCTTGCCAGGGGTGTATTTTAGGTTTAGGACATTCTTCTTGAACTTGATATCTTTTTTTCTTAGTATCCAAAAATAATAGAATAGTGTACGGTTTCCATTTGAAAAAATCGTGTTTCATCAGTTTTCTCGATGTTATGTTTTAGGTGGAAATTTCGACCACACTGTAAATTATTTTCAAAAATTCGATAGACCTGTTCATGACTTGATGCTTAAGGTGTGATTCTGTGAAATTTCTCATTTTCAACTGTTACTTTTTATGAGTTATGATTTTTTCGATGTGGTGCTGTAACTGTCAAATTTTTCAGAAAAAAATCAATATCTCGAAAACTAACAAATTTGAGTATAGGCATTGTTATACAAAGTGGGCCTAAAATGTGCTGAGAAATTAAAAAATGTAATAAAATACAGGGTGTTCCATTCGAAATAAGGAAGTTGCTCTAACTTTCCGGTATAACGGAAAGAGACCGGAAGTTGAAAATATTTTATTTAAGAAGGCCATTTTGTAAAACCCACTATCACAGAATTTCAAGTTTTGATTTTGAATCGTTTTCCATATATTCCTAAAGAACGTGAAAGACCCTGTATATAGCCGGATATAGCCGGAGAGCTGACGAATTCTGGAAAAATTCTTTTGACAAATTGAAATTGAATTGAGCGTTTGCGGTTATTTGCATAAAAAGTATAAAAAAAACACAATTTTGGCAACTTGATTTTTTCATGATCTTATAATTTAGTTTTTATATATCCCAAAAAAACATATTCCAGACATTTTTGTCGGTTATAAAGTATTACCAAGCTCTCCAAAAATATTATATTAATATTCCCAAGAAATATACATACTTATGGCAATTTTAGAAAAAAAATAATAGGCAAGGACCGAGTGGAGAATGTTGTTGAGGTTCCAACTTCGAGGGAAAAAAATATATAAACACGAAAACAAGCAAACTGGTGAAATGGGGATGCAGTTGAAACCGTTTTTTACGATGGGCAACGAAACGTGACCTCTTAGCAGAAAATGTTTGATGGAAAAATTGTAGATGATAAAAAAATGGCGAAAATCCAATTTTTCAGAAATTTATTTTTTTCTCACATATAAATGATTTAATTCAAATGGGCATGATTCTTTCGCAATTCATAAGTTGACTATTTTTCGAAAAAAATACCCTAATCTTCCACGAACAATTGCCTTGGTGTTTTTTATATTTCGTGGTTCTATTTATAAGTGATCATTTTAATTGTTGAAATGTCCACTTTCAAATGATCTACAGAGTGTAAATTTGCAAACTTTCAATGCGAATATCTCGCGAAATTAAAAAGTTAAAAAAACGACATGTGGCACAAAGGCTAACGAGTTAGGGGGAACTAAAACCACCATATCTCAGTGAAGGCACGAGTCACCTCTTATGCGCGACACTGGGTGGCACAAAAACATTTTCGAATAAATAAATTGTATTGTGTGAAAATGATAGTTTATTCGATCAGATGTTTGAAATGCAGTCCATTCAGTTCTAAACAATAGTACAATCGATTTTCAAATTCCATTCTTGTTATTAAGAGGATATTTCATTTCATTAGATGGTCACCATGTATTCCAGTTTGTTGTAAACAAAAAACAAAATCATGTTGGAGCATTCCATCAGAATAAATAAAAAGTACTCGAAAAAGTAGCATTGTTTTTATCGGGTTCGCACCTACCTATCAATGTTGGTAAAAATTCAGTCCTTTGTGCAGGGTTTTACTGTAGAGTCAAGAAACCGTAGAATTGAAATTATCTCAAACGAATTGCGAACTGTTATTTTCTGTTCATCATGGTTTACAGTTTGCCGGAAAGAATTTAGATGGTGTGTTTATCTATGGTTTTGAAAATCGTTGTGCCTCAAGAACTGCTGCAGCATTTAACGAAGGAAACCCCGGAAAATATGTAAGTCATACTCACATCATACAACTGATTCTTAAATTTGAAGAAACAGGATCAATGGCAAACAAAAAAAGTACCAATCCAAGAGTACTTAATGAAGTGGCACAAGTGGAACTTTTAGGACATTTTGCTATTAATCCTACAATGTCTCTACGCCAAGGTTCAGCTATAACTGGAATTTCTCATGAAGCTATCCGTCGGGTACTCAAACTTCATGAGTTTTACCCATACAAAATGCACATCCTTCAGGAGTTGCGGGACGGCGACTCTGATCGAACAATTCAATTTTGCGAGAACATGACCGAAATGTTACGTATTACTCCCCACTTGCTAAAAAATATTTGTTTAACCGACGAATCCACTTTTTAAATGGTGCAGTGAACAAAAACAACTGTAGGAACTGGAGTGACGAAAATCCGCATGTCTTCAGGGAAGGACACACGCAGTATCTAGAAAAATTAAATGTCTGGGCGGGAATTTTAGGTCACACAGTGATTGGGCCATTATTCATTAATGGCAATCTTAATGGCGATACTTATTTCGAAATGTTCAACCTTTAATTGTTGCCGAAATAGAAAATCAGTTGGACGTTGACGGAAATAGGAACCTGAATGAAGATATAATACATTTTTAGCTCGATGGCGCACCACCCCACTACGTTCTGCCAGTCAGGCAATTTTTGAATAATGCTTTTCCAGGTCAGTGGATTGAACGGAGAGGTTCAATCGAATGGCCAGCGAGATCTCCCGATCTAACATACCTCGATTTTTTTTCTGAGGTCAGTTGAAATCCGTCGTATTTAAAACACAACCTACTTCAATAGAAGATCTTCGACAACGCATTATTGCAGAATGCAGATCTATTCCAAGAGATGTGTTCCAAAATGTTAGAATGGCATTTGAGCATCGATTAGTCTATATTGCTTATAACAGAATGGAATGCATTTTGAACATCTGATCCTTTTAAAACAAATCATTTTATTTTATTCGACTTTATGTTTTTCTTCCACCCTGTAGTGGGTGGAAAAAAAGTCTTGTACAGGTGAATACTAATGACTGAGACCGTTCATTTGAAGTATCACAAAAGAGATAGTGCCATTTGACATTTGAAAGTTGGGGTGTTTCGCGCCGACGGGGGGCCTCATCCCTTCACTGAAATATGGTGGTTCTCGTTCCCCCTAACTCTTTAGCATTTGTGCCAAACGGCATTTTTCTAACTTGTTTATTTCGCGACATATTCGCATTGAAAGTTTTCAAATTTACACCCTGTAACTTGGTGGTTTATTGTTCGTAAAACCGCTTAAAGTTGAGAAAAATAGTCCCTCTGAATCATGATTTTCTCAATATTTTCAATGATTTTCATTTGTAATAAATTATTCATAATAAAATATCTGAATACATAATTACACTACAAAATTAATTTATTAAAATAATTTTTATTCTTTTATTACAACTATTGAATCATTGAAAATATCGAGAAAATCATGATTCAGAGATACTTGTTGTTGGTTTTTCTCGATTTTAAGCGGTTCAACGATCACCAAGTTAGATATTTCAACAATTAAAATAATCACTTATAGACCTTCGGATTAGAAAAAAAACACCAAGCCAATTGTTCGTGGAATATAATATTTTCTTCGAAAAATTTACCTAACTCGAAAACAAGTCCTCTACTGAATTGTGAAAGAATCATGCTAATTCAATACCAAAGGAGACATATTTCTACAAATTTTCGTCTATATTAAATTATTTATACAGGAGAAAAAAATTAAATACTGAAAAATCGGGTTTTCACCATTTTGACGGTTAATTTCAGGTTAAGTCAAAAAGTGTTAGATACAAAAGTTTTTTTTCGTTATCTACAACTTTCCATCAACATTTTTTTCGCTAGGTCACGTTTCGCTGCAAATTTCAAAAAACCGTTTTCAACCCCTAAAATGCATCCCCATTTTACCATTTTGAGTGTTTTCGTGTACAAATATTTTTTTCCCAAAGTTGGAACCTCAAAAACATTCTCCACCTGGTCCTCGCCTGTTACTCCATTTCTTTTTCACAAAAATAATAGGCACCATTCTAATAGTATATTTTTTAGGAATATTCATGAAATATATTTGGAGGGGTCTGGTAGTACTTTATAACCGATCAAAATGTCTGTGATTTTTGTTTGGAATTATATACAAACTGAATTGAAAGATAACAAAGAAATCACGTTGCCAAAATTTTGTTTTTTTTTTTATTTTTTTTGCAAATGTTATATGCTGCGCAGTAACGGAATAACTGCGAATGCTCTCCCAGACTCGCGAGTCTGGATTCGCCAATTGATGAAATTATGTTTTTTCGCAATTTCCATTGGCCAAAACGACCTTCCCAAAATTCGTCGCCAGCTTTAGACTAATATGACAGTCTAGAATGAATTCATTATTCTAGACTTTATTTTTACTGTATAGGCAAAAGTAGTAGTGAAAAATAGTTTTGACCACAATAAAAAAAACTGAACTTCGATTTCCGATATCACTAAAGGATCAATGTTCATTTCTTTTTCCTTTCCTTTTTTAAACACGTTCGCCATGGTACGGGACAGATACGCCCTGTACCGAATTTTCCTCAGGGCAGCAATACAATTCACAAAACTTTTCATTTCATAGATGAAATAATGTATGGGTCACATTCGCCCTGTACCACATCATTCAACAGTTTCCTCGAATTGGACGGTCAAGTAAAAAGTGACGCATCATTTGGCGTCTGAGTCTCTAGCAGTGGTGGATCTAGTGATTATAAAAATTCTCATATAAGAAATATATTTCTAATAGACATTTGACATAATAAAAACAAACAATAAAGTTCGGTATGTTACAGCGGATTTAGGCACACCGCTCTTCCTTTAATTTGTATCTTCACTTTCATCAAGCCCTTTCACTAAGATGTTGAAACTATGTATTTTCATGGAACCATTTATGCATTCAAATAAATTTTTATCTTTCTTTACCTATTATTTAGGACACAACCAACTTTTATCTTTTCATGAAAAAGAAAATACAAATATAACTGAAGACATAAGTGACAACCTTCGCAAATTGAATAGACCTGTTAAAATTACATAAAAATTGCAGTTCAGTCTATAAATAATAACATTGAGACCTTTGAAACTATGAATATGTACAAAATCTGATAGACCCAATTATACAAAAATTCCAGGAAATTATAGTCATTGATGAATCGATGGTACCATGGAAAGGACGGTTAAAATATCGCCAATATATTAAAAATACAAGCCATAAGTATGGCGTTGAAATCTACAAGTTGTGCACTGTTGGGAGGTCCTAGAACACTTGTCTTACTTGAGGAGTCTCAATACATACTCTCCCAGCAGAGGCAATATTCGAATAAATTTTTACACATCGTTACTGATTCGTGAGATACATAGTCAACGATCCTGTGTAAAACTACAAAACAAAAATCATAATATTTGAGTGTAGCTATGAGTGTAGGAGCTCATATGATTCACCGCATCGATAGCTCTGCAGTATTTTTGCATTATTCCTGTTATTTCATGAGCTATTTCAGTTCAATCTGTTGAAGTACTGTGGAGCTTCTGGTATCCTGATTGCTCTATGGACAAAAACTATATTGTTCTAGGTGATTTTTCATTTCAAATGACATTATTTTTTCCAGAATTACCTACTATCATGTGGAAATAGACACTTACAAATTGGACAATTCATTATCTAATGAATACTTGACAATAATAATTCACGAATATTTGGAATAAACCGATTTTCCTTGTTTGTTTATCTTACAGAAAATGTGCATTTGTCCCAATTGCGTTCATGTTTGGTTATCTCTTATTATATGCTGCATGCTGCATGCTGCTATCATCAAATTTCTAGAAGTGTCAATAGTCCTGGTATAGCCAGCAGAAACATAATTTTGTACCAGACTACAAATATAAAAACCGACAGCCAGGGTTCTGTCTACGATTTTGCATGTACAATGTTTCAATCATAAGATCACTTTATTGGTCATTGTTTTCAGAATTAGACCAGAGCTAATAATTTTTTAAACAAAAAAGTTATAAGCGTTATGTGGACGGTCGAAAAATTCAGGGTAAATTATAAGCGAATTAATATAAAACTAGAAGTTCCGGAAGAGGGCGAAAGTATCTAAATATAAGTTTTTTTTCCGATTTGTGGCTGAAACATGCATTCTATTGAGAAAAGTTTGGTGTAAATGACTGAAACTTTTTCATGACTCATTTCTCAACGTCACCTCATAATTTTTGGGAAAACGCTGAAAACTGTGTTTTTTCAATTTTTGTCTTTATCAAGAAAAATTTTCATTATGAAACTTGTATTTTAAATAAGCTGTAATTTTTTCAAACCAAAATATTAATTTTTTGATTGATACGAATTTAAATTAAAAAAACAAGCCTAATTCTCAATCGAAAGAGGTATTTTTTCAACTATATCAGTGCTCATTTTTTCGATGACACATCGACTTAGGGATGGGATGAAAAAAATGTTTTGTTAGTAGGTATGGAAAAATATCTTTTAAAATGCTGGTACGGATTTTCCGATAACGGTATCATGACTATTTATGCGGAGATAGATAGAGATAGAGTTGATTCCTGAAAAATTGCTGAAAATCATTGCCATAGAAACAGGATGCACACGTACGAGATGTTGCTGTCACAAATTTGTTTTGAGATGCACAAAGGACCCTGCAAACTCCTTATGGAATTTGGGTCCCAGTGGATTTTTGTTGAATTTTTGTTATGATGTAGTCCATGTAATTCTCAACCAATGTTACTATTGCGCCGACCCAAAAAAATGAACAGTTTTGCATCTAGAGGGTATTGAAATCACCCCTTGCACAGATTAGACTATTTATTTTTGAACAATATTTGACAATATTTTCACTTGTTTCATTGTTGCTAATGTTGTACAATATTCTGCTGTTTTATAAAAAAATTCTTACTTCCTTTTTTCGTTCCAAATCCTCTTAAGAAACACACTGAAATAATTCTCGAGTGCCTTCAAATGTATCGCCGAATGTTTGAATATGCCTGAATAAGGGAAATAGCATTTTTTTATGATTATCCCCCTCAAAAGCTACAGAACGAAAAAATTTCCGTGGATTTTTCCGAATTTTTATGAAAAAAATCTGAAACCTCCACCTTACCCCTAACCTCTATTTGAAAACACGAAAAAAATTAATTCAGGCACCAACCCAAGTTCAAATTGTTCACGTCTAAATTCAAAAGTTTTTCCCAATTAATTGATATTCAAACAACATGAACTTCGCCCTACTAAGAAGTCCGAAATCCACCAATACTTTTTTTGAAGGGATGGAATGGTGAAATTAAATAACTTTATGATTTCCTTACTTTGAGATGATTATTTTGATAAAGCATTCACAAGTAGTCGATAATTTATTTTAAAATAGGAGTTGTGGGTAAGGGGAAGGTTTTATATTTTTTTATGAAAAATTACATAATTGTTCAGCAAAATCTGAAGTAAAATACGTAGAGATATTGTTTCCGCCTATAATTACGAATAGTCTATTCTGAGCAAGGCATGATTTCAACGCCCCCTAGCATAAAAACTATTCATTTTTGGGGTTTGTCACCCAATTAATTTATATTCAAAATAATTTGAAATGCATCATTTTAAAAATTCAGATAAATCCACCGATTTTATTTCGTTTCGTGCATTTTGGAGGGAGGGGGGATAATCATAAAAAACTGCTATTTCCCTTATTCAGGCATTTTTTTTTCTATAAAATAGTACAATATTGTGCAACATTAGCAACTATGAAACAAGTGAAAATATTGTTACCGGATTCAAAAATAAATACTCACTGCCCCCTAGCAGCAAACTGTTAATTTTTTTGTGTTGGCACAAAGGTAACATTAGTTGAGAATTGCATGAACTACATCAAACCAAAAATTTAAAAAAAAATCCACTGGGACCCAAATTCCATAAGGAGTTTGCGGGGTCCTTTGTGCTCTAATAGTCCTGTTTCTCAAAACTGGTCGAAAGCTGAAAAACCGGCTTACGAAAATTTTTCATAATCTCGAAGATATCGAAGACAAAGACAGCACACATCATCCAATGAACTCAAATGAAAATAATACTGAACACGAAAATTTACACCTAAAATAAATCGAAGAGTTCGGAGATGCACCCGATGAAAACTGCATTAGTTCTGATGATGCGACCCACAAAGAAACTTAAATCGAATTTAAACCATTCCAGCATCTATTTTGCTATATCTAACCAATGAAACCATTTTATATTTTCATTTTGAAAAGTGATATTGACATTGTTTATCGTTCAACGATGGAAAATGAATAAAAATCCTTTGTTTCTGGAAGTGTTTACGTATTCGATTACTTTTCCGGTAATTTTAAAACTCTCAACAAATAATTGAATGTGAATGACATTACATCACATGAGAATTAATCTTTTTCATCAATTTCAATGCTTATTTGCAATGAAATATAAGATGTTTCCAAGATTACTGAAAATGGATGTATGAATGTATTTTTTGCATTTTAAACGATTTTTCTCAATACGAACATTATATTTATTCATGCCATTTCGAACTCGGGGTTCCAAAGAAGAAGATGAAACATTTGTCAACAAATTCTCTAGATTCAAAATTGGGCTTTTTTTTATTAAAATTTGTATACAATCGAAAAATATATATTCATCTTTGAAAAAATTACACAAAATATAACGTTTTCATCAAATTAATTTTTTTCGCTGGAGAAAAAAATCAGGAACAAAAAAACAGGTTAAGTATTTTTCTCGATAATTTTGGGCGAAAAAAAATTGAAGCACAAGGTTTAGAATTTCCATTTACTTACCACCTTTGCATCTGATAAAAAAAAATCTGTAAAATCTGTTTTTACGAAACTCACAGGTTTTCGAAGAAAACCCCTCAAAAGCAGAGCTTGTGCGAGCAAGGGAGATCCGGGACCTACAGTTTAAATAAAAGTGGAATCCGAACCACTTCAGCTCAGTGACACACGACCGGAGATCGAACCCGGACCGTCTGGGTGGAAGCCAAACGCTCGACCACTTCGCTGATAGGATAAATACATCAGCCGCATATCGTAAAAAACCAATATTCAACCCGGGAAATGTATATTTTGCTACCCCCACCCCATCCCATCCCTCTCCCTTCTTCCCGAACTTTTATTGAGTCTTGATTTATTTCTAATTCACTATCATCCACCATAAAGGACCCGGCACTATCCTTATGGAAAATGGTTTTTGCTTTAATTTTCTGAATTTTTGGTATGTTGTAGATTTTGACTTCTTCGGCAAAAGTGTCCATGGGCACAAACAAATCGGCTTACTACTTTTCAAAGTACAGTGTGTCAAATATGGAAAGTGAAGCTCAGAAGCTCAGAATTTTTTACAATTCCGAGAATTAACCAAACGCCTATTCATTCTGGGAAATCCATACCTCAATGATGATACAATGTTATCTTGACCTCGTTTTCATTATACTTTTTCGTTCTGTGCTCTACAACAGGGTGAACAAAGAAAAATTCAATTCGATTAATTTTAAACCGACCAGTGTGAGTTCTCTGATGAGAATTAGAGATTTAATTTAGCCTGAATGTACTCCCTCAATTTCGGTAGAAGTTAGACATATCTTTTTAAAAAAAGGGTGGTTCGAAACTAGGGGTACGTCAACCCCCCCTTTTTTTATTTTGGATAGGGGAGAGCAAGTAATATATACAGGGTGTGTCACGGTCGATGGTACCTTAGACGTTTACGGAGAACGGGAAATAGGTTCATTCTGACAATTTGGTTTCTCAAGTAGTTGCTTTTGGTCTATCGATCTAAAATATTTTCAGCAATGCAGCGTTGCCGCTTATACCAGAAAGTAGCAGCATCTTTGTTATTTCAAATGGGTCACCCTGTATATTACCGCATTTTTGAACTTTTTATTCCTTTATGATTATTTTTGACTCATACTCCCCTATACCTATCTCTAACGGTTTTTGAGATATTGGTTATTTTCCATATTTTTTATCCAAAACATAGCTCGAATTGAATGTTTATTTCTGCGGTATTTGGATTCTTAGGGAGTTACAATTTTGTGTTTAGTTCATCAAGATCATGTACATTGATTCTGTATAGAGAAGTTTGTTCTGCGTCATACAGGGTCGTTCAAAATTCATGATCTTACTGCTAGATCCGAAAAGGGTTGAAAGTGCGTTTTTTTAAATGGAACATCCTGTATATTATGAAATATCCTGAAAGATGACTAAATTCCCTTCGAAATGATAAATCATGTTCCTATACCTAAATAGCCAGAATTCCGAGATAATAGCAATTTTCACTTGTAATCTCCCAAGTGCTTGAATTATTGCCGGACATTTTTCGAGTACATGAATTTTTTTTCAAAATTCATGTACGAGATAAATTTACGGCAATTAATTCAAGCACGAAGGGGATTTGGTAAGCAAATTTCACACCGAGAAATGAAAATCATCTAACAGTTCATAAGAAATAACTAACGATGATTTCACCTGAACTATTTATAACCACTGAAATATTGATATGTAAAATACTTAACAAAATTTTCATCAATAAATGTGTATAAATTTGGAACAAAAAAAAATAAAAAAGTTGTTACTTTCTTATCGTGGATTGAACCATCGACCTAGCGACTCATAGGCCGTATAGAACGTGCAGAAAATTTAATTAACGAACCCTGATTTACAACCAATGAACAAAAGGAAGTTTGTACGATTACAACATAATTTCATTAATTATGGATCAAAATTGAAAACGAAACGACATTTACCGAAGCCTATAACTTCAGATAAAGACAACATAATAAATGTTTTGTAAAACAGGGTACGATTCATTGAATTTTCTGCACGTTCTTGCTACAATTCCCTCACATTTTCCATGAAAAATAAATAATTTCATCAGAACTTCGTTTGAATAGTTATTTCCCTTCATTTCAAATATTTTTCAGTCACTTTCGTTAAGAAACACACAACGGTATTATTAATAGTGCACTAATTGTCAAATTTTCATAATATCATGTACCATCATGACATTTAATAGCCACCTTAGATGAATATGAGAAAAATAAATCGATTTTTTTTTTGAAAATTTCACACCTCACTTTTGTAGCCAATCAAAAAATTCGTTCTTGTTTAGATACCATGGCAACCATAAAAATTTCCCGCAATTTTTATCCTCCTGGGTACCCGGGCGAAATTAATAAGTGGAAATTTTTCTGTGAAACATTTGACATGTGACAAGTTGATATTTTGCTTTAATGTACAAATGGAGGTCTAGTTTTCATATGAAAGGAGATAATTATGTATTTACTAGATATTTGGAATGTGTCTGAAAATATTTTCTCCACGATTATTGCAGAAATTGTCAATTCTGAAATCATATTTCAGAAGAAGTTCAATACTCCATTTGTCACAAGTTTTTATCAGAAGTCCCGTAGCTCAGTGGTAGTGTTGCGGCCTATGAGTCGCTAGGTCGATGGTTCATTCCACGATAAGAACGTAACAACTTTTTTATTTTTTTTGTTCCAAATTTAAACACATTTGTTGATGAAAATTTTGTTGAGTATTTTACATATCAATATTTCAGTGGTTATAAATAGTTCAGGTGAAACCATCGTTAGTTATTTCTTATGAATTGTTGGATGATTTTCATTTCTCGGTGTGAAATTTACTTACCGAATCCCCCTCGTACTTGAATTAATTGCCGTAAATTTATCTCGTACATGAATTTTGAAAAAAAATTCATGTAGGTACTCGAAAAATTTCCGGCAATAATTCAAGCACTTGGGATATTACAAGTGACAATTGCTATTACATGATATATCAATTCGAAGGGAATTTAGTCATCTTTCAGGATATTTCATAATATACAGGATGTTCCATTTAAAAAAACGCACTTTCAACCCTTTTCGTATCTTGCAGTAAGATCATGAATTTTGAACGACCCTGTATAACGCAGAACAAACTTCTCTATACAGAATCAATGTACATGATCTTGATGAACTAAACACAAAATTGCAACTTCCTAAGAATCCAAATACCGCAGAAATAAACATTCAATTCGAGCTATGTAATGGATACAAAATGGAAAATAACCAATATCTCAAAAACCGTTAGAGATAGGTATAAGGGAGTATGTGGCAGAAATAATCAGAAAGGAATGACAAGTTAAAAAATGCGGTAATATACAGGATGCCCCATTTGAAATAACAAAGATACTGCTACTTTCTGGTATAAGCGGCAACGCTGCATTGCTGAAAATATTTTAGATCGATAGACCAAGAGCAACTACTTGAGAAACCAAATTTTCAGAATGATCCTATTCCCCGTTCTTCGTAAACGTCTAAGGTACCATCGACCGTGACCCACCCTGTATACCAAACATTCTTCAATGTTGAGAACGTCGCAAAGTTATTTCATGTATACAGAGAGAGTAATAAGAAACGGTCCAAGTTTTTGAGAAAAATGCTGTTTTTTTTTCAATATCGAAAAAGAATCTGGTATTTTCATGAATTTTCGATAAAATGTACGGTTTGAGGAGAACAAGATATTGTCATCAATATCAGCATAGGTCTCTGGACTCGTTTGTCGGCTACATACTTTTGAATGTACGGATTTTATAGATTCCCAAGCTTTTATTTCTTCGATTCCTGTTTGTCTGTTAGTCAGGGAGAAATGTGGCGATTGTTTGACCCACTTCTAGTTGTTCAATGTACTTGAATTCAGCAGGTGTTCATCATTCCGGTGAATTGAATTAGCTTTAAAATAATGAAGAATTAGTCCCAACTTTGAGAGGGTTTAATGCCTCTGATACAGTTCAATTTTCTCTGATCTCTTCGGAAACAGGGCTTTCAAATGAAAAACATTTCATTCACCATGTATATAAGGTATTGCATGATTGGAATAGGTACCGCACCCATCTACTCCGACTATTCTCCAACAAGAATTGCCCGAAAATAGCCCATTTTGGTCTCCGATGGAGTATATGGGGTATCAATAAAATCCGTACATTCAAAAGTGTATAGCCGACAAACCTATGATAATATTTATTTATTTGATATATACATCCAGCAGGCCGAAGCAATTACAGGAGAACTTAATGAAATGTATAGTGGTAATTACAAATTAACAGTTATAGGTTAGTCAGTGAGTAAACTGGAAACGGTTTTTCTGAATTGAATCTGAGTGAGGAGAAAAATGTCAGCTGAGCCAAGCTAATTATAGTTTCTGCACATAGAATTTATCGGGGAATGAAAGTGATGTTGTGTGTTCTGTACATTGAAGTGGAATGTTTTGTGATACCGGGAGAATTGTCGGGGTATACTGAAGTTGATTAGTGATAATGTTGAAGAATCTATGGTGTTGTGGATAAGTTCGTATATAAATAGTAAATCATTGATTCCTCTTCTTTTTTCAATGACAGTGTTCTGAAATCACTCAACAGAAGATCGTAACTATAATTCCGTTCAGGGTAGCGTTTATATTTTTTATAAAATAAGTATTTCAAGAACTTCCTTTGAACAATCTCAATTGCTGAAATTGTTTTTGGTGATATGGATTCCATACTTCATACAGTTTACTTCTGACTAAGGCATAATACAATTGACAAAGTGCATCCAAAGACGTGAATTCACTACAGATACGAGTTAAAAAACCTAATGATTTCATGGCTTTGGAAATTATTATTTCATAATGACCGGTAAAGGTTAGTTTACAGTCGTATCTGACACCCAGATCTTTATGTTGTGTGAATCGTGACAGTGACTCCTCATTATTAGTATAATTGTACATCAAGGGAATATTTTTTCTTGAATAAGTCATAACTTTACATTTGTCAACATTGAGTGATAATTTATTAACTGTTCACCAGTCTTCCAACGACTTCATCATCATTTTATAGTGAAGTAGAATCTGTTATGTCATCAATCCGTCTGAATAGTTTCATGTCATCAGCAAATACAAGTGTATTGGATTAAATATCAGTGCAAATATCATTCACGAATTGCAAAAAAAGTAGGGGTCCCAAGTTTGAACCCTGTGGTACACCAGACGTTGCTGTAAACTCGTAGGATTTTACTCCTTCATTTTCAACATAAAGTTTGCGATCTCTCAGATACGTTTTTAAAATATTGATGAGGTTTCAGAAAGACCAAAAGAAACTAGTTTTTCTAGAAAGCCGGTTATGCGATTCGCGATCGAACGCTGTACTGAAATCTGTGTAGATTACATCTACGTCAGATTTCGTATCTAGTGATTTCGATACAAATTCTGTGTATATACATAGATTTGTCGACGTGCTTCGACCTTTCATGAAACCATGTTGGTATTCGGAAATGAGATGGCGAGTGTGTACATACATCAAGTCAGCCACAAGGATCTCGAATAATTTTGAGAGGGCAGAAATCAGTGCAATAGGTCTATAGTTTGTGATTTCTGTTGTTTTTCCTGATTTGAAAATAGGACATATGCGTGAGAGTTTCCAAATATTAGGAAAAGTTCCAGTTCTGACAATCAGATTGAAGATCACTACGAGATGGTCACATATTTTGTGAATAATTTTTTTTATTACTTTGGGCGGAATGTTGTCGGATCCAGAAGTCCACTTGTTCTTGAGCTTTTCGGATGCATTAATAATTTGGTCTCGTGTTATTGTTGATATATGTAGGTAACTGCTATTACTCGTGACATTTTCACTATTTGTCGAGATATCGCAAACTGAATCAGCATCTTCCTCAATATAAACACTTTTGAAGTGATCTGCAAAGGAATCAATAATTCGTTGTGGATCAGCGACCCCTATCCCTTTATGATTCATTTTGCCAGGTATTCGAGATTTTTGCTTTTTCAAATTAATATAGTTCCAGAAGTTTTGTGGATTGGATTTTATAGTGTTTTCTGATTTTTCGTTGAAAGATCGATAGGCCTCTGCGATCTCGGATTTTGTACAGTTTTTTATTCGGGCTAGGTAGTAAAGTTTCCCACAATATAGAAAAACTCGAAGTCAACTCCACAATTTTCAATAACATCTGGTGTAGTGTGAAGCCATCAATCAGAAAACCAGTTTATCGAACATGTTTCGAACCTATATAAGTTCATCATCACCGAATTAGACAATTCTACAATAAAGAAGAAAAACATAAGTATTGGTAATCCAGTAATGTGTAGTACTTACATGGAAATTGAATGGGGGTGGATAAAATTCTACAATAAAGAAGAAAATTATGACTGTAGGTAATCCATTGAGTTCTGGTATTACTTACATGGAGAGGAAAAATACATAATTAAGATTACTGGATTACCAATAGTAATGTTTTTCTTCTTGATTGTAGAATTGTCTAATTCGCTGATGATGAACCTATATAGGTTCAAAACATGTTCGATGAACTGGTTTTCTGATTGATGGCTTCGCCATCACACTACACCAGATGTTAAAAATTGTGGAGATGACTTCGAGTTTTTCTATATTATGAATCAATACCACTCCACTTCGAGATACAATGGTTAAGTTAAGTTTTTGTCTGCGATACATCTTCAAATAGTGATTTTTTGATTTTATTTTATATATTATATGCTGGGTGAACCAAACAGGATATTTATAGATTTTTCTTTTCGATAGTGGTACACAGTTCTTGATCATATTGTCGTGAATTGGGGTTGATTCACGACTAACTAGGTAGATACTGATCATTCATAGATTTAAAACACTTTAGAAAAATATAAAAACATTTAATTTACTATGTACAAATATGAGATTAAGACGATTGAAATTAATGAAGGAAATAATCAATAAAGAATTAATGAATTGAAGAATCTTTCCTAGTTATTGATTGGATAAATTATTTTAAAAAGATCTTTACTTACAATACATATCGGCATTTACATTTAGGGAACATTTTCCTTCTATCTAATATCTGATCTTCCAAACTCCCCCCATTGCCCTCACTAGCTGTGGGCACGGCAGAACTCTAAACTCGACTCCCAGATCGAACTATCAGTGGCCTTTTTGAAAACTCTTGTTTATGTTATGTTGAGGACAAGTTGTGTTTCAAAATAAAATATCTTCGCTCACGTACTGAATTGTAAAAAGGTTACCCACGTATTGAAATATAAAATATTTTAATGTACAGGATGTTCCATATATTTTTGACAATACCCCCCCGTTCAAAATCGCGCGCTTCGAGCGATTATATTAAAACCAACTGACAATTCGATACAGGTTTACAAAAACTATGAAATTAATACCATGTAAATATAAATATACAAATAAATATGCGCAGAAGAAGTCTGCTTGCACCATCTCCATTTGAACTCTTCTCCTCCTTGCTGCCTTTTCCATCTTTGACTGGTTCATTTCGGTTCCATTCCATTGTACCATGGTTCATCGTTGCCTGGGTACAATAATTGGCTCATCAATTTAGTCAGGCTTGGATTGGCTTGGCTGGACCAGGTATGGTATGACCCAAACATACTGAACAAACTGTATTTGACATTAATCTGCCTGCCGGGACTTGACATGGATTTGCCTGCCGGGACTTGGCATGGCTTGGTCCTGTTGGACTCCATTTTGGCTCTGCTTCCCTGTATTTGGCATGTATCGGCCTGCTGGGACTTGGCATGGCTTGGTCCGGTTGAACTCCATTTTGGCTCTGCTTCCCTGTATTTGGCGTGTATCTGCCTGCCGGGACTTGGCATGGCTTTACTGGACATTGGCACTGCTTGGTCCGGTTGGATACCCTATTTTGGCTCAGCTTTACTAGACAACATGGAGCTTGACATGGTAGAACTTGGCTCTGCTCTATCTCATTAAATGTGAGAAGCCTCAACTCGACATGGCTGTGAAAACTGTGGCTTCATCACGATTCACCTGGGGATTCTCTTGGAGTGGTACAAGGCTGAAGACTCTTCCGCGTTCCTTACAGGAGGTACAGTTCCTATAATACAAAAATAAAACTTTAGGTAAACATACTGCTATCATCTAATTTTACAACAAATACCGTGCCCCAAAATATATTAAAAACCAATCAACCTTATTCTCATTATAAAATCATTATGCAAGTACATGCCAACAATACAGTTTCAAAATATATTTCAAATTTTCCGACATTAATATATATATATATATATATATATATATATATATATTAATTATAATATAACCATTCTTTCGTTTTCGAAGAATACTAATTGTCACATTCTCAATTTATCCTTGCCATTCTCTTTCTCTTTCCCAACAATTAAAAATACCACCATTTCTCACAATACGAGGCTAATTTTGTGATGCGATACCCTGAAATTCTTTGCCTAGGATTAGATACAGAATATCACAAAACAATTTCACACTCGCTTTTCACATTCAACAATATTCATTCAATTCTTTTCGACTTCATTTATCACTCATTACCCACTAAACCACTGTACAATTTTATCATTAGGCAGTTTCATACTTCACCCTTTAATTGTCGGCCATTGCCTACACCCTTATGTCGTTTTCCTACGAACGCTTCTCTTTCTCTTGATTCTAAATCGCTCTTAAGATCTATTGTATGCAACCATATCCGTTTTCGCATTTTTTGTAGATACTCTATAAGTAACTGGACTCAACTTCCCTCGTCATAGGTATTCCTACAATATAAAATAAATCATCATGATAAGCTCAAACGACTTCCAATCTCGATTCATTGTCAAATTATCTGACAATACCGTGTATTTAGAATACACCAAGGTTTCAACAAATTCCTTTCTCATGACTCTGACCAATGGTAATCTGTATCTATTGGGTAAACTCCAAAATAATATTTTCTCAAATCATCTGTCCATCTGAAGCTCTTATGATTTTAAACTTCTCTGATTATAGGTATTCCGTCTTCCTACAATATAAAATAAATCATCATAGTATCAATACGACTTTCAATCGCGATATCATTGTCAAATTCTCTCTAACAAAATCGTGTATATAGCATACACCAAGGATTCAACAAATTCCTTTCTCATTATTCTGACAAATCGTATTCTGCACCCATTGGGTAAACGCCAAAATAATGCATCTGTCCATGCATTCTCTGAAGCACATCTCTTGTGATTCTTCAAAAAATCTCTGTGTTACGAATTCTGGAAAGCCAGCGGCCGTACCTTTCTTTCTTGCTTCTGCCATCGTACTGATCTCTGCTAGGGGCTAGGGGGAAGCTGAAGATTCAGTGTAAAGTAGTAACAAATTTGTAACTACACGTAATTATTCTCATAAACTCGAAATGTAACAATTTTACACAAATTATTCTTGTAAAAATCAATAGGGAAAACAACAAAATTCAAATAATTATACTGAAAATAAATCGTTAGAACTTAACATCAATAGCATTTTTATTTAATCTTCATAAAATTCTCTGGAGTTTATTGCGTACGAAATAGCGTACTTTCGTCAAATATATTTTTATTTAGAAATGCTATTGTTGCTATTGATTCATTCAGAAACAAAACATATGGATCAGCAATTTCTACCTAGTTGTACCGGATCTAGGTCAAGTTCAACGTTTATGAACTGCAACGTAAATACGATCGAGTTGAATTTATCATTATACTTTCAAATATATAACAAAATAAAAATTGGTTCATTATGAAGAATGAATCCACAAACTAAACCACGGCAGCCTCCACCACTTGTCGAGACTAGGGCTACTAGGGTAGCATCCTGAGCCGTATAAGGGGTTGTTTCCCTTATACTAAATGCGACTTGGGGTGTAGCTACAGATTGTAGCTATTAAAACTCAAGGGGTAGCAAAGGAATATAAACATTTATTGTACAACAACGGGGATACTGGGGGAAGTTATATACATACATAAAATAAGGGACACTCAATAATATTATACGGAACAAATAAAACTCTTACCTAAAACCATCACTATACAATACGTAGAGCTAAGGCCAAAAGGGCCTAGCCTATAAGGCTATCTGAGCGCCAGGGCCCTCTCCTCTATGGGAGTCTATTACTAACTCCCTCATCGTTCCATTTCTCTTGTATTTATATAAGGAAATATGTTTATTTCATTCGGTCAACGATTTTAGCTCGTCACGCGACTTCGCTAATTTCAATGTCGGTCGCATATGACAATGAACTTCTATATCGTGGACGAATTAATAAACAACAAGATGAATGGATCAATGCACTAAAACAATTCAAAGGGCAGTACTCAATATTTACTACAATATTTGTCAATGAGTTGGAAAAAATCTCACTGGCAGAGTTGACATCTGAGTGTGAGTCAGTTGAAGTTATCGAGTCAGTTTATCCCAGTAAATTTTTTTGAAGTTCAAGCGATCTGTTTGAGAGGAAAATTTATTTCTTACATAGGGAATATCTTGGAATTCAATAACGAGAGCTGGGTGGTGGGGATCTAATGGTACTAAGGAGTCACTTTCACAAGTCACTGAGCAGTCAACTGCTGATGTTGAAATTACCAGATCCAATATTCTATCATTAAAATTTACATTTCTATCATGTTGAACAAGATCGGAGAATGCTAGAATATTGATGACAATATCTTGGTCTCCTCAAACCGTACATCATATCAAAAATTCATGAAAATTAACCGATTATATTTCGAAATACAGGGTATTCATTGAAAAATACAGCATTTTTCTAAGAGACTTGGACCGTTTCATTTTAACTCACCCTGTATACATGAAATAACTATGCGACGTTCTCAACATTGAAGAATGTTTGGTATATATTTGACATACTCTCCCGTATCCCAACTACAAACCGGGGGGTTGACGTACCTCCATTTTCGAACAACCCTGCACAAAAAAATCATGTCAGTCAACTTCGACCGAGATTGAGGCAGTTCATTTAGGCTGAATTGAATCTCTAATTCTCATCAGAGAACTCACACTGTTCGATTTAAAATTAATCGAATTGGATTTTTTTTTGTTCACCCTGTTGTAGTGCACAGAATGAAAAAGTGTAATGAAAACAAGATCAAGGTGACATTGTACCATCATTGAGGCCTGGTTTTCCAAGACTGAAGAAGCGTTTGGTCAATTCTCGGAATTGTTAACAATTCTGAGCAGAAAACTTCACTTTTCATCTTTGACACCCCGTATCTCGAAAACTAGTCAGATTTGTTTGTGCCCATGTACACTTTTGCCAAAGAAGTCAAAATCTTCAACATACCAAAAATTCAGGAAAGGACCCCCCACTTTTTATAGGTAAAATGGTTCTCGGTGAAATTGTCTGAATTTTTAGTATATTAGTATTCGATGTACTGATTGAACGTGCAGAATCGCAAATTTCGTTGATTGATAGATTCAATATTTCATTATTACATCGAATTTTTAGACATTACTAAAATGTTTTTATTTTTCACTCTGTACATAATGATATAATCTGCACCATCTGAATGATACACACTTCCAAATCCCGAGAAAATAATTAAATAAAAATTACTGATTTTTAACTTGTATTTCAAAATCTATCCATCAACGAACTTTGCGATTCTGGATGTTCTGATGTTCAATCAGTACATCGAATACTGCAATATCCTAAAAATTCAGATGATTTCACCGAGAACCATTTTACCTATCCGAAAGCCATTTTGCATAAGGATAGTGCGGGATTCTTTCCTGACTACTCACACACTGCTAAGAATTTTCCATGATTTCGGTGATTCAAAATTGCTTTGGCGCTGGTCTAAACATATCTAGACAATTATAGAAACAGAAATCATAGTGTGCTCTTGTTGGATAATTCTGAAACCATTGATAAAACACGCAATATGAGAAATAACTAAATTCTTTGTTTCAGATAAAATGTTCTGACAGCCGATACCAAGCAAGAAACACACCCGTTACAATGCACACGTCATTCGTCGGTATAATAGTCCTCCACCTATTGAACTTCCAAGAAGTTATATCCAAACAATCCAGGTCCGTCTCAGATGAGAATTTGAACACCAGCTCTGATCCTCATAGTTACAATATTTCTAACTTGAACGTCAATTCAGCTTCAAAACTTCACGAAGATACTGATAGCATCCTCAACGCTAGAATAATTGACATCTATCTCAATTCCACCAATACTTCAACACTGGAAGAAGATGAACCGACTACCGACGAAATCTTGGACTTCATCTACCCAAGGTCATGGACCTGGGCTCTGATATTCTTCCACTGTGTGGTGTTTGTGGTGGGACTTGTCGGGAACTGCTTGGTTTGTGTTGCGGTATATAGAAACCATAGCATGCGGACAGTTACGAACTATTTCATAGTGAACTTGGCCATGGCAGACTTTCTGGTGATATTGTTTTGTCTTCCGCCTTCTGTTGTTTGGGATGTCACCAGTACATGGTGGTTTGGAGCAGCAATGTGCAAAATTGTGCTGTACTTACAGGTGAGCAATTTATATATAGTATCGATTCGACAAAGTTATGGCGTTATGAAATTAGACCCTTCTGAATAAAAACGTTCCTACCCATTGTTGAGGTGCCCCACAAGCGAATACAATAACGCAGCCTGGACTCAACCTGGGCGAAATATACACTGATGAGTAGTTTTTTCAAAGTGACTCTAATATTCCTAAAGAGATCTATTAGAGAACACAATTTGGAATAACCTGCATTTTTTTAATATTGAAAAATAGATCTGGTTTCTTGAAGTATTCAGAAGTTGAATTCAAGATATTTGTACATTTGTGTGTTTAAATGTCAGTTTCCTTATCCGAGATCAATAAACTAATATCCTCTGTGTATGCGGTAAATATTGAGTAAGCTATTCCTCTGTCAATGTTGTTAATATACATATAAGATAAATAGAACTGGCCCCAAGATATAACCCTATGGCACACCCGTCTGGACCAGTTTCTTTTCTGATGTGATGCTATCAACAACACAAACTACACTCAACAACTAGATCGAACTCAAGAATACTTGCAAACTCAATAACAAATTATACATAACATAACGACTTCAAAAAAATCCGTCGATATTATAGAAATCGTTCAAAATGGCAATTGATTAGTCACAACCAACATAATCAACGTGATGGTAATTTCATTTTATGGCAATAAACCGGAAAAATCAGAGAGAGGGCAAGAAAACTTTTCTTCATTTCTTATGTGTCATGAATTGGCCACTATAGCTGCTTTGAGATTATCTTCCGCAAAACAACAATTCTGAATTTGTTTGAAAGGGGGTCGACAGTAACGACGAATATTATGTAAGAGTTGCTTGTTGCTTGGCAACTACTAGATCCATGGAATACATTTTTTTATTCACGATTTCTTATCAGAAATGTTACCATTTATGAATTATTTGCGTAAGAAAATATAGTCATACTATATATTTAGTATGCAAGGACATAAAGTCCATTATTATAATTATTATTATCATTCTCACACGTGGTTGACTGGAAGTTTCAGTAAAACATTCAGCTACGTGCTACCGAAGCAATGCAAACTGTGGAAGATACGCTCCTGAAACTCGAGGAATTGACCCCAGGTGCATCAGGGAACCTGGAAGCTGTGTGTAACAAACGGTTAGCGGTACATAATGCGTTTCAGTATAATATAGCTGAAAATGTAATAATCTCCAGTTTATGCTCTCAAGCAGGACAATTAGTTAAACTGTGTAATTCCGCTTTCAAAATGGGGAACAAGCTACACAGCGATTTCGAGAAGCGAACGGAGCAGAGGTAATGCTGATTATTCAATGATTTCTATAGTGAGTTAAGTATATACTCGTGTGGAAGCTTATGGCAAAGTTCTCGGTATAGCTACAAAATTAGACTCACTTCAAGTTTATGAAAACCTCGGAATCTGTTTATGCACGCTATAAAAATATTAGTTTTCTCCGATGAAGACTATAACGATTGAGTTGCATTTACAAGATCGGTGTAATATTATTAAGGTGAAGTTGGATATATGTGATAATGGGGCAATTGCGATAGTACGTTTGAAACCAGCTATTTGTATGAATATGCTTGTGCCACTTATTAGCCGGAGCCTGAAATATGCTAGTCTAGTGAGCCACTACTAGAAGCCGTCGAAATCCAAACATGGATTTTATTTGAGTACAGATAAGCGAAGAGTGCGTTTCACTTTAACACACATTTTTTTATACACTTACCCCGTTGGTGGAATAATATTTTATTTTTTCGGTATGTAGGAATATTAATCTAATTTTCATATACTTAGTAGTTCATAGTAGTTTGAAAAAACGTATGGTATATGTTATTAAAATAAAAAAACGCATTATTGACCTCAAACTTTGCTATAACACGCATTAGCCCCTTGGAATTTTGTTGTTGGGGCAAATGTATCATTACAGGTTGGGCCAAATGTGTCATAGTATATCACAATTACCCCGTTTGTATAACTTCTTGGATTCAAACCTGGATTACTCAAACAATTAATTTAAACAGTTGTAGAACAAGTTTTACAAGCTTTATTTGTTATAGACATCATGGTTCGCTGCTACAAAAAAAAAGAAACTTATGGAAAATATTCGGCAGCTGATCTCAACACTGCAATGTCTGATGTTTTAGCAGGCCGAACATCAATTTATAAGGCAGTTGGGTATTGGTAAAAGATAATCAGACATTATGTGGGACTTGAATCAGAATACACGGATGATGGGTGGATAGTTAAATTAAAAAATTGTATGGCCAATAAATACCGACATTGGTAATGTACTTGAACAGGATATCAAAGTGCTACCTGATCATATCGTTGATAGACGAGGAATGTACTAATTTTCAACTTTCTCTAAAAACTTTTTACATTCAACATTAACTCTAAGATATCTAAGAGTGTTTTGTGTTTAATTTTATTAGCTTTTTGTTTCCTTTGTTATGGGATTGTTTCCTAGTTCACATTTTTGGTATTTCTTAACAAAATAAATTATAAAAATTACACAAATAGAGAACTTAAATTGAATTTTTATACAATTGCCCCCGACTACGGAATATGCTATTTACTACAAAAATATAAACTTTCTTCACATTTGCCCCAGTCACTGGGGTAAATGTGAAATATTGATATGATTTTAAAAAACATCGCGCAACATTAATAACATTAAACATTATTTAACTTTCTCGTAAACAATCAATACAAAACCGTTCCAAAAGTATATGGTTTTTTTCTCAAATGTTTTAAACGTTTCTTTGCAGCTTTATATTGAATGAAAGTTGAACTATTCAAAAAGTAGATCACATTTGCCCCACTTCACCTTACTTGAGAGATAAAGGTCAAAATCGATTACAAAACTAGTCATTCTCAAAAGTTTTACAGGAAGAGAGACATGGGATTGAACTATATATACGTAAAAACGTAAGAAAGAGAGATTTTGTTCTGAAATTCAACAAAAATCCGAATCATTCGTTTTACTCAAAAGGCTTGCTACAAAAATTGAAAAGCTGAAAATTTGCACTTCACTGTTTGGAACCTTCGGTATGGCGATAAATAATACCTCAACACTTGTTTCAGTCACCACGTGACCATCTTCCAACATATTTAATGGAAAATTGCTGCATTATGGTTTCTTCAAAAATATCTCACTCGAAGATCACAATGTGCTTCGGTCAACGGTATGCAATCGGCATTTGTAAAATATAATAACGGTGATCTCCAAGTATCAGTTTCTGGGGCAATTGTCATTCATATATTCTATAAACAATCTTTATCAATAAATATTCCCAACGCATTGTTTGCTAATGATACTGTTCTGAGTAATGCTGATGAAAACTTACAGGTTTTATCCGAGGTTTTATCCAAATCAGCGGTAGAAGATTTACAACGAATAAATTAACACTAAATACAAACAAAAATCAAACAAAAATATCACATTCAGATATATCGACTGGGGCATAGCGTAAAATTACGTGGTTGAGTAATCGACGACAAACTCAACTGATCCTCTCATGTTTATTAATTGTGCCAAAAATTATTCATCATCATTTTTTTTATTCGTCGAATGAGGAACATACTTGGGCTCCTTGTACCTGGATCAACGTATTGCAGTCTATTTCATAGTCATGTAATGTATGGAAAGTTCCTGTCGTTCTCATAAGATATTTATCCGACAGAAAAAATTATCTGATATCATTGTCGTCCACTCGTCTAAGAAATTTGGAATAATGCCCATTCTCATACTTTACCTTGTTAGAAACTCATGTCAACCGAAGAAGCTATTAAAATCAATCCAATGGATACCAATGGCCAATATTCCATTAGGTCTGTTGATTTACTGAAGAAACCGAGACAAAAATTGGTAATGTCAGATAAAACTGATTAAATATTGATATCTCCTATAAATTCCCAATAAACACACACACACGTATCATATACGTTTAAATGTGGTAGTTGACGTTGAGGAAACGTTACTCGTTTAATTTCGCACCGTGACTTTCGTCACCCAAATTCAACCAAACGTTGATTCTACCTATAAAGAACGTATATGATTCACCTCGTCACTTTTGCCACCATAATCAAACATGTCCTTATCGTGCTTTCACAACGTATTTTCAATTATAACTGAACAGACATTACATAAACGTTGAATATGACACTATCAAATAACCCGAGGCTTTGGGAAACCTGTATTCTATGTTTCAGTTACTCTTTTTATCTACGTTGATGAAATGTTATGAAATTACGTATTTGATGCGTTGAATGAAGCAGTCAATAACAACTTCATCCTTCACCTAACTTCGAGGCAACTATTTTGATTGCTTATTTTTCAACGTTGTTTCAACTGATGAAAAACATCCATCAGCTACGTTGAAAATCAATTGCTTCGTTTACTTCATGTCAACAGAACTAGTCTTCTTTGGACAACTTCAAAGTTTATTCAACTAGATATATACATCGTAACAGATACGTCACTGTAGCCACTAATATGAAACTTGTTCTTTTCGTGGAATCTCAACGTATATTCAACAAAACTAAGAAACATTTCATAAACGCTGATCATGACATTATTCAACAACCCGAAGCATTAAGCAACCTATTTGTTACGTTTCTGTAACTCTGTTTTTCTACGTTTATTGAACGTTATGATTTTACGTGTTTGATCTGTTGAAAGAAGTATTTAATAACAACGTAACTTCGAGACAACCATTTTGATTGCTTATTTTTCAACGTCGTTTCAACTTATAGAAGACATCCATAAGGTACATTGAAAATCAATTGCTTTGTTCACTTGATTACTGCAAAAATTGTCTTCTTTGGGGACCACGTCAACGTTTATTTAACTGGATGCACATCGAAACAAATATGGTACTGTAAATTCCATTATGAAATTTGTTCATATCGTGGTTTCTCAACGTTTATTCAACAGAACTAAGAAACAATTCATAAACGTTGAATATGATACTATTCAGCAACCTGAAGATTGTCGAAACTCATTTTCTACGTTTTAGTCTTCCTTTTTTTCTACGTTTATTGAAAGGTATGGAATTACGTGTTTGATATGTTGAAAGAAGTATATAATAACAACGTAACTTCGCGTAACATCGAGAAAACCACTTTGATTGCGTATTTTCCTACGTTGTTGCAACTGATAGAATATAACAACCAAGAGACACGTTGAAAATCAATTGCTTTGTTCACTTGATTTCCGCAAAACTATAGTCTTCTTTGGACCACTTCAACGTTAATTCAACTGGATGCATACATCGTAACAAATAGAACTAAGAAACTTTTCAACAAACCGAAGTAACCCATACTATCTACTTTCATCTTTCATTTTTGAGTATTTGTCATTGAAGATTCGAGGCCTATGATTTGAACTTTTTTTTGAAACAAATAATATTTTACTCATCAGTCATTGAAAAACTTAATGAGTATTCCCGATTATTTGATAATCAACCACTTTTTTAGGGTTATGTGTGCATGTGTCCGATTCAACCAAAGGATAATTTGTAGATATCAAACTTGTTGAATGTGGACGCGGTTGACACAAGTATGTCGTGCATTCGAAATTTTTCAATTATTAAGAATAGTTATTAGTTTGGTATGCAGATAAAATGACGTTCATTAGTGTATATATTATTTATATATTCATTATTTGTTAGGTCACAAGATTGAAGTCAATTGGTGGTAGTTCTCCTGAACATCACAGTAGGAGAATTTTAAGATTCATTTTAGTACTTCATTTCTACAACTGGAACGTTACAGATAAGAAGGCTTTCAAGGATATACATGTGATCCAACTTATTTATGGTGAGGTTATCACTTATGTGCCATATTCCATAATAATTATATTGAATGAAGCAGCACAGCTCACATCCAAATAGCAGATACTACAAAAGACTGGTTGTATTTTGCGAAAAAACGTATAAATGACGCCATCAACTCTAAACAAAAAAAAAGAATATTTTATTTATATTAACATATATTTTCTTCGATACATCCGACAAGCATAGAATATTTGGAATCTCGTGATGAAGAGATCTTTCAGTCACCCTCTGTCTGAATTTATTTCACAATAAAATAAAAGTAGGTACTTAAAAGTCTGTTTTCAGTATTTCCAGTAAAAAAAGTTCAAACGAAGAAAACCCAATAGTTTTTTGGGAACCATTTTTTTTTCTAATTAATCTAGAAGCAATGGATTACCCTGTATAGAGATTGAATACTGGTAACGTTTATTGAACGTACTGTTTTTGCAATTTGTAACGTTTACATAACGTTTCAGGGTGGTAATGACAAAGGTTGATTCATAGTAATAATGCATACGTTGCTTCACCCCAGTTCAATTAACGTTGTTGTAACGTTTAAAATTGGTAGTAATATCGATTAAAAGATATTAATATTCATCGTTGATTCAACCAAGAATATTAACGTTACCTAATTACTGGAAATCTCCGTTTGATTTTGGTGGAATTCTATGATCATCATCAACGTTTAGAATTCGTATCTCAGCAACGTTACTTCGAAACGAAGATATATCATTATGCTGCAGTAGAATATAACTGGATAAAAAACGTTGAAACCCCGTAAAAAAGCATAGTTACGTTGAAACCGAATTATAACGTTATATTTCAGTGGAATTTTCATTACAATAAGAACGTGTAAATAACGTGTAGAGGTAACGTTGCTATGAAACCTGAATGAAACGTATTGCCTAACGACATTTTGCCGTTTTTTCAACGATGAATTATTGTAGCGTTACTTGAGAAATTCAACGTTTTTTCCACGTATCTGTGTTTATTGGGTTACCACCTGAGATTAGAGATTTGAATGCTCATGAGATCAAAACCAGAACTGAAAGATTCTTAGTAGAGTTCTTTTGGACTTCCATTGTCTAGAAACGAAGAAAATAAATTCTTTGCATGTGTTTGAGTCACGACGTTTCAACAGTTAACATCTACTGTCGTTATCAAGTGTGTGAATGTGAATGAAAGATTCTTAATAGATCATGCAGTGGAAGCAATAGAATTACAAGATCTCTGAAGACACCCAACATCTAGAGTATTTTTACTAATATTTAAATGTTTTATGTCTACATTCGAGTATCTTCAATTCATATATTTTTATTATAAAGGATGAGTTGAATAGAGTCGAACGATTCTCATTGGTTTGCTCCGTGAAACAGACGAACGAACCAACCTGGTATCAAATGACAACTGTCATACGACACATTATATTTGAATGATAATTTAAGATTCCACAGTGCACAACTTTTACAACTTTGCCAAGTCTAGTTTTGATGAACGTGACGTCACGAAACCACTTTTCTTCAGATTATAGAGAAACTAGCAGTCAGAAAAAAAATCCTGGGTGATATTAGCGTATATATATATATATATATATATATATATATATATATATATATATATATATATACTATCTCATTACAGTGTTTTCTCATATCTAGTGGAGAGGTCCATTATAATTATACACTGGCTAATGGGTTATGACTCTGCACTATTACTTTTCTTTATACAAATTCTCAATTCTTTGACAGATTTTTATCCAAAACCCAAAGTAGGGTTGAATATAGAAAACTACACGTCTCGATGTCTTGCTTTCTGGCTACCGGGTTAGTCGAGTTTAGACGATAGTTTCCATGCACAGAGTAGCAGTCATGTAGAATTCAGTCGATAAGTGGAATTCAATATGACACAGAGTCCCGCTGCAGGACATAAAAAAAATACTCATTGCCATTACATATGCGACGATTGCAAATAGTTGTAAAGTGCTGCTTGTATTAATTTATTTCATCATGTACTACAGTTGATTTCAGTCGTTAAGGTACCCGAAAATGCATATCCATACGAAATACAAATACCATGTTTACATGGGGCCGTGGTGACCGTGCTGGTAGAACGTTCGCCTTTGGTTCAATTGATTTACATCATCAATTCGATAATAAAATGGCAGCACTACCCGCAATGCCTGAAGCAAGCGGAGATCATCCCGATCCTAAAACAGGGCAAATCCGAACTTAGGGTCGAGAGCTACCGCCCGATCTCACTGCTCAGTAGTGTTGCCAAGGTGGTAGACAGAATACTCCTAAAGCAATTTGTTGACTTTGAGAGGATACTTCAACTCATCCCGGACGAGCAGTTCAGCTTCCGAAGGGGACACTTCACGTCCTCCCAGGTCACCCGGCTTATTCACGAGGTAAGGGGCGGCTTCCAATGAGGCCTCAACACAGTAATGGTCCTGCTGGATATCCAAAAAGACTTTGATACCGTCTGGATAGGAGGGTTCGTCATGAAGATGTTGAGGGCAGGCATGCCCGAATTTATGGTAAAAATACTCGATTCGTATCTGGACAACAGGACTTTCAGAGTAAGAGTCAACAACACCAGCTCCGGCTTGAGGTCAGCCGGAGCAGGAGTACCACAGGGGTCGAGCTTGTCTCCACTTTTGTATTCACTATATACGCACGACTTCGCGATGTTTGCTATCACGAGCACTGCAGTCTACGCAGACCAAACGGCGATATACGCCCACTCGAACTGGAGTAGCGTGGCCGCAGCCCGTATTAGGACTCATTTAAACTGGCTAGTAGTGCCGTATTTGGCGAAAAACAAAATAGTGATGAATCCAGATAAGACAGAACTTATAAATTTCTCAAAGAAACCCTCTGATGTGAAGATCTCTGGGGAATTTAGGGTTCTGGAGAATCGGATAGCCGAGTCCGACTCAGTGCGCTACCTGAGGGTACAGCTGGACAGGCGGCTCACTCTCCACAAACATGTCAGCTTGGCCATACAAATAGGGGCAGCGGCAGTAAGAAGTTCATACCCGCTTATAGCCAGAAGCTCCAAGCTGGCGATGGAGAGTAAAATTCTACTTCATAAACAGGTCATCAGGCCAGCGGTGACCTACGCCTGCCCAGTGTTTTGCAGCATTCCCAAAACTTATGCAGAGACTGGAGAGGATGCAAAACAAAGTACTTCGTATCGTCACCAACAGTGACCGATACATTCGGTTGGACGTATTACGTGAGCTGGCCGATATAGAAAAAATAGAGCAACACATGAAACACATATCGGAGAAGTTCTATAGGTTCTTTATACACGGAAGTCCTTTGACCACGAACATAACTGCAGTAAGGGCCCACCACAACGTGCGCTGGAAGCACGGTGGGTTCATTTACCAGGCACTGGATGTCTTCTATGAAAATCCAGAGGGACAGTAAAGACCAATTACCTAAAGTAATGAGCTAAACCCGGTTTTTTCATTAGCTTTTCCGGGAAAGGAGGAGGAGATAGAGATGAAACAAAAAGAACATCGACTAAGCCGCCTATTTGCGAAAGACTCACATGACATCGTGGGGCTGCCTTAGGGCAGTTTTGAGCGGGCCTGCCCACCCTCTGTTCGCCCAGATGGGCGGGAATGGACCTAACCCTATGGTACTGTGATAGTTTTACTATGGTTTTATTTATTCATTCGTATTATAATGTGAGCTTTATACTTTTATATTATTTAATTTAATAAATACATTTTCACTTTTCACTTTTTACTTTCGTCTTTGGAGCGAAGGGTCGAGGGTTCAAAGCCTCGTATGGTCATCGGTCTCGTGCATGGCATCACACGTTAAAAGTTAAGGGCAGCGTCTTCCCTAGCTCACACAAGTCTCTCGAAGACTTCCGAGGGTTGCGCGTTGGGGTGCAATCAGTTGACGGAAATAACAATTTTAACAATTTTTTTTAACATTGTTTATGTGAAAAAACATTTTTAAAATTTTTGGAAATGAGTTTTTTTTAGCATTTGCTCCATCAGAATCCCCATAGTCCATGGGGTTACATAGAACCCCACATTGTGGTATTTGCTATAAATCAAAATAGTATAGCGATGCTGATTCGCCTAGTAGAATATCTTGAGTTTTATTGAAGTATACTTCAAATTTTATATCACTGTCAGTCCGATATTAAATACTCAAATACTTCCTTTCTGATATTTTGTTGATGGTTTCTATTTTTTACTCACATTATGTAAGTATATTTGGTAGGATATATTTATAAAAACACCATATTTCACCAGGAATTAAGTACTTCTGAAGAAAAAACATGTATAATATACGTTTTTTCGCTTTTGTAGCGAACACAAAGAAGAACAATTGTCAAAAAATGTAAAGGCTTCGAGAGTTTGAATCAAACAGCTGCAATGCGCCAGTGACAGTGAATAAAAGCCATATTGTCATCAAATACCAGAACCACCGCTAACAAAAGAATTACCAAATTCAGTATCTTTTCAAAGACATTCTTTGTTCAACCGTCAATTAATTACCATTGAAAAGACCGTGGAATTTAGAGTAAACTCGGTACTTGGCACGGAAAATATGTCAGGAAATTCCGAGGAAATTCCAAAACTCAATTACACCCAACAAAATTCCTTAATCATTGTAATTTGTTCCGCGTGTAATGTGAGACGATTACGTGCATTAATTGTGATGATAATGGCTTGTCGCAAATCAGCAGTGACTTGTCAAGAAACTTACGAGCCATCACAATGAGAAAAGTGATTAATGGCATTTTATATTATGGGCCAGCCAACGATCGTCATCTTTTCAATGTCACAATCATAAAAACCTCATAAATCCTTAAAAAGCATAAATTGTCATGATCAGGACGTTACGCTGAAAGTACGTTGTGGAACACAATTGTTTCTAAGGTATTGGTAATGTTTTCGCCCTAAAGTGAATGAGACAAATTGGACATTTTCCTTTCAATGGACAATAGATATCAAGATATCCGAAATTAGAATGAAATGAAATAAAATAAATGTTTCTTTTTCGCAAACAAGAATTTAATATTCTCACTATTGAACTAAAAATCAATGAATAATATTGAGAGTATGAAAAACTTTTAACATCTGGAAAAAAATTATTGGGGCTTTATTCAAAGTGTAATGACGTTCTACGACTTGGAATATTTCCTTGGAGGCCTGAAGCTTTATTTGAAGTCTAATGGCGTTTCACGACGATTTCACAATGATATTCAAATTTTGGTTCTTCGTTTTTCATAGACTGAATATTATTTTTCAATTTTCAGTAGAATAGTTTAAGAAAAGCTTGTTTTTGAAAGGATTCTTCACGATTATGTCATTTTGTTATTTTTAGCATTAGAATTTGCTCAATTATCCGTCTCATAAGGTACGCAAGGTTCCCCGAGGTTCTCACATTATTGGCATGCGTATATTCTCTACCTCTTGTCATCCTGTATCTCAGCACGTACCCCACTCTGCTGGATATACAGGGTGGGGCACCCAAAACGAAACAGATCGAATATCTTCAAATCACATGTGTTGTGAAAAAAATGCAAAAACACGTTGATTTTTAATCCAAGGGGGTAATCTTCCAATTATAACCTCAACTGTCATACCTCTCCCCCCACCCCTTGGTCACTATCACCCAACCAATTTGAATAGGGTAAGTGTGTGACACATCATTAAAAAGGTAATTTGATAAGGAATTCAGCCATGCAAATTTTCGCGACCTAACTTCTCATTTTGGTGCCCTCTTGCAGAAAAAACAACTGTTCCGTATTCCAAATTATGTTACTTCATAGCTAATTTGACATAACTTCAGTGACAATGCATTATGGAAGTTTTCTAAGGGAAAAAACAAAATGGCGGCTCCAAAGTGGCGGACAAGATTTGCAATGATGGTCCGATTTTATTCAAAATTGATATGTTGTGGTTTTCAGGGCCGGAAAATATGATTTCTTTGTCAGTGCAAAAAAACAATAATAATAATAAGTTTATTCACCGAAAATAAAGTTGTACAATAGTACATAAAGTATATGTGCATACATGAAATAAATATATATAAATATAAAATAGAATATACAGAACATGGTAAAATATACGGGGTAATCACTAAAGCTCTTTGAAGAGCTTGTTTGTGATAGATGATTCTGATTCAATTTGGTTGGTACCTTGATCAGCCGCATTTTCTTTTACTCCTTTCAATCACATAGTCTTGTAATCGTTACTGGGAGTGTCTAAAAAGTAAAACTTGTGCCGACAATCTCTCAATTCGAATTAAAGCTATGCAAGATTGCTATTTGAGGTATCATGTGGAAGCAATGTCCAGTATCAGTTGATTTGAAATTCCTTCCAATTTCAGTTGTAGTACGTGTTTTTGATGTCTATCATTCTGTGAGAAAATGTACGAGTATTGCTAAGTATCCATTTCTTGATTTTCGTTTTAAATAATGATATTGAATTGATCGTTTTTAAATCTGAGAGTACAGCATTAAAGACTTTAGGTTTCAGGAAAAAAGCGGATCTTTGAGAAATAGACTTGGATACGAAAGGAACTGAGAGGTACGTATCACCTTGCCTGGTTCCATACCTATGTGTAACATATTCCTTATCACAATTTTTTTTCTGTTTCAGGATAAGGATACTCAAAAATATTTGTTTCACGTCTAGGACATTCGCCAACTGGTAAATGGCATCGCTAGTGTAAGTTATATTTTTAGAATAATTAATTCTCAGGATCCACTTCTGTAAAGTTTCCACCCCTTTCATTTGGTTATTGTACGCTCCGCCCCATGCAACTATGCCATACCTGAGCTGTGTCTCCACTAGTGCAAAATATAATGTTCTCAAGTCGTTTGTTTCGAGCATGTTTTTCAAATATTTGAACTTTGGTACAAGACTTCTTAGCTTTTGCAGAAGTTTGCCGACGTGAACATCCCATTTCATTTGACTATCCAGGTAGACACCCAGATATTTAATATTCTGTACCACAGGAATTTCTATAATGTTGTTTTCTTCTCTTATCAATAGTCTCGTCAACTCAGGTATTTCATTCTTGTTTATAGCAAAGGGAACACATTTAGTTTTTTCAAAGTTTATTGTGAGTAGCTTCTTGTCGAACCAGAATTTAATTTTCAAGAATTCTTCCTCAGCTTTTTCGATCAAACTGTGCCAATCTTTTCCGGAGTAGAAGATCGCAGTGTCATCTGCTAAGCTGATTATTTGACCTTCTGACTTTATATTATATAAATTGTTGATGTAGAAATTAAACAGTATAGGTCCAAGAACTGTGCCTCCTTCATTGATCTTTGAAACTCAACAAAAAACTACGGAACCACCATGAGAAATCGGTGCGAATTTCAAGTAGGTACTAGATTGGAAAATGAATTGAAAGTACAAGAAACTATGAAAGGACCCCGCACAGTGGGATTTGCCTGAAATCCACATATGTTATTGGTACTGAATTTCTGATCAAATATTCTCATGGGCCCAATCCTCTAAGACCAATGATTTAGCTCTCAGGGCCGTATTTAGTATAGGTGCCAAATAAACAATGACACTTTTGTCAAGTCCATGATTTTTGTATTTCCTATTAGAATTTAATTGAATAAAAAATATTGCAAAATCTCATAATTTGTCTTTTAGCACCAGTTCTCTGTGAAACATGCTTTGCCCTACAGGACCGTATTTAGTAAAACTGTATGTGCCAAGTGATCCACAGAAAACGGAATTAAAATGATTTTGTTGTAACTTTCTTATTTCTTGATCTATGTCAGTGGTTGATGGCTAGTTTGATAGATGAATGTAGCTTTT
This sequence comes from Chrysolina oricalcia, assembly GCA_944452925.2. Taxonomy (NCBI): domain Eukaryota; kingdom Metazoa; phylum Arthropoda; class Insecta; order Coleoptera; family Chrysomelidae; genus Chrysolina; species Chrysolina oricalcia. The sequence goes on from OX101822.2 coordinate 51,483,921, forward strand.
TCTGTGTACCTAACAAAAGTGGTCTAATATCCAAGTTGGTCGGCCAAACCTTTAAATCATAAAGGACTTATATTGAGAAAGATGATAACAGGAAAAGATAAGAACTACAACGTTTTGATTGTTGAAATCAGTCATGTACTTTTTGAATTATCTAATTCTTTGAAATAAATATAACTCTACTATCTTAACAAAACTATATCTAATTCATAACAAACAACGTTGAAACCGATATTTCCAGAGTGGTGGAAGAAAACAAAAAATCAAAATCAACAAAATAATACTTGAACACTTACAGATGCGGGAGTATTGCATCTTGCACTGGACCATTTGCGGCATCTTTAACATGCTGTAACACAGAAGTCGAAGGAAAATTCGCATTTTGATTATGGCGTGCAAATCCCAAATACGACAATATGCTACAAATATGAGCACATGTTACTGGTGTCCTTGCCCCTAATTGCACTACAGTAGTATCCTATTATCAATACATCTTCTTCATTATTCTCGCCAGGCTGGTTTTCATGCATCGTTTATTGAATACATACTTGATATTTTTCTCTCCTTCTGAATCGTGAATACACTCTAAGTCTAACAAATCCAGGTTCAGTAATTTTTTTTATGTATTGATCCTTATCAAATTATCACTCTAAGATCAGATAGTAGAGTTATATTTATATTATAGAGTTAGATAATTCAAAGAGTAAATGACCAATTTAAACGATCGAAACGTTGTAGTTCTTATTTTTTCCTGTTACTCCTACGTAAAGTTCATAGGTTAAGCCGGCCATCTTGGATATTAAGATGGCGACCACTTTTGTTATGTACACAAAGAAAGCTACATTCATATATCAAACGAGCCATCAACCACTGACATAGATCAAGAAATAAGAAAGTTATAACAAAATCAATTTGATTCAGTTTTTTGTGGATCACTTGGAAAATACAGTTTTACTAAATTCGGTCCTGTAGGGCAAAATATGTTTCACAGAGGACTTGTACTAAAAGACAAATACTGAGATTTTGTGATATTTCTTATTTTATTAAAATCTAATAGGAATTAAAAAAATTATGGACTTGAGAAAAAAGTGTCATTGTTTATCTACCACCTAAATACGACCCTGAAAGCAAAATCATTGGTCTTGAGGATTGGGCCCATGAGAACATTTGATCAGAAACTCTATACCAATAACATATGTAAATTTCAGAAAAATCCCAGTGTGTGCCAATTTCCTATGCTATTGTGCGGGGTCCTCTGAATCCAGATAATATTAGGAATAATTTCAACTAAAACTTTCTGTATTTATAAAATTGGATGCGTCCATATTAAAAAGGAGCTCAAGATTTCCTTTTTATAAAACAATTCATGTAAAAATATGTAACTGCATTTAATTTGAATTAAAATAATTTGAAGAGATTAAAATGATATTTCTACGTTTATTTCTGGTTGTGTTACCTTAGTTCAATTTCCATAATGTGGGTTTATGAAAAAGTGAGACCAGAAGCAATTTTCTTATCAAAGAAAAGCACTTCCATATTGACATAATTTTTTTGAGGAGGCCTTATTAAGTTTAGTACTTTTTGTAGGAATCAAGAACTAATTCAAGAATAGTCAGAACTTAATACTTGCTAATACTTGAAATTTGTTTGCAAAAAGTTTTATCACTCTCCATGCTTATGCAGACACAGTGTTGGTACGGCATTAGGTTTCAAATGATTCTATTCTACATTTCTATTTCTACATAAATCTTCTTAAGGAAAATGTCTGCCAAAAATTACAATTTTTTCACTCAAATGTTCTGCATTGGGGTCTCTTCCTAACGATATTAACCAGAATCATGCCTTTTGTGTCAAGCTATAATAATAATTACCTACCAAAAGTAATTTATTTCAGGTACTTTTCCTTTACTTCCACACTACAACAATAAACGGTTCATTTTTTTATCTATAGGAAGAAGCGGTTTAATTAGAAAATATCTTAAAGGAACAAGATTGATGCAAATTCACGAATTAAGAAAGAACTAACGACAACAAATACTACACAAAGAAACAAAATCGAAAATTCTAAAAACCACCTCTAATCCATAGAAATATATATTATATACTTAATCTATACTCTATTCCAAATAAGAATTCAGTGTTTGAAGCTCAAGCTTCACGCTAATTGGTTGAAATCCAAGCCAGTATCACATAGTGCAATACCATAAAAGCTGCTATCTGAAAATATGGTAACATTTTCAAATTTGGCGCTTTCCTTGGCCGCAACAAAAATCAAGCTGTGTGAGTTTTCCTCACTGATCACGGCGCCACCTACTGAATTCTTATTTGGAATGGAGTATAGAATGCTAATCCCGCCAAGTTTCACGGCGAGAAGCATGCCGCGTATGCGACCCGTTTACGATGTGCGCATGCGCGTCATCAGTGTAGTTTGGGTAGATCGTTGCCAAGTTTCAAAATAGTTTGCTGCTCCAATTCAGAGTTTTTTGTAATGAGGCAATAAAACAAAATGTCATTTGAAAGAGAGAAATTTGACAGCGCACTTAGGACTTTTTAAAACCTAAAAGAACATTTTAGAGATAGATTACTCCGAATTTTACGCGCGAAAGAAACTTATTCAAAACAATAATTTACCCTATGCTACTGTTATTACAATGACCGTGCAAAAGTGCTTTTTCATCAAGACTTGTCACTAAGATCTGTCACTCTTGTCAGAGATCAGAGACGGGTTTTAGAATTTCAGATTTTCTCTTGTCATTTCGTGTGGTGTTTGTTGTCGTTGGTTATTCTTTCACCATTCGTGAATTTGCATTAATCTTGTTCCTTTAAAGACAATTTCTAATAAAGCCGTTTCTTCCTACAAATAAACAATAACTGTTTGGTGTTGTGTAAAGGAAAAATCAGCTTTTCAGGAAAAATCTTAAGATGCAATAAAATACAGGGTGTTCCATTTAAAAAAAAATATAATTTCATGGAATATTTTGAAAACGCGACAGTCAATTTTTTTTGTTTTCGGCATCAAGAAGGCCATTGAAAATACTACTAGTTTGCCTATTTAACCGAATAAGTAGCATCAATAATAACGGAGTTAGCAATGGTGCTGACTCCATTTGGAACACCCTGTATATGATGGGGACTAAGTAGGTTTCAAAACGAGCTTAAGTCGATGACGAATCAATTTTGTTAATGACGAATACATTTTTTCGAAAAATCACAAGTTAAGATCATTTCCATTTGTTTGTTGAATGAATGTGCACATGTCGCAGATGTCTACAAATCGTTTTGAACATGATTTGTAAACAATTATATTTTTTTGGCATATCATCTGGCAAGTGTTCACTTCCCGGACACTTTTTCTTTGGGAAAGTAGCACTTCCCGTCCAAGTCCGGGAAGTTCGTTCTTCCCGGACTAGGCCGGGAAGTGCTCGAATTTTGATATAAATTTTAATGTAAATAAGAATTAGGAAGTTTCTGTTGGTACCTATCTTCTGTTCGAATTTCAATATATAATCCAAATAAGAACTGAAATGTTCGAAATATTAAAATTTGGAATCACGGCCAGGGAAGTTTACTCTTGATCAAAATTCAATTTTTTGTTCTCCCCTTTACACCAATTTTTATGAGGACTTAAATTCTCTGATAAATCGATAATAAAAAAGTTTCCATATGGTGCAAATTTTTGAAACTCACTATATACAGGGCAATTCAAATTCGACCCCCACCATTGGGATCTCCTCTACAGGAGATACGTAGAAGCTTAAATTGGGGCAAAGTTGAGTATTCTGGTGCTTAACAAAATACTGTTTTGAAACTTGGAATATTCCGAGTATTTCCGGAAATATCGGAAAAAAACTGGAAATCGGAATTTTCGTTTTTATTTTTTTCTTTCGTTATTTGACAACATAGCTCAAAACCAAAAGTACATTTCCATTGATACTTTTTTCAGCTTCACGTTTTCATGTTCAGATTTACTATCCGACTTTTCGTCTTCTGGCATTCATCATCAACTTTTTTTTCTGATTTCATTGATGTATAATTTGTTATGATTTACACTTCTGAAACCACAGATATTTAAAAAAAATAACTTCATCTGAGATGGTCATGACTCCATTGAAAAATTTTGTTTAATAAACACTAGTTGTTAGAACTCAATTTACATCATAAGTTTTCACAAATACTTCAGTCGAAATGTCCTCATTCTCAAATGAAGAAAAACGAGATATGTTGAAACTTTATTATAAATTTGATAGGAATAGTATGAAAACAACAAAAATTCATTTTGAATTATATCCGGAAAGACATCAGCCAGATAGAACATTATTTTGAATTTTGGGCAAACACTTGGCTGAGTACGGTGCGTTTCAAAAACCAAGAATGAAATATGGAAGCAGAATGGAACTAAATATTAGAAGTAGTTTATTAGCCGACGTAAAATAATTGTTCATTCCATATTCGAAGAAGTATAATTATTTTTGGTACTTTTTTAGATAAATGCAGTTCCTTCCAAATCAACACATCAAGTCTCGGCACAAATGGATGTGCCACAGACGAGCGTTTGGAGGGAATTCAAAAAAAGTGGTTTGAAATGTTATAAGATACATATTTCACAAAAATTACATCCAGGTGATCCTGAGAGAAGGATGGAATTTTGTAGCTGGCTCTCGAATAGGGTAGACCCTACAAACTTCTTGAAAAACATCATTTGGACCGAAGAAAGTACTTTTTCGAACTGTGGTGTTTTTAATAGAAATAATGAGCACATTTGGAGTGAAAATAATCCACGACACTTCTCAGAAGTCAGACCACAAGTTCGGTTTCGTTTGAATGTGTGGGCTGGAATTTATGACGACCGAATACTTGGACCTCATTTCTTTTCTAATACTTTGAACGGGGACACCTATCTTCGGTTCTTAAGAAACGAATTCGAAGAATATATAGATACGTTTCCCCTTGTTATTTATAACAGCTGCTGGTTTCGGCATGACGGGGCTCCTCCACATAATAAAAGAACAGTTTGCGAATATTTACACCAAAGATTTCCTTATAGGTGGTTAGGAAATTCTGGACCAGCGAGGTGGCCGGCAAGGTCACCTGACCTTACAGTTTTTGATACTTTCTTGTTGGGCACTTTAAAGAACAGAATTTATGGAGATCAAGAAAATTACACTGTAGATGAACTTAGAGACATTATCATCACGCAATTCAGGTCTATCAGAAGAAGGGATATTGTTAGGGCTGTTCCCCAGGTAGCACGTCATATCGGCTGAATCTTGGTTCCATATTGGGCCAATATAGATATATTGTGAAAGTAAAATCAATATTGGTCCAATATGGATGAATATTCAAAAAACAATATTATATTAATAATATTGGTGGGATATTGGTTGAACTAGTTTTGAATGTAGATTATCACACGAAATATTGGGTCAATATTAGTTGAATAATTTCTACCAATATCGATAATACAATATTGGTTATATATTGTTTTCCACATCTAGAATAAATATTGCAATCCAAATATTCCAGTCATATCGATTATAGGGGAAAAAACTATATTGTATTTCCAAGTTTGTTAGAATATTGGTTGAATATCATTTCCACTTTATTTGACAAAATGTAATAACTCATATTGAGTCAATATTGGTTGACTGATATTTACCAATATCGATAAAACAATACTGTCTTCACATCGTTTTTAACATCTAGAATAAATATCGCAATCCCAATATTCCCCTAATATCGATTCTAGGAATAAAAACTATATCGTATTTCCCAGTGTGATTACACATTGGTTGAATATCATTTCGCCAATATTCAACAAATCTTATTGGGTCAGTATTGGTTCAATAATATTTATCTATATCGTTAAAACAATATTGTCTTCATATTGTTTCCTACATCTAGATTGAGATGAAATTTGAATATTGGCCGAATATTCAATAAAAGATATTGAAATTATATCATGATCAAACCTAGATAAAAATCCGCTAGGTGGCTCTACATATGGAACGTCTTCTAAAACCTACGAAAGTATATTAAATACTTCTCACAACTTGTTTCAAGACAGCTCACTCAGTGGTTATGGCGATGAAAAGGCAGACTCTGGTGTCACCTTCATCAACTAAAAGACATTTAATAATTTACCAAGGTATATTGACATCCACCAATATATCCAAATGATATTGTACCAATATCGATAAATATTGTTCCAATATCGATAAATATTTTGAGGCCATTATAGCTTCAAGAATATTTTACCAAAACTATTTCTAAAATATTCAAACAATATTCGACCAATATCGCAATATGTTCACATTTTACTTCTAGACAATATAACTTTTGAATATTGTGCCAATATTGTCAGAATATTGTATCAGCGATATTGTACCAATATCGCCGAACATTTTGAGGCCAATATCAGTTCAAGGATATTTCGCCAATATTATTCAAGTAATATTGGACCAATATCGCCGAATGTTCACATTTTTTTTTCTCGCCAATATTGCATTTCAAATATTTCGCCAATATGTTCACAATATTGTATCAATATTTTACCAATATAGGTGTGCTACTTGGGTCTTTATTTGAGACGACGAGCTCGGTTATTTATTCAAGAGGAAAGCCATCATTTCGAACACTTGTTGTAACAGTTTTTGTGCATTCTTTACAAGCTCATGATTTCATTCTTTGGTTTTTGAATCGCACCGTACTCAGCCAAGTGTTTGCCCAAAATTCCGAATAATGTTCTATCCGGCTGCTGTCTTTCCGGATATAATTCAAAATAAATTTGTGTTGTTTTCGTACTATTCCTATCAAATTTATAATAAAGTTTCAACACATCTCGTTTTTCTTCATTTGAGAATGAGGACATTTCGACTGAAGTATTTGTGCAAACTTATGATGTTTAATGATTTCTGACAACTAGTGTTTATTAAACAAAATTTTTCGATGGAGTCATGATGGAGTCAGATGAAGTTGTTTTTTCTTTAATATCTGTGGTTTCAGAAGTGCAAATCTTAACAAATTATACATCAATGAAATCAGAATGAGAATCACTATTTTTCTGTATAAAAAAACAATATGTCGCCCATAACAGAAAAAAAAGTTGATGATGAATGCCAGAAGACGAAACGTCGGATAGTAAATCTGAACATGAAAACGTGTAGCTGAAAAAAGTATCAATGAAAATGTAGTTTTAGTTTTGAGCTATGTTGTCAAATAACGATAGAAAAAAATAAAAACGAAAATTCCGATTTTCAGTTTTTTCCCGATATTTCAAAACAGTATTTTGTTAAGCACCGGAATGCGCAACTTTGCCCCAATTCAAGCTTCGACGTATCTTCTGTAGTTTAGGAGATCCAAATGGTGGGGGTCAAATTTGAATTACCCTGTATAGTCATGACCACCTTTTGATAGGCAACCTATTTTAGGCGTATTCGTCTATTTATGTAACCTCATAAAAAGTATGTTTCATCTGGTTAACAGATGGGTGAAGGTCGACCTCTCTTCGTCTCTTAGACTAAATGCGTCTCATTGATTTGTTATTCTACATAGTTGCCGAAAAAATAGTGTACGCAACACGTCCGAAAACAGTTTTTTTGGACTCGCAGACTTCCAGGACTCGCTAACGCTCGTCCTAGAATTTGGTCTACTCGTCCAAAAAAACAGTATTTTCCGGACTTCTTACGTAAATTACTATTATCGTTATGGGTAAAAATTATTCACCAAATTTTATAAGTGACCAATTATATTCTGAATAGATCAAGCCAATTTTCTGCCAATATTATTAATATAGTAGTATTTTTCCAATATTCACCCATATTCGAAAAATAAGAGCAAACACTACCTTGGTAAAACGGGAATCCGTTTTACGCCTACAGTTTTTGTTCACGCATTTTTTCTTCTTCTGCAAATGAATCAATGTTTTTGTGTAAATTCCGGAACTTCAGTGATTTTTGATTATGATAATTTTAAGAAAAAAAAATGAAATGACATGAGTAATTGAAAAAATTGCGAGATTCCGGAATTCTTATGGGACCATCGAGCCCATAAAAAAAATATATTTTTCAGGACATCAATGGTTTTTGCACAAAACGGATTCTACGATCTGGAAATTTATATCTGATTGGCGCTATAATCAAGAAAGGACAGGTGCTGTGTTGCCAATGTTTATCAAGTTCATTATCTTCACTTCCATTGTTGACAAGTACGCCAACAAATCTTAGCTGGAAGGGGTGAGGAAGAAATTCGACATTTTAGTGTGACGCGCTGATGGTGGTTCTTAATATTCAAAATATATCTCTATTGGCCCAATACGAAAATGAGATTCTGCCACTATGATGTGGTACCTTGAATATATCTCAAATTCGAAAAAACTCTAAAGACTGAAGTAAGTTTGAAATGGGAAAGAATTCCATAAGGGGTCCCATCACATTGCCTCGACGCATTAGTTTTTTTTTATGAAGAAAGTTGAATATTCTCTTGTAATTCTAAATTCGAATGAAAACATGGCGATAGAATTCTCATCAGGATCGAACCGAGTTCCAGATCATATAACGAGACCGTAAAACTTTCAGCAATCTTCTTCAAATTCCCTTTGAGTAAGTAACCCGGAAAATTGGCTGCCGTACACAAACTTCAATCTCATGTATCTATCCTGTTCACTAGGTGAGCACTGATGAATGAAAAAGAGGGTCAATTGCTATTACTTTCATTCCATTGGAGAAGTAGAGAGCATACAAACAGGGTTCGCGATAACAAATGAAGGATTAATTATTACGACATCATTACAGTGACCAAATTCAAATTCAAAATATTCCTTATTGTCTCAAAAGTGCGATAATACTTGTTGACAAAAGTTGTTAAACCTGAAATGACTAAAAGTTATCAATATGTAAAATAACAGTATAAACATAAACAATGAAATAAAAACATTTAAATTTGTACGGCTTCACTAAAAAAAATGTTTATAAAAAAGTATATTTGCTACAGGCAGGTATAGAAAATTTTCAATTTTTATATTAAAATTCAGATTACTCTCATTAAAATCTATTTAAAAAATATTGTTTCAAGTTATAAAATGGCGTTTCTATAAGTATTGCCTTAACATTCACTCGAAATTTTTTATTGCATGATGTTATTTTAGTTTTGTTTGGCAGCTGGTTGTATATTTTAATTCCGGTATACATAATTGAGTCCTTAACCATGGTTAGTTCGGGGTCTTATCAACTCAATTTGGCCAGTCTGTCTTGTGTTGTATTGCGACGATACAAGTCGAAATATACCGATCCGATTCGAAATGCTCTTGGTTTTTGATAATTATGAATATCAAGAACAATCAAATAAATGGTTTTTCATAGGAGTCTGTATGATCTCAGTGTTGCAAAATTATTAACAGCTCATTGGATTTTACTACTTCACAAAAACCTTGAACACCATCCTGGAATATTCCGTACAAAATATCAAAGTCTAAAGTCAAAGTCAAAATATACTTTAATATCAGAAGTTTTTCAACTTATCGACAAAAATGTCAATTGAGATAGGTGCGTGTATTATATAGACTATAATGGTGATAATCTCCCCTGCGGTCTGAACATAACTGCAGACGAAAGAGAGTACAGTTGCGGCCAATAAAAAATGGGATAACTCTTATAGCAGATTTTTGTTTATTTCTAGCTACTTGAATTTGTGTTATGAATATGTCACATGGCAACATTGAGTATTTGACATATATCAAACAATTCCAAATTAGGAAGTAATCATGCCGCATATACATGCAGTGACGAAAGGTGGAATAATCGCAAAAATAGACAACTGTCCCTTTTTTTTGGCCGCAACCGTACCACCAATATATGCGCTCCTGGGCGACTTAACAAAAAAAAGTGGCGCATTTGCTATTCCAACTGCGGTATAAACCCAGAAATACTCGCGCGTATGCGATAGACCGTCGTATAGAAAATTATTTTTTTGTTCAAAGTTCTTTAAAAACATTAATTTTTCTCAATGATGATTATTCATTTATTCGTAAGAAGTGAAGTGGTTCTTCTGCAACAGTTTACCAAAGTATCCTTTGACGCTTTCAGGTTCCAACGCAAAGTTGACAGCATTTCCACACTGGAGCGGCAACATTGAAATAAAAGCATAATGGAAAACAATGAAAGTAAATTCAAACAATTCTTATTAACCATAAAGCAAAGATAAGTGAATCTATTGACGAAACACTCCCAATAATATGCATATTTGATGATCTTCATACCTTCGATACGGTATGACACGATAAGTTGATGAGGGTGTTGGAGAGCATTGGAATCAGAGAAAAATTTTATGACCTACCGAAAAGTTATTTGACAAATAGAAAACAACGATTTGAAATAGGGAACAATACCAGCTAAGGAACTTTGGTGAGATACGGCGTTCCACTAGGAACAGTTCTCGGACCAATGATTTCAACATAATTATACTTCAACGAGAGTCAGATAGTAAGTTTTGCTAACGACACAGTTATATTACATCAAGCACCAAACTGGAACGAAGTGAAAACCAAAGCCGTGAGAGGATTCGCCAAAATGATAAATTGGTTCAGCAGCCGACTGCTCACTGTGAAATTCGATCGAACATACTATGTGCCCTTCTCTTCTGACTCTACATACCTACCATCTTCTGAAACACTGAATATTACAGAACAAAATAATTCCCTCCGAGTATCTTCAAAATCGAAACCTACAGTGCCACCCGAAGAGTCACTGAGGCGAGAATGAGCGCATGTAACTAAATGAGAATAAAAATACAATACTAATGCTCATTATCACATCAATGACCCCTTTTATATAATTTATTTGTACACATATAAGCGAACTTCTATTTCATTACAACACAATTTAGCTGGATGGATATACTAATTTATTCCAGACCACACTGTATATGCCGATCTCCAAGTGTCTCTCACAGTATCTCTGCCCTCTATGATGTCTTCAGGCCATTTATATGCATTAATATCCAGGAAGATTTCTTCTCTCGAACATTCGCAGCCCTATAAAAATACGAGAGAGGTCGCTTGCTGTTTGTCTGCTCGCTTCTAGATGGTTCGGCCTTCTGCATATGTGAGTGGTGACGTAATCGCTGTTTATGGCGAGGCGATAGGTCAGGCTCCATAGGTCAGGCAATCGTATTGTAGCGTGTTCGCTAGCGGCAGATCGTAATAAATGGGGGTGGATTGCAAGAATCCACATCTATCCCTTGAACTATGTATTGCAGTTGTCGTACTTGATCACACTGGAAAATTCTGTCAGCTGATATTACAATGTAAACTTCTGTCAAGGCAGTGTTACATTGACTGAATTTCCTATGTGGAAACTTCAGTCTAGAATAACCGATAGTATTCCTGGAGATTTGTCAGGTGCAAAGTTGAATATGATACTATACCAGATACGATTTTCCTAAATTACTTGAGACAGCAAATTTCATAACTCAGGTTGAGTTAAAACAAAAATAAATACATCATTACAGAAAAATTATACAATAACCCAAGTAGCATTTTGGCAACTATAACCACATAATACACCAAAATTAACGTTATACTTGGTGTAGAAATCAGTCATTTATGGAACGATGGTAAACCAGACAACGTTGTCTTAACGTTGAGCATGACATCAATTTAGCTACGACGTCAGTACGTTTACCCAACTAACTACAACTAGTAAATATTTTGGTAATGGACATAACGTTTTTAAAGTGACAACTTTATTTATATTAAACGTTTTCCTGACGGAGAGTCCACATTGTTTAGATTCAACTAAGCTTTGGGCAATTTTTCAGTGAAGTTGAAAACGTTTTCGTGGAGTCATCTTTCCAACTAATCTTTTTCCAAATATTTACTACAAAGGAAGTGCCAGTAATATTTAGATAATAATAATTTACTCGATTTATTAATTCTTTATTCTAGTGACTAGGACATACTACTGGCTAAATTGCTTGATGAAAGAGTATATAGTGAAAGAAGAGGAACTGGAATTATTCTAACCTAACTTTTGAATCAGAAACGAAAAGAGCTTTATAATAGGTACACTGCCTCTTATTACAGGCAAAAAAAAAGATTACGTGGTGAAGAAACTTCACAAATACAAGCCCTCATGAAGACAGACAGTTTGGAGAGCTGAAGTTTAAAGCTTGAGTTTATTGATTTCATTGAAAATGTGAACAGGATGTTCATAAAGTCAGTTGTGGAATCATCTGCTGAAGTTTAAAGCTTGAGTTTATTGATTTCATTGAAAATATGAACAGGATGTTCATAAAGTCAGTTGTGGAATCATCTGCGACTGAAAGTTGGAATTTAGTCGCTGTTTTCTATCGTACAAGATAACCTCTCTTGGAAGGGATTCATGTTTCTCTTTAAAACTTGAGTTTATATTTTTCGTTAGTTGTACTTGGTTCAGTTTTTGGTCAGATAAGCAACCTCAGTTGCGCTCGGGTATAAAGTTAGTTGCCTAGCCTACGCCATGTTGGAAGTGTAATTCTATTTGGAAACGTTGCTGGTTATTCAAATTTTGGACGTTAGCAAGCATAAAGAAAGGATTATGATTCCTTATTTTAGTTTTCTAGAAATAATTCATGTGTTTCATTGAGTTCGGGATTTAATCAATATCTAGATTAGGTAAATATTGTTCATCGAAATGATTTTCGTTTTATTTTCGAATTTCAAAAAATTCGCAATAGATTAAAAGCCTGCGTGTTTTTTGGCATGAAACAATAGTACATTTGACTGTAAAATGAAATGCGTTGCCAATTTCTGTTTTGAAATCGTCATTTTTCGGGTATCTTGAGTATAAAAATATAATATTTTGATCTTGACGTAGAAGTAACCAGAAAGTTTTCTTTAGTGTCCATTTTGTCCATCAGTAATTATTTGGTTGCTAAATTAACTATGTTTTGAACAAAATGAAAAGTAAACTGTCAGCGCTGCGCGAGAGGGCGCTGGTGTGTAGTTGTTTTTAAGTAAACCCAGCAACGTTTAGAAAACGACCATCAGCTACCTACAGTTGGAGCTGAAACATTTTAAAAACCCAGAAATGATTGACCAAATTGGTGCTTACCCCATGGTTGTGACAACGTTGTGTTGAGGTCGGCAACGCAACTTATGTTTGTACTTGGGAATGATTTGCATATGAGTTCAAAGTCAAGACTAAAGAAATTCAAAATAACAGTATCGTCGGAGATTAAGGTTGTCACCAGTCGGATAAGACACGAGCGTTCGGTACGAAGTATGACGTTTAAGTCGGACCGATCAGATGATTGAAAATATTGGTCACATTTCAAACCTGCCCTCGATGTTTACGGAGTGGTCACGGTCAGGCAAAGTAGGAAAAAATGATATTTTCTGAATATTATAACCGAAAAATTCGAATTATATTACGGCAGACGATAATTTCATTAATTTAGACAAAGTGAAACCATCAGGCACAATAGTGGCAATTTATTTGTCGTTTACTTATCGTTATATGAAACTGAAACAGTTAAGAAAGGTTAGCTAACAGTATGAACTGAAAGTAGGTATTCATTATCCATTAGCTCAGTACAGTAACTTCAGCAGTCTGGAAATAACCTTTACCAATTTCTCAGCTGGAATGATAATTATTGATAATCTCCTGTTTCTTGATTATTCCTGTTGAATTATTAAAATTACCAACATCATTTAGAAAGGTGTATAGAATAAGAATCGATTTCAACTCATTCACTGTCTTAATAATAATAGGATCATCATCTTCTAGTGCATACAATAGTATTATTGTCATTAGATCTCCACCAAGATTAGGAACTACTATTAGATAGGACTCAAATCTCGAATAACCTGAACTACAATGATCTAACACTCCAATAATTGTGATAATATCAAAGCATACTAACGCTACACACGACCGTGTATAGCGCACGTACAGAACTCAAAAGAGTTCTGTGGAGTAGCTTTAATATCATTTGATAATAATTGATTTTTATCATTATAATTATTAATCAGTGAACATAGAACACATAACTCTTTTATAACTTCCATTTCAAATAGTTACAAGGTCGTCAAGTCAACCAAATGACCGCGCTAGTCTAACCATATTGGTCTGACGAGAGACTTGACTCAGTCTAAAACTGCTGAATAATTGTAGAAGTTCCGTTTTATTCGACATTTGAGAAAAAAATTGTTCACCCATATTTTCAAGTCATACATATTCTACCAATGTAACCAAATGATATTATATCAATGTCGCTGAATATTTGACGATAATATTGCTTCGAATATATTTCACTAGTATCATTTCTAAAATGTTAACTACGTTTCTCTAGCGAATATTATTTTTGAACATTTTGATAATATTTTTTTAATATTGTTTTTGTTATTTCTGTCAACCTACATAACCTCTACGCGCAACCCTCAGAAGTCTTCGTATTATTGTACCAGCATTATCCTAATATAAGTGTGCTATTTGGGGATAATGATTTTCCAGCAAAACTAATAGTGTATGAACCGCCCATAGCAAAAACAATTACACTATAAGCTGTTAATTCAGCATCTGTCCAAGTATGGTCGATAGTATCCGAAATCTTGGTATTTAGCGATAACTTTTTTCAGTTTGAGTTCACACGAATTCTAAACTTTTACATACTGTCTTGGTGCACATTGAAAATAGGAGCATTCCTATAACTCGCTTTATCCCAGGTAGCACATCATATCGGCTGAATCTTGGTTCCATATTGGGCCAATATAGATATATTGTAAATGAAAAATCAATATTGGTCCAATATGGGTGAATATTCAAAAAACAATATTATATTAATAATATTGGTGGAATATTGGTTGAACTAGTTTTGGATGTAGATTATCACACGAAATATTGGGTCAATATTGGTTGAATAATTTTTACCAATATCGATAATACAATATTGGTTATATATTGTTTTCCACATCTAGAATTAATATTGCAATCCAAATATTCCAGTCATATCGATTATAGGAGAAAAAAACTATATTGTATTTTCAAGTTTGTTAGAATATTGGTTGAATATCATTTCCACTTTATTTGAGAAATTGTAATAACTCATATTGAGTTAATATTGTTTGAACGATATTTACCAATATCAATAAAACAATATTGTCTTCACATCGTTTTTAACATCTAGAATAAATATCGCAATCCCAATATTCCCCTAATATCGATTCTGGGAATAAAAACTATATTGTATCTCCAAGTGTGATTACACATTGGTTGAATATCATTTCGCCAATATTCAACAAATCTTATTAATTAATATTGGGTCAATATTGGTTCAATAATATTTATCGATATCGTTAAAACAATATTGTCTTTATATTGTTTCCAACATCTAGATTAAGATGAAATTTGAATATTGGCCGAATATTCAATGAAACATATTGAAATTATATCATGATCAAACTTGGATAAAAATCCGCTAGGTGGCTCTACATATAGAACCTCTTCTAAAACCTACGAAAGTATATTAAATACTTCCCTTAGCTTGTTTTCAAGACAGCTCACTCAGCGGTTATGTCGATCAAAAGGCAGACTCTGGTGTCACCTTCATCAATTGAAGGACATTTAATAATTTACCAAGGTATATGGTACATCCACCAATATATTCAAATGATATTGTAACAATATCGATAAATATTGTACCAATATCGATAAATATTCTACCAATATCGATAAATATTGTACCGATATCGATAAATATTTTGAGGGCATTATTGCTTCAAGAATATTTCCCCAAAACTATTTCTAAAATATTCAAACAATATTCGACCAATATCGCAAAATGTTCACATTTTACTTCTCGACAATACAACTTTTGAATATTGTGCCAATATTGTCAGAATATTGTATCAGCTATATTGTACCAATATCGCCGAACATTTTGAGGACAATATTAGTTCAAGAATATTTCACCAATATTATTCAAGTAATATTGGACCAATATCGCCGAATGTTCACATTTTTTTTCTCGCCAATATTGCATTTCAAATATTTCGCCAATATGTTCACAATATTGTATCAATATTTTACCAATATTGGTGTGCTACTTGGGATTTTTTGTTAACAAGAAATCAAATCTCACACAGATTTTATTAATAGTCCAGGAGCCCGGTAAAAATTTGGTCAGTCATTTCCTCTCAAGCGATATTTAGTGGAATGCATCAGAGAGTCGTATTATAAAGATTCGTGAACGTCAGCTGCGATTCCGTTGGTGGGGGGGGGGATGATCAGCACAGTAGCTTCCTACGCACGAAGAAAAAAAATATATCCAATTATGTCCTCCTTCCCGGAATCATGTTAATGTTGACGCAATCCGAATATAAGGTAAAATTTTATTTGAGAGGAAATCATAGAAGGTACAATTTTTTTTATGTTCGACCAACTAGCTGTCGTATAATACACCATGCTATAGTCAGCTGATTTTTTCTTTCTTCAAGATATTGCTTTAGCGATAATTTAACATGTTTTCAGGTAGGAAAACAAAATTGAATACATTTCTTTTTCTTTGTGCGTGGGAAGCTACCACCGCTCATCCCCCCCACGGAACCGCAGCTGACGTTCACGAAGCTTTATAATATAAAACTCTCTGATGCATTCCACTAATTTTCGCTTGAGAGGAACTTGGTCATGACAATCTGTTACTGGCTCCCGGACTATAAGTTAGGGAAAAGGTTAGTAGAAATAAGTCAACTGTAGGGAATATCATTAATTCAGTTTGAATTGAATTCAAATAAATCGAATTAAAATTTCTATCTTTACTCAATAAAAATCTGCAAGCATGCCAACATCTTTTAGACATGAACAATATCTGAGATGCAACAGTATGACGAAAGCCATGACAAATCCGTTGACTTAATTGCCTGAACTAATGAGGTTTTCTGTTGACGGTTATATACCTAAACATCTGAATAATGAAACTTTTTGCATGGTCTCTTCCCCATCGGATTGTATTCCAATATCCAAATCCGATTAGCGTCCTGACCTCAAAATATGAATTTTCAATACAAATCGAGTTAGATTCATTCAATTCTCCCGCTTGGGAACGATGAGGTGAATTCCAACTTTGTAATTAGCATACATTGACGGGAGATTAGTCAAATAACTATTCAGTGTTGGAATTATACGCTATCGCGAAGCAATATTGTTTCAACCATTACTCGGCGTACAATGCGTTCATGAGAAATTCGAGGATTGTAAGGTATTACTTTATACACATCTTTTAACGAATCCTAACTCAACAGAATATCAAGAAAATCAGTGAATCTACAAATTTTGATATAGATAGGGCCGCTGAATGATAGTTTTGCATATGAGCAAGTTTTCCTAGAAGCAATAATTGTACTGAGGAAATAGGAATTTCTTTAGCAAGAATTCCACAGAAAGCAGCTGTTATCCCTTTGTTATGAATGAATTACATTCATGAGACAGTTGGGAGAGCTTCTACAAGAAATATTTTCCAAAATTCTGTTTAATTTCCCTCTGTTGGATCTGAGTTGTTTTTCTGTAGACTGTAGTCTGAATTGAGA
This sequence comes from Chrysolina oricalcia, assembly GCA_944452925.2. NCBI lineage: Eukaryota > Metazoa > Arthropoda > Insecta > Coleoptera > Chrysomelidae > Chrysolina > Chrysolina oricalcia. Next base: position 51,501,475 of record OX101822.2, read on the forward strand.
CTCGGTTGAAACGAAACTGACTGCGTATGCCAGTTTCCTAATAAATACTTTTAAACCAAATAACGTTGTTACCATTTATATTATGTCGATGAAAAAAATAACATTAATAATCACCAAAACTTATTGATTACCCTTCCTAATACACATTTTTTAACTGTGCATTAAATAACAAATCTATTATTAACATATTTCATTCAAAACAACTAAATAATGTAGCAGTACCAAATCTGTACTCCATGAGCCATGTACATACTACCTGGACTCAATTCCGAAGTTATCGAAAATTTGAGGGATGGTAGAGGGGGTGTTTGCTGAGTTTTCGAATACGAGGACCTCGGACTTTTCACAGGAGGGAGGATGAAACGTGATTTTTTCGAACTTTTTACGTTTTTTCGCCCATATCTTCTAAACTATGTGGTTCATCGAAAATCCGGAAAAACTACTTAGAAGAGCATTAAATTTCCTTTGAAATTCATTGGTCAAAAGTCTTTTTTGACGAAATAACAACCAATGTCCTCAAAATGTGAGAAAATGCAGAAAAATTCAGTCTCTCAGAAGGAAGAGGGTAGTCGTTGTCGCTTCCGACTACCTCCTCCTCGCAAGCACACATCTGATCGAAGAGGGATGGCTAAACATAGTTTTCTTCATCGGTGTCTTCGTCGTTGAAATCAGCTACTGGAGAATTCTCGCATCCATTTCCAGCGCAGTTCTTGCACATGGTTGTGCACAAGAGGCCTGCTTTTTTGCAGGAATACCTTCCTGCACTGCATCCAGTTGCACACTCGCATCTGATAGAAGACAAGGTGTCGTATGGAGCACACTCGTAGTTGTGGGTAAGTTGAATGTAAGTAAGACAAAATTTATGACATTTTCTCTGCAAAATACTGATCAGCCTCAAAGAATTAAATTAAAGATGAATAGTTCGAGATGCGCCGATACACATCAACCATATACATGTGAGAAAATAGAAAATACCACAACTATCAAATATTTGGGTGTTATGTTGGACCAGTATTTCAGATGGGACGAACACATAAGTCATGTTACCAAAAGATTGAGAAAGCTTATTTACACTTTTTATAATCTACGAGATATTCTTGATAGGAACAATTTGATGATTTGTTATACATCTCTGGTAGAATTGGTAATATGGTATTGTATAATAGCTTGGGGTGGTATATTTTATAGTATAATGAATCGTATGCAAACAGTTTAAAACACCTTATTGAAAATAATATTCGAGAAACACAGATTGCATTCAAGTGAATCTCAATACAGAGTTACTCAATATCAGATCTTTATATACTTTCCAAAGTCTAACGTGGATTTATTCGAACATGGAAAAAATTTACCAAAGCAAATCCAAACTAAGTAGATTCATGAAAGGATACAACTTCCATTGTTTCACAAGACTCACAATCAGAGATTCGTTTCCTTTTATGGTCCAAAACTTTACAATATGCTCCCATCACATCTGAAAAATATGAATACTTTTCCTAAATTCAAAAAAAGTTTAAAATTACACCTTAATGAAAATGCAACGGTGATTAACAAAATCTTTTGAGTCCTTATTACAAAACTGTCACAAAATAATTATATCATACAACAATACGATAAGATCATTTATTCTGGATTCCCCTTTCTTTCTGTATATATTTCTTTTTTTAACTGCATTCTCCTCCTCACTCCATTCATTCATATAATATAAATATATTAAAAATGTTATGTATCTTGCTGACAAACCCGCAGACGTATTCTTGCTCCTCATCTCCCCTCTACTCATAAATTTTTGTCTATTCCATTACCCGCATCTATATTTTTTATTTTTGATTGTTAGAGTCATATGTATTTATCCAAATTGAGAGAATAGACATACAAGCATATTCTATGCTTAGGTGTAATTCTCGACATTTGATGAATTGTAATATTGCTCATAAATTGGTTTATATGTAATTGATTATTTGAATTGTTTGAATAAAGTTTGAAAGTTTGTTTGGCTGAAGTTCGACTCCTGGAAAAAACGAAAATAAAAAAGTTAATAATATTCTCTTGATGAAAAATGTGAAATAGTAATTGTCGAAATCTGATAGTAATCCCAACCTTATTTAGTCAACGTCCACCCCCACGCAGGTATCAATTTCCGCTACATCCCCTCATTCCCCAACTAAGTTTGAACTTGGAGATATCTCATGTCGTCCAAGTTGTCCACTCCAACTGTTCCTCTATACAGCGTAACCAGAAACTTTTCCCCGGCATCAGTAATTTGATGTGGCGTCGCATTAGGGTCTCGGAAAATGCTGACCATGTCGAAAAGCCACGGGTGTTTTCCGAGCACTTGCAGGGCCTTTTTTTCCAATTCCAAAGGGAGCTGAGGTGGTATCGCACCCAGTCATCGCATGCAGGATAAGGATGTCCTTGCAATTGAATTTGAAGGAATGCGATGAATATAGGACACTTTGTATGTTACCTCTTCCACTCTTCTGGAAAAAGATGTTCTTTTCGGAAGAACCCAACGCCGTCACCAAAACCAGCTAGTCAACATCTTCACCGGTGATGGTGACGCTGTCGTAGCTCATAGCTTTGGAGATTGCAGTCCCCACTATCAAGACGTAAGCGTCTTCTTTGATCTGCTTTACGTGAATGCCATTGGATTTCATTTCTGACATCAGCAAAGCGATAAAATGTTTCTTGTTTGTATCGTTTGCCAGAAATTTTGCCTGCGGAATTGTACTTCTGGTTGTAGACTCATTGTTGGCGAATTTAGTAGATGAGTGGAGCAAGGAGCGGCTAAACCTTTCCGCTGCTTTGGAGCTCTAGTGATTGGGGGTCTGAGAGATATCTGTCGAAAACTGCGATATCATTGCTGCCAAAATGTTGCTTCACGTAATGAACATATGAGGCACATATTACTTCAAATGTAGCTTCTATCGATTTGCTCCACACAACCTTGTACACCAGAAAGCCTCCGTCTTTTAGAAAGTACAAGATTTCAGGTGTGCAAATTACGAAAATGGTAAACAAATTAGGTTTGTTCATGTAATAAATGCTGTCTTTTTAATTAAATAGAGCTTTATCACAACTGATTTGACCGAGCGGAGTTGTTTAAACATAATAATAATTGAGAACGTTGGGCTCTAATTTTCTAGGAACCAGGAATCATACCTCACAGCATTTGAGATTTTTAACTCACCTTACTTTTTCGTCAGATGATCTCGACTTTCTATACTCAATGCTGGATTGAGAACTCGTTGCGGAACTCACTTTAGCACTCTACTTACTCTGTTCAACTCCAAGTGAAATAATTTTCTCTCAAATCAAAAGGATTTTTGTAAACTGGAATCTGAACTTTTGAGAATAAAAACCATAATTAAAAACACTTATATCTATTAAACAAAACAATAAAGGAAAACAGAAAAAGATGTATGGGACATTTCTCAAACTATTTGATTAGACAACTTCTGATTTTAACAAATAATCTAACGTGAATGAGGCCAGACAATTTACTAATAATTTAACAAGATGAAACACAAAATACTCGAAATATAAGAAATACTAATACTTGATCAGAAGAATCAACTTTATCAAGAGAGGTTGAGAATATCGACTGAATATATATTCAAATAATGAGAATTAACCATATTACCCTGATTGAATTGAACAGAGTTGAATTATGACAATTACAATAATTCAAGTAAACTAATAGAACTGTGCAACCACACGTTGACTTGACGGATGAAACGAAAGACTAACAAATTTTCGACCCTGATTTCAAAGATGGCCTGGTTCGCCCTCCTCCTGAGAACTTTGGGTGGTCTATGCAAATATAAGAATCTGGGCCTCTCACAAGAACATAAACATGAGGAGATTATTCGATGTTTGTTTCTCTATTATTCTGAAATGCCCCATTTCGAAATATACGCACATACGGAAACACTTAAAAATAATCAATAACATCGTTTATTTTAAGAGGACCCTTGGTAACCATGTATTTCTGAGAATATTTACTACAATAAGTTTTCGAGGGCTTGAGAAAATATTCCAGATAATTGAATTCGGGTTTGAGTCTGATTTAAATTATTATTTCTGGTCATAAAATCCGTTTGGTTACATTCATAACAGGTCATTCCTAATCATTTGTAAAATCTGAATAATAATTCAAAAGAAACGATTTGATTTTGAAAATGTTGTTGTAGGGAAAACACTACATATGTATCAAGAGAGTCATGAGGATGTCAATTACATAGGGCAACAGATTGTAAAGTTGTCCGATGTTATTAACATCCAATAACCTATGTGATAGAAAATTAATTCTATTTCATACTAAATGAAATATGATTCGATCAAATGTAGCTTTTGGATATTGAATGAATGGTTAGATCGAGTAGCCCAAAATTTAATTTTCTCACATTTTGAGAAATTTGACTTTTTTTGACCACCTTTATCTTGTTTGAATGTTTTAGACGATTTCTATCTCTTTCAAATTTTTCACAACGTTTCAATTGCTTGAATCCGCAATCGTCTTCTGGTGAATAATGACAAAATCAGATGCTACGCGACCTTTTATAGGTCTATAATTAAAGTGTTATTACGCGCGGTCTTGTGGCGCGCGTGGTTTCGCGCTTTTTCTCCCTCCAAAATGGTCCATGAGCGGTTTCCATACGTTTTCAATTTCCACGCTTGGTTGACTGAAGGCACTATTGGCTTCTATATAGGTGGTTTCCATAAATTTCCGTTTGAACCAATGTTCCTCTCTATGAAGAACTCTAGCTTCGTCCCAAAGAATTCGGTGGTGTTTTGTCCAGGCGTGGTCAGCAATTCCCGATTTTGATGTTTCCCCTCGTTGAGTCCACTTTATGTGTTCGACTATTCTTGAGTTACTGGAATCCTCACCTCTGTTTACAGGAAGAAGACACACACAGGACTGTACCTCAACTACTGCTCTAATCACCCAAACTGCACAAAGAGGGGAATCGTAAAAACGTTGGTGGAGAGAGCAATGTCTATTTGCAACAACCAGGAGTCATTGGAGGCGGAAATTAACCACCGAGAAACTCATAGGAGAAGTTCGGAAATAACTCGAAATGACCAAGACAACCTAAGAAAGACCACAAAACCCCGTTCTCATTCTTCCCTATATCAGGGGTATCTCCGAGAAGATCAGAAGGATCGGAAATAAATACAACATCAAGAGTTGCTTTCAATCCGGCAGTACCTTACGAAGCTTCCTCACCAAGACGAAACCAGAGTACACAACAGAATCTAGCAAAAACTGTATTTACAAAGTCCCATGTGAATGTGGAGATTCCTATATCGGAGAGACCTAGATGCCATTATCAGTAAGAATAGCCGAACACAAAAAGTGGACTCAGCGAGGGAAACATCAAAATCGGGAAATGCTGACCACGCCTGGACAAAACACCACCGAATTCTTTGGGACGAAACTAGTGTTCTTCATTGAGAGGAACATTGGTTCAAACGGAAATTTATGGAAACCACCTATATAGAAGCCAATAGTGCATTCAGTCAACCAAGCGTGGAAATTAAAAACGTATGGAAACCGCTCACGGACCGTTTCGGAGGGAGAAAAAGAGCGAAACCACGCGCGCCACAAGACCGCGCGTAATTACACTTTAATTATAGACATATAAAAGGTCGCGTAGCATCTGATTTTGTCATTATTCACCAGAAGACGATTGCGGATTCAAACAATTGAAACGTTGTGAAAAATTTGAAAGAGATAGAAATCTGATGATCGTCGTCCGAAATATAAGTAACCACCTTTATCTTGGTTATTCTTCCATCGAAAAACTTTCCACCAATGAATTTCAAAGGAAATTTTATGTTCTTTCACTTAGTTTGTCCTGAGTTTCAATAAACCACATAGTTTAAAACACGCCGAGCTGAATAGTTTCTTGCTAGGTAACAACGCCAAGTACTAAGTTTTATCATATTGTCAAATAAACCTACATGTTAGCATTACGAGATACCAGATGTTCATTACCTACTTGACTAGATATAATGAATTATGAGGCACGCTATCCCAAATTTCATTTGAGTCACGATGGTTGGATAATAATAAATAGCAATCCGCTACTACTACGATTTTCCCAATTTGAACAGACTAAAACATTTATTTTGATAACGCGTTTAAATTCGTTAAAATGAATCTTAAAATTCTCCTACTGTGATCTTCAGGAGAAGTACCACCAATTGACTTCAATCTTGTGACCTAACAAATAATGAATATATAAATAATAAATCAGGATGGATTCATCGAGGGGCAATATATAACAAAATAAATAATATTTACACTAATGAACGTCATTTGATCTGCATACCAAACTAGTAACTATTCTTGAGAATTGAAAAATTTTGAATGCACGACATACTTGTGTCAACCAGGTCCATTTTCAACAAGTTTGATCTACCATTCATCAACGTTTCCACCAACGTTTCCACCCATTTCCAACGTGTTTAAATATCTACCTTTTATCCACGTTTTATTAACCTCAATTAGATTTATCGACTACAAATTACGGCTATGAAATATAGTTACTCCATATAGATTCAAGTATATTGGAATAACGTATGGGAACTTCCATAGTTCCACACCATCAGAAATAATACTGTATCAGATAAAACGCTGATACTAATTGCTGTAAAGAACCATGCAGTCTTTACAACCTTCTTAAGACGACAGTGCCAAATAAAATATTACAGATTATAAAGAAACATTTGAAGTTTGCGCAATATATGATTCATCAGCAAGGTAGGTAGGTACTTACCAAATTATGCTCTGGTTGAATCGGACACATGCACACATAACCCTAAAAAAGAAGAAATGCCGGGACACTATCGATGGCGGCTGCGGTAGAACTAACTGGCTGTTCATCAACAACGTTCAACGTCAACGTGATCACGCCTTCTGACGGTGCATCGTACAGAGTTGCCAATGAGTGGTTAATTATGAAATAGTCGGGAATACTCATGAAGTTTTTCAATGCCTGATGAGTAAGATATTATTTGTTTCGAATCTTCAACGACAAATACTCAATAAAGTAAATAGTATGGGTGACTTCGGTTTGTTGAATAGTGTCATATTCAACGTTTATTCAAAGTTTCTCAGTTCTAAGTGGTCCAAAGAAGACTATAGTTTTGCGAAAATCCAGTAAACAAAGCAATTGATTTTCAACTTTTCTGATGGATATTATATATCAGTTGAAACAACGTAGGAAAATAAGCAATCAAAATGGTTTTCTCGATGTTACGCGAAGTTACGTTGTTATTATATAATTCTTTCAACATAAACACGTTATTCCATACCGTTCAATAAACGTAGAAAAAAGCGAAGTTACGTTGTTATTAAATACTTTTTTCAACAAATCAAACACGTGAAGTCATAACGTCCAATAAACTTAAAAAACAGAGTTACTGAAACGTAAAAAATAGGTTGCTCAAAGTTTCGGGTTGTTGAATAATGTCATGATCAACGTTTATGGAACGTTTCTTAGTTCTGCTGAATATACATTGAGAAAACACAAAAAGAACAAGTTTCATAATGGTGGCTACAGTAACGTGTTTCTTACAACGTATATGTATAGTTGAATAAACGTTGAAGTTGTCCAAAGACGACTAACTCTGCAGAAATGAAGTAAACGAAGCAATTGATTTTCAACGTACCTGATGGATGTTTTTTATCAGTTGAAACAACGTTGAGAAATTAGCAATCAACATGGTTGTCTAGAAGTTACGTTGTTATTAAATACTTCTTTCAACTGATCAAACACGTAAAGTCATAACGTTCAATAAACGTAGAAAAACAGAGTTACTGAAACGTAACAAATAGGTTGCTCAAAGCTTCTGGTTGTTGAATAATGTCATGATCAACGTTTAAGGAACGTTTCTTAGTTTTGTTGAATATACGGTGAGATTCCACGAAAAGAACAAATTTCATATTAGTGGCTACAGGTACGTATTTGTTACGATGTACATGTCTAGTTGAATAATCGTTGAAGTTCTCCAAAGAAGACTAGTTCTGTCGACATGAAGTAAACGAAGCAATTGATTTTCAACGTATCTGATGGATGTTTTCTATCAGTTGAAACAACGTTGAAAAATAAGCAATCAAAACAGTTGCTTCGAAGTTACGTGAAAAATGAAGTTGTTATTGAATGCTTCATTCAACGCATCAGATATGTAATTTCATAACGTTCCATCAACGTAGATGAAAAGAGTAACTGAAACGTAGAATACAAGTTTCCCAAAGCCTCGGGTTGTTTGAAAGTGTCATATTCAACGTTTATGTAATATTTCTTCAGTTCTAATTGAATATACGTCCTGAAAGCACGATAAGGACATGTTTGATAATGGTGGCAAAAGTGACGAGTTGGATCATATACGTTCTTTATAGGTAGAATCAACGTTTGGTTGAATTTGGGTTACGAAAGTTACGTTGCGAAATTCAACGAGTAACGTTTTCTCAACGTCAACTACCACATTTAAACGTATATGATACGTGTGTGTGTTTATTGGGCTTGGGAGGGATGGGGGATAATCATGAAAAAGTGCTATTCCCGTAATTCGAACATATTTAAACATCCGACGATGCATTTGAGAGAACTCAAGAAAAGGGGGTTGAGCATTATTTCCATGAAATATCATAATATTCTGCAACATTAGCTACAGTGAAACAAGTTAAAAGAATGAAGAAAACAGAATTCTTCGGGAGATCGTTTGATAACGAACAGTCGTTGCCGACCGATGATGAACCCTTTACTCCCATATACACCTACTAAGTAGGCTCATTAAGGCAAGCACCTGACAGAAAACAACTACTCCCCTGGCTAAGACCACGATGGGTATTGAATTAAATCTAACAGATACTTGTGCAACATTCCTCAAAATATCAGAGGACGCAATTGCAAGTGCCCTCTGTGACCAAATAGCAGAATTAATGTTTTGATTTGGACAGGGTGACCACCTGCAGACTAGTTTTGGGGTTGTTGCATCTCAGCAGTGCAAAGGGTAGGTCAACACAGACAGCACTGAAGTCATCTGTTCCCCGTCCTAACCATTACACTCTTCGTTGCTTGGTCAACTCTGGTTCACGCGATAAAGCGGTTTCTAGGCCGCTCCACCTAGCGAGCAGAGGAAGAACACTCCGAATCTCCGGGTTGAGAGATTTATGTGAAGAAAACAGAATTCTTTGGGAGATCGTTTGATAACGAACAGTCGTTGCCGACCGATAATGAACTCTTTACTTTCATATACACCTACTAAATAGGCTCTTTAAGGCAAGTACCTGACAAAAAACAACTACTCCCTTGGCTAAGACCACGACGGGTATTGAATTAAATCTAACAGATACTTGTGCAACGTTCCTCAAAATATCAGAGGACGCAATTGCAAGTGCCCTCAGCGACCATATAGCAGAATTATGTTCTGATGTGAACCAGAGTTGACCAAGCAACGAAGTGTGTAATGGTTTGGAAAGGGAACAGATGGCTTCAGTGCTGTCTGTGTTGACCTACCCTTTGCACTGATGAGAGGCAACAATTTCGAAACTAGTCTGCAGGTGGTCACCCTGTCTAAATCAAAATATAATTCTGCTGTTTGGTCACAGATGGCACTTGCAATTGCGTCCTCCGATATTTTGAGGAACGTTGCACAAGTATCTGTTAGATTTAATCCAATACCCGTCGTGGTCTTAGTCAGGGGAGTAGTTGTTTTCTGTCAGGTACTTGCCTTAATAAGCCTACTTAGTAGGTGTGTATGGGAGTAAAAGGTTCATCATCGGTCGGGAACGACTGTTCGTTATTAAGTTAAAAGAATGGTTCTCATTCAAAACATAAATGAGCAAGCGGTGATAACGTCCCCTTGCAGCTAAATTGTTCTTTTTTGAGCCCCAAATTCCATACGGATTTTGCGGGGTTCTTTTCCGAAAATGTATTTATGGCATATTTCGAGAAGAGATCTGAGGTGAAAAAATGTTCATCTCTCAATTTCATCTTTAGCTTCATCCTCAATTTGCCTAAATCAATGTACTGAAAATAAAAAATATCTACTCTTTATTTTCTGCACTAAGTATTGAGGCAACCAATTTTTCAAGTGTGAAAAGTGAGTGACTTTTAATAATGATGACTAAAAATGTCATTTTTAATAAAGACAGCTGGTTTTGGAAGGCAAACTTCTCATTGTGTTTGTAGAATTTTTTTTTCACATGACGCACTCATCGCATTATCCAAAATGTAAGTCGTATGTAATATAGTACATTTTGAGGTCCAGCATGATGCAAAACTTGTATGCTCGTTTCTTATTTGTAATTTGTAATTTGTAATTTGTAATTTGTAATTTGTAATTTGTAATTTGTAATTTGTAATTTGTAATTTGTAATTTGTAATTTGTAATTTGTAATTTGTAATTTGTAATTTGTAATTTGTAATTTGTAATTTGTAATTTGTAATTTGTAATTTGTAATTTGTAATTTGTAATTTGTAATTTGTAATTTGTAATTTGTAATTTGTAATTTGTAATTTGTAATTTGTAATTTGTAATTTGTAATTTGTAATTTGTAATTTGTAATTTGTAATTTGTAATTTGTAATTTGTAATTTGTAATTTGTAATTTGCAATTTGTAATTTGTAATTTGTAATTTGTAATTTGTAATTTGTAATTTGTAATTTTTAATTTGTAATTTGTAATTTGTAATTTGTAATTTGTAATTTGTAATTTGTAATTTGTAATTTGTAATTTGTAATTTGTAATTTGTAATTTGTAATTTGTAATTTGTAATTTGTAATTTGTAATTTGTAATTTGTAATTTGTAATTTGTAATTTGTAATTTGTAATTTGTAATTTGTAATTTGTAATTTGTAATTTGTAATTTGTAATTTGTAATTTGTAATTTGTAATTTGTAATTTGTAATTTGTAATTTGTAATTTGTAATTTGTAATTTGTAATTTGTAATTTGTAATTTGTAATTTGTAATTTGTAATTTGTAATTTGTAATTTGTAATTTGTAATTTGTAATTTGTAATTTGTAATTTGTAATTTGTAATTTGTAATTTGTAATTTGTAATTTGTAATTTGTAATTTGTAATTTGTAATTTGTATTTTGTAATTTGTAATTTGTAATTTGTAATTTGTAATTTGTAATTTGTAATTTGTAATTTGTAATTTGTAATTTGACAATAACATCATTGGAGGGTAGTAACACAGGAAACTGTTGACCATCAGGTATATTAGCATTGACCAACTTACCACCTTCACGTGAAACATCAACCTTATCTATGAAAGGATTCCAACAGTTGATTTGATTATTTTTAAGAGCTTCTCCCATTTTCAGTTTATTTATTTCAGTTTTAATTTGAACATATTATATCTACCTATTCGTGACCAATTGACCAGAATTAGCCATTGCACATCTTTCGTTTTTTCAATCTAAGCATGAACGTCATATAAAGGCTCAAAAATGCTTACAGTTGTGCATGACTCGAGTGTATAAAAGAGTATAAAAAAGATCTAGCAAAACATTTCATAAAGTGATGAAAGGATATATTAGATGTCCTTACAAAGCAGACTTGTATTCAAGTGCTAAGCACGTTTTGTCAGCAATTTTATTTCCTGAATCAATTTAGTGCCAAATGAAGCTTCTATTCAGCCAGTTAGCTTCATGAGTTTCCAAAATAAATCATTTATAAAACTTCAGGAGTGAAAAGAGATACTCATGAGTCACTTGGGATATCAAGCATGTATATCAAACATTCTCCGATCTTTCTATGGCTACAATCAATTTTTGCCCGGTGTATACAGAAGCCAAAATTTTAACGAAACTCCGTAACTACAAATTGGAAAACGTGATTGGCCAAATTATCAGTTCACTACGGAATAATTTGGAAACTAATGTAAGAGATTCCTCTGTAGTACATGAACGAAAAGACAAAAATAGTTCTGCTACTGTCCAAAAGGTATTGCACAAAATTATTGTCACTGTCATATTTACTGTACAGCGTTGTCAATAGTTCTAGACAGCTGTAACCGATGTAATTTGTTTAAATTTTCAAAAATGAAAGTTATGCCGATGTTCGATTGGTCCGCCTAAAGCCTTGGAGTCCTTGGACACAATTGAAGAAGTATGTGAGTAATAAGTTTTATGTTTTGCGATTTGAAATATCAGTTTTGGAGGAAATATAACAGGACGCAAAACAGAATTGAAAATTATTAATAATAATCATAAGATCGTCTTTATTGTCCATTCCAGTTGTTTTTGAATAACATTATATTACATAGATACAAAATAACGGCATAATAGGCGGAGTTCAGCCTACAAAGTTGAAAAATATCGATAAAAATTAATTATAGTGAGGTTTTCATATTAGCTGCTCCTTTTGAATTTTACCAATAATATTGTTGTTTGTGCTGAAAGCAAATCTCATCTAGGGAAGGTCATGGACCGACTGACTATATCTATAACAAACCCATGGGCACTGCAACCCCGAATATCAGAAAAACAAACGAAATTAATTCAATAAATAATATACAGGTGAACCGCAAAAAAGGCAATACCAAAGATTCCCAAGATCTTCCACAGGAAAACCGACGGCACAGGCATCACCAATAAACCAAATTCTAAGAAAAATAATGAATCAGCTTTGAAGAAAATGGTCCCCACCTTTGGAAATACTAAAAACGATTGAAAAGGTAACCATTTTTAGAACAACAGGAGGTCTCTATCCATGGTAAGCCTGGATGTTCTTCAAAACAACAACAAAATTTGCAGACAAGAAAAATGCATCACGGTTTCTGAAAAATGTGGTGTACACCCATTACAAAACTGAAGACTCCGCAATTTTCCGAAATTTGCAGACATGATCCGGCAAGGGGGTTAAGTTCGAATAACGAGGTGTCCACCCAATACAGATCTGAGGGCGCTGCAAATTTCCTGAAATTTTCAGATAGGACACAGCAAGGAACACTGAATTCGAATAATAGAGTCTCCGAGGTCTCCATCCAACAAAAACCAGAGGCACTGCAACTCTCACCAAATTCACGGACTCAGCAGAGGCCACTGAATTCGAATAACGAAGTCACTGAGGTCTCCACCCAACAAAATTATGGAGGCACTGTGAATTCCACCAAATTCACAGACAGGACTCAACTGATCCCAAGCTTTCCACCCTACAAAAACTAGAGGCCTTGTAAGTTTCACTAAATTTACTGACAAGGCTCTGTAGAGGTCGCTAATCAACAGTAATGAGGCCCACGAAGTCTACATTTACAAAAAAAACGAAGATACTTCAAAACTGAAATATTTTGTAAAACACTGAACAATAAGCCTATACGAAGAGCTGGAAAAGAGAAGGATAGAAAAGAAAGAAAGAACCTTAAAAACGAATTCAATAGTCTCTGAAGAGTATTGTCCGTGAATTTAGTGAAAGGTGATGTGTTTTCGGTTTTGGATGGATGGAGACCTCGGGGGCCTCATTATTCGGTTTCATTGTCCCTTGCTGTGTTCCGTCAACAAATTATAGGAATTTTGTTGCGCGCGCTCTCAGATTTGTCTTGGATGGAGACCCCATTATTCAAACTCAACACCCCGTACTGAATTATATGTACAAGTATCAAAAAATATAATAGGAAAGTTTGAACCGAAATTATTATAATAATTATCAAAAAAGGATTTGGATTTTTCCACCCTCATGAATCAATGTTGACTTTTTACTATTTACCTTGTCAGGGTCACTGTCTATTTTCACAAAATTCCCAAAACAGCAACTAATGAGCCCTGACTTGTTTGTGGAAACCGCGGCTAAGCTTTTCGACAGTGGAGACGGGGTGGGTAGAGAGGTTGAAAGAAAGTTATAAGATAGGTAAGAAATATAATTTATTGATTTAAAGCTTGACGGAAAAGAATTAGAAAAGTTGAATAGAAGAAAGAAGGCAGGTGGCTTCACCCTAACGTAGAACAGGAAGAAGAAGATTACATGAAAAGACCTTGGCTGCTGATCCTGGCTACAGTGGCCAACCGTAAAAATCAACAGGCCCTAAACATAGAAGAAGGAGAGAGGAAGAAGAAGATAGAGGAAGAAGAAGATAGAAATTGACAGTACAATTTGACAATTGGCGTATGCGAAAATTAATAACAAACAATTTAAATGCAATCGTTCGTGTACAAGAACTGCAAAGGATCAACAATACATCTGAATCCGACAACAGTAATTATTGTACTGATGGAAGAATACAGTTACCCTCGGTATGCATACCACCGGTTTACACTTATTTATGTGATTCTCAATGAAGCAAGTTGACCCAAAATTACTATTTTATATTACTTGACGCACTTTTCTCGTAGGGTTCGATGACACCGAGATACGGATTTCGTCCTTTATGTATCCAATGCTCCCAGAGAAGTAAATAAATAATGTTAAGATGGTTACCTTGACTTTGGAGTGTTGGTGAACTTCAGCAGGGCTCTCTCGATATACTACCTTGGACTTCTTTCAGAGCGAAATATTCGCTTCCACAATTACGGGCGATTTCTCAGATTCTTGGCTTGTACAGGGCGACTTGATAGTTCAGTGCAAAGAATAAAAGCTACGAGAAGGTATCGTGCAAAGCTTAGCAGGTGATAGTCCTCTACAGGATGGTCTGGAGAATAAGCTTAAGAGTATGCGTTTGCATGCAATAAGATAAGCGTTATGATATCAGTAGAAAGTTATACTACTTGATAGAAGAAGGCCTGAAAGGAAATATCTTTCAGAAAATATTTTATAACGGCAAGTGAGATGAGTTTGAAAGCTAGTAAGAGGGGTTCCGAAGCAGAAAAGTAAAGTAAAATAAAACATACCTTTGATGGAGTGTGGCCTTTCAGAAGGTTCGTCCTTCGACAAACAAAAGTTCAAAGATTTACGTTGTTTCAATATGAATCCAACCAAAGTTGGGTATTGATTATCCGACCTAGGATAAATCAAAAGTTTTGTAATTTGAAACACATAAAATCTCAAAAATCCATAAAAATACGATGCTCTTCACGTGTCTGGTCTGGACCAAAAAAAGAAGGAAGGGCCTTTTTTTTATGAAGCTCTAGTTTGCTGAAAGAGGGGAAACTTGAAGTTGACATGACAGAATGATAAGTCACTTTTCACTTGTCATGGATATGACAGAAATGACACGAAATTTATGAATACATTCCCGAATTTCTCCAGGAAATGTTTAAGGAATGCAAAGCCACAATGAAAAGGAATGCCATCAATAGAAAAGGTATGAAAGTCACTTTTCGGTAGAGAGAGATCATTATTCAATTATAGAAGTGGGGTTGTGTTTGGTTGTTGTTTGTTTACAACCTGTTCACTTTTGTAGGATTATTTCCATCAGAGGATAAATGAAGAGAAGAGATCAGCAGAAATATGTGAAACAGGCGATAAATCACTCCGAAAGCATCCAAGTAGCTAGCTGTACGAAGGTTTAATATGATCAAGCCGAGTGAAGCCGCAGCTATGCTAAAGGAAAATGCCATGAACCATGATCAGAGCGATTTTCAATATCAAAAAGGTTTAGTTGATGTGGATGGTTTTCTGAACTACCGACTTGCAGCCAATATATTAATGAATATACAGGTGGTCATCAAAATCAACCTCGAATGAAATAGAGAGTTTCATCCAGGCGAAATTCGATGGCAATACTACTCGTGGTAGTCGAACCAGGCGAAGAGTAACATAAGCATTTATGAAACCGTAACAACCTCATGTTTGATGTCTTGATGAAGAAAATGAACATTTCCGAAAGCTCGACCAAATAACAAAGAGTATTCTTTTAAACAGCTCAGTATTTTGACTGCATCATCATGATCCATCCACATTTTTCCTCAACTAGTCAGTCAAGACTACTTTCCGCCTCATTCATATCATATGTATTCTATATCTCTAATGTAGATAATACAGTAGATGAATAATTCATTATTCATTATACAACGAACAAGAAATGTAATAATTATTATTATCATTGGTAATCCGGCTATCCGTAATATAGTCACATAATGCATTGAACCACATCACTACAATTAATACCAGATAATAATTAATAATCATGTGAGCTATTTGGCAGTACTCCGAATAATGTTTAGATTTGGCAACAATGCATTAGCAGTAGGGTTGACCGTTGGATATTTGGTAGATATTCCAGCAGAAAACTGTAATTTATTTGGAAATATTATTGAAGATCGCTGTCACTCTGGCATGGAAAACATTAGGGTCACTGAATCCTAGAAGGCTTTGGCCTTCTTACGGGTACGGCCAATGAGTGGAGTATAATAGTTGAAATCTCTTTAAATAGTTCTAATGTTACAAATAACCCACAAAAGCGCCAATCAGGAAGTAACGGTCATAAGTGAGAGAGAACAGATAATTTTGGAAGAAAAAGTTGGGTTATGTTTCTTTTGAAAGTCAGAATGTCAAATAGAGTAAATTGTTATTATATTTATGTATATCATGTTCAATTTCAATGGATAGATATCAATTCTATTTTTTTTATGGAAGGAAATTGTCAGGTGTACAATTGACTCGAATTACAAAAAAGCGCCGACTTCCGTGTACGGCCCCGATGTTATGTGGCCCGGCCACCAGCCATTATGGAACATGGAGACAAGACAGCCGTGGACCATCTCTGCTGCAGACACAAAAGTTTCTTTTAGAAGGGCAGAACCTAGTGTTGTTTTCAGAATGATGTGTAAAAGTTACCAATGCTGATGGTTGATTAAAGATATCCACAGAGTTAACAAACCCTTTATAAAAACACTGAAACTTCTCCATTAATTGGGTTCATTATTTAAAATAATATCGATTTTGAATCTTACAGAAGTGCGTAAAATTCGCGAACATAACACATGTCAAATATATTTGCTGAAAGCCTCTCAGATGAAATCAAGCTTTGGTAAAGATTAATATCCGACATACATTAATACATCCAAAACATATTGACATGATTGAAATACTACATTTCTTACTCACCCATTTATAATCTTTCATTTTTGTACATTCTTATTTATATGAGTTCGAAAGTTCCTTAATATACCTAATTAATTCGTTTTTTTGTATTCCTACCATAAATTATGATGTTTCTTGAGAAAGTGTATAAATAACCAAAAAACATCCAGCAAAGACAATTCCAGTTTTCACAAATATCTCCGAAATCTAAATATGAATTATGACCTCCACATGGCATGGCTGAAACAAGAAAATATAATTCACTTTAATGAAATATCTGTTCTAAAGAGATTACCAATATTCTAACACTATCTTTTATATTATATGGTGTAACCAATTTTCTCAAGATAAAAGTCCATATAGAATTTTTAATCTTGTTCAAAAGAAAAGGTTCCATTTTTGCAATTTACAGCTTTTCTTTTCTAGGTGCTTTTTTTTTCAAGACCATTTTTTGGTCTTTGGTTCCAAAATGAATCTGAAAATTGATAAAATGGGTTGATAATCTGAACAAATCAGAAAAAATTTGTCAGTCCTGGTGAACACAAAAATGTCAATACTTACACTGCACACACTTTACTTTATTTATTGATCCCTAGAAACATTTCTGTTCAAAGAGGGATTACATTTTACATAAATTCTATAAGAGCAATACATATTTGATACAAACTAATGAAGAAATCAAACAATTATTAGAAAAGGAATGTTGAGAGTAATTTGTGAAATGAGTAAATACCTTCAGTTATATCAAAGCAAAAACAATCAAAGGTGAAATATGGTTATATTATAGGAATTCTATTAAGTATACATCTCTTAAATTCATTTTTGAATTTAGTTTTAGTCCTAATTTCTGTCACATGTTTCCACTAAACTATTTAATATTGATAGCCATTTCTTTCTCAAGGTTTCCTTTTTCAATCCTGAAAAAAAAAGTATGAATGAAAATATAATCTGTAATTGTCTTTAGTAAGGAAAATGGGACAAATGTATTCTTCAATCTACTAATTAACAATTTATAAACAAAATGAGAGTACCTACAATATAATTTATGACTTTTGTCGGTATTCTTGCGGGTTTTTACTGCACAATAGGTACATCACTTTCAAAAGAAAGGAATATTTTCATCAGTATAAAAGTAAACAACATATTCCTAGGTTGAATCAGTGAAAGCAGGGCTCATCAGAAGATCTTGGGAGTTGTAACAATCTGCTTTTTTTTTTCTGTGAATCTGCTAGAACTATTTTTGATCATTTCCAATGACATAAAAATTGACTTTTGACATGTGTCACTAGTTCAAACATCGGACCTAATTTTCGTGGTGTTTTTGGAACATTGGAGCTATTTAGACTCCACCCATTGCCATACCCGTAAGAAGGCCAGAGCCTTCTAGGATTCAGTGACCCTAGAAAACATATCTTGTCAGTGCCATCTTACAGTTCAGAAACGCGAAATATTTGACTTTATATGAACCTCAATAATAGTTATTTCAGATTCGGCACACTAATATAGGAACGACTTTTTGTGTGCCATATTGCAGTTGAATGTTTGTATTGGTTTTTGTTTCGGACGTGTGAAATTACACAAGATACAGGGCTCGCAAGAAGTCTAAATTTTATCCTTCTAAAAGAAAACCCTCAGCTTGTACATGGCAGTACTATCGTTCACCAAATGTTATTAGGTATAGGAAATTCTCAACTTCACATAAAAAAATTAAATTGTATTTTCCGTTAACCAGCTGACGTCTCCTTACAAACGGCAGGCATCAGAAGTCAAAACTTGTGCGAGCCAAGGAGTAACGAGATCTTAGCTTTTTACGTGCGATTCCTAGCTAGGGTTTGAACCTTCGACTGACAGCCAGAGTGATGAGAGATCAGCGCCTACCCCACTAGGCTAGCTGGCCTCGTACAGGTATTCACGAAATTAGCTATAAAATTGTGATGGAGTATATTATGTCCAAACCAAGAGATCTACTAATATTCGTTTCCGTGACATTTATATTGGCCCATGATAAATTTTACCGAGAAAATCAGAGAATTTTTAGAGAATCCCACCATAAAATCAACATTCCTCATGATTATAGAATATTGAAAGTATTGCTATTTACAAGAACGGTTTGAATACGCCTCTGCTCAATAATAATAATAAAATTTGAATTTACAAAAAGGTGCAGAGTGAAATATAATTCAATTTTCATCCGATTTTTTTTCGATAACCATCATATTAACTGAGGAAAATGGTCGGATCCATACATTTGACTAACTCTGTGTAAATTTGTACTTCAACGGCAATGAATAAATGGACATTGAATTTCAGATAATTGATATTTAGACTGAAAAAATACTGAAGAAATTTGAAAGCATTGGGATGGTTGAAAATAGAATCAAATTTGCTGTTCATATCTGAGCCCCCATACTATTCATTTGAAATTTTTAAGGTTCATATAAAGTCAAATATTTCGCGTTTCTGAACTGTAAGATGGCACTGACAAGATATGTTATTCATATTTCCATATAAATTACAGTTTTCTGCAACGGTCAACCCTACTGCGAATGCATTGTTGCCAAATCTCAACATTATTCGGAGTACCGTGAAATAGCTCACAGGAAGAATTATTAATTATTATCTGGTACCAATTGTGGTAATGAGGTTCAATGCATTATGTAGCTATATTACGGATAGCCGGATTACTAGTAAAAAATATTATTATTACAATTCTTGTTAATGAATCATTCATTTACTGTATTATCTACATTAGTGATATAGAATATAAATAATATGTATAAGGCGAAAGGTAGTCTTGACTGACTAGTTGAGGAAAAATGTGGATGACTGCTTCTTCAATGCAGTCAAAATACTGGGCTGTTCAAAATAATACTCTTTGTTATTTGGTCGAGCTTTCCGAAATGTTCATTTTATTTATCTAGACATTAAACATGAGGTTTATAGTAACAAGTCAACATTGATGAGACACATACAAAGTCATGATTCATGAAAGTGGAAAACATCCAATTCCTTTTTTAATCAATATCATAATTATTTCGGTTCAAACTTTCCTATTACTTGTAGTATGGGGTGTTGAGTTTGAACAATGAGGTCTTCATCCAAGACAAATTTGAGGGCGCACGCAACATTTCCTGAAAGTACCCCGCAAACACCTTATGGAATTTGGGTCCTGGTGGATTTTTTTGAATTTTTGGTATGATGTAGTCCATGTTATTCTCAACCAAAGTTACTTTTGCGCCAACCCAAAAAAATAAACAGTTATGCTGCTAGGGGGCGTTGAAATCACCCCTTGCGCAGATTAGACTATTTATTTTTTCACCCGGTAACAATATTTTCACTTGTTTCATTGTTGCTAATGTTGCACAATATTGGGCTGTTTTATAAAATAAATTCTTACCCCCTCCCCATTTTCCCCCAACTCCTATAACGAAACGCAAAAAAATATTTCTCGAGTGCCTTTAAATGAATCGTCGAATGTTTGAATATGCCTAAATAAGGGAAATAGCAATTTTTTATGATTATCCCCCCACCCCCCAAATGACACAAAACGAAAAAATTACGGTGGATTTTTCTAAATTTTTGGTATGATGCAGTTCAAGTTATTTTGAATAGAAATAAATTGGGTGACAAACCCCAAAAATGAATAGTTTTGATGCTAGGGGGCGTTGAAATCATATCTTGCTCAGAATAGGCTATTCATTATTATAGGCGGAAATAATAGCTCTACGTATTTTAACTGATAAACTGATATTTTGAATCGCAAAACATAAACCTTATTACTTACATACTTCTTCAATTGTGTCCAAGGACTCCAAGGCTTTAGGCGAATCCAACATCCAACTGATGAACTGACAAACCCCTATCGAAGTAACTTTCATTTTCCAAAAATTAAACAAATTACATCGGTTACCGCTGTCTAGAACTATTAGCAACGCTGTGTAGTAAATATGACAGTGACAATAATTCTGTGCAATACTCATAGAAATATATATTATATTCTTACTCTAGAATGCTAATCCCGCCAATTTCCACGGCAAAAAGCATGCTGCGTATGCGACCCGTTTACGATGTGCGCATGCGCGTCATTAGTATAGTTTGGGTAGATCGTTGCCAAGTTTGAAAATAATTTGGTGTTCCAATTCAGAGTTTTTTTGTTATGAGGCAATAAAACACATGTCATTTGGAAGAGAGAAATTTGACAGCGAATTTAGGACTTTTCAAAACCGAAAAGAACCTTTCAGAGATAAATTATTCCGAATTTTAGGCGCGAAAGACACTTATTTAAAACATAATACCGTAATTATAATGACCGTGCAACAGTGCATTTTCATCAACTTGTCACTAAGATCTGTCACTCTTGTCAGAGACAGAAACGGTTTTTAGAATTTCAGATTTTCTCTTGTCGTTTTGTGTGGTGTTTATTGTTGTTGGTTATTCTTTCATCTTTCGTGAATTTGCATTAATCTTGTTCCATTAAAGACAATTTTTAATGAAGCCGTTTCTTCCTAAAAATAAACAATGAACTGTTTAGTGTTGTGTAAAGGAAAAATACCTGAAATAAATCATTTTTGGTAGATAATGAAATTTGTTTTGTACATATATGCTTTGCTCAAAATAGCTTAAATATTATTTTAGCTTGACAAAAAAGGCATGATTTTTGGATATTGTTTTTAAGAAGAGACCCCAGCAGAACATTTGAGTGAGAAAATGCAGACATTTTCCTCACGAAGATTCATGTGAAAAGGACAATAGAATAATTTGAAACCTAGTGCAGTACCAATACTGTGTCTGCGTGGCATGCATGGCGAGTGATACAACTTCCTAACACACCGCTTATATTATGAGTTTTAGCTTCCTACAAAAAGTACTAAACATACACAATTTAATGTCAATATGGAAGTGCTTTTCTTTGATGGTAAGGAAAATGCTTCTGGCCTCATTTTTTCATGCACCCCCATTGTGGAAATTGCACTAAGATAATAAAACCAGAAATACTCGTAAAAATGATTAAAATTAAATTCAGTTGCGAATTTTGACTTGAATCGTTCTGAAAAAACCTCGAGCTTCCAAGCATCCAATTTAATAAATCCAATTTGAGTTGAAATTATTCATGATATTAGCTGAAATAAATTTTCATAGTTTTTTGTACTTTCAATTTATTTTCCAATCCAGTGCTTCCTTGAAATTCGCACCGACGATTTGGGGTGGTTGGGGTGAAGTTGAAAATTCTGAAAAAAATCGTGATTATCTTTCACTTTGACATTGATATGACATGATATTCGAAATGGAAACGAATGAGTGGTTTTTGGGGAAACTTAAAAAAACCTCTAAAAATTAGGTTTTTATTTTTTTCCTTGAAAACTGTTCATCAGATTTTCATCTACATCTCTCTAATTATTCAATTTGAATGCCAAAATAACTCAAATTTTTTTCAGAATTTTTAAATTTGCCATTAATTTTTTTATGGGTTTATATGAACCTTAAGTTGATGTGTTTCCCCCTTCCTAGTTGTACGACGAACCATTCAGAAGTTGACAGGGTAGTGGGGCTATGGAAAGCAGCACTGTATAATTGCGTCAACTGTTTCAGAATAATTTGCTCATATATCTTGGGTCAATAAAATTGCGAACGAACTGTCAGATGCAGAACCGCTAAATGTGTATCAATCCTTCAGATGAAATATATTCGACTGTTTCGAGTAAAGTATTGCGCGTTGCAGGTCCGTCAATTCCCTTTGTTCATTATCGTAATCAAGTACTGAATGGGAAAAACCTGAACTGAAAATTGACGCATTTGATGGAGCAGTTCCATTTTACGGTACACCGGACCTTACAGACAAATAGTCCAGTCAATGGAGGATTTTTTTGTAACAAAAATACCAGTAACAAACCGACTATGCCATCACATGAAAGATAGTCCGTCCGAAAGCCCTCGTACAAAATCTTAGGTGATAACCAGCAAGTTGTAACTTTGTATACTGTTTGATTATGCCAAGTCCGACAAGATTTCGTAAAGAGAAAACCTTGATAGTGGTAAATTTTTCTTTGACTTTCTGTAAAACATGTCATTTTCGCATTTATATGTAAGGTAATGTCCAGCATTTAGTTTTTAAGTTAAAGTGAAAGATATTTACCAAAATTAATTTAAACAAAAATTGTCCGACAAAAAGTTCAGGTACTTCTAGTTTGTCCGCCAGTCTAAACGTGTCGATTTCACGACTTGTAGGTTGGCGATAGCCAGCAATCTGAGTTTTCTAGGTGTTAAAGATTATGATTTATCTGACTGCAATTCCCTTTAGGATCAGTTTTTGTGATTGTAAAATGAAATAGATTTTTGACAATTGCTTGACTTTATTTTTCTCGATGACATGTTTTTTCCCCAATTGTCCTTGTTACCATATACAAATAAATATTGACAAACTGATTCTAAATAAGTAAATATAGGGCGTTAACATATCCCCCGCCTTGGCAAAATATGCCAACTATTTATATTGAAAAATAACACGATAGGCTTCAAGTTCTTATTGTTCAGTCTCACTTGAAAGAATGCCTAATTCACAATTAGTTTCAATTCTTGAAGGTAATGGACAAATTCTAGCAAATGAACGCGATATAACTCCGTTGGAAGTCTTCATCTTGAAAACACGAGCTATACCATCACGCCCACGTATTATTTCCACAACTCGTCCTAACTTCCACTTCATCGGTGGTAACTTGTCTTCCTTTACCAAAACCAACGTGTTTTGGTTGATGTCTCCGCTACTTTGAGTCCATTTTGTTCTCTTCTGAAGTTCAGACACGTACTCCTTACTCCATCTTGACCACAAATGCTGCAACAATTTTTGAACAAGCTCGTATCTGGTCAGGCGATTCATAGGCGTACTTTGGTGATCTGGATCGGGAGTGGTTGTCAATGGTCTTCCGACAAGAAAGTGGGCCGGTGTAAGGGGTAATAAATCGTCTGGTTCATTGGATAGAGGATATAAAGGACGGGAATTTAGGATGGCTTCAATCTGAATCAGCACAGAATTAAGTTCCTCGTACGTTAATAGAGCATTAGCTAAAACACGTCGCATATGATGTTTGATTGTTTTAACCCCAGCTTCCCAAAGCCCACCAAAATGGGGAGAATATGGTGGTGAAAAATTCCAAGTAATATTATCTTTTGATAATGAATCTGCCAGATATGATGCACTTGATGATAAAAATTTATTAACTTCGTTTATGTCACTATTAGCAGCTATAAAATTACTACCGTTATCAGAAAAAATGTTCTTGGGTTTACCCCTTCTCGCGATGAATCGTTTGAGGGCTAACAAAAATAAATCCTTGGACAAATCAGTAACCAACTCGATATGAACGGCCTTTGTACTAAAACAAACAAAAATACAAATATAACATTTCAATAACTTATAACCACGATTCTTTCTATCTTTTATGAATATGGGTCCTGCATAATCTACTCCAGAGACAAAAAATGGAGGATTTAGAGTAAGTCGCTGCGCAGGTAAATTGCCCATCAAAGGTTGTATTGATTTAGGTCGAAGTTTAAAACAACGGATACATTTGTGGACAGTACTTCGCGCAAGCTGTCGTCCTCTTAAAGGCCAATACTCTTCGCGAATATTAGCTAATAAATGTTGCGGCCCGGAGTACATTAAATTTTTATGAAAATGTTCAAATATCAATTTCGTTAGGACATGCTTCGAGGAAAGAATAACCGGATGTTTTTTGCCCACCTACCCTCAATACTCCGTCTCTGTCTAAAAATGGATTCAGGTTTATAATTTTACTGCGTTTTTCTAATACTTCGTTTTTTGACAAGAGATAAATCTCAGACGAAAAACAATCATTTTGTGATAATTTTATAATGTATTTGTAGGCATGATCAAGTTCCTGAACAGACAGAGTTCCAAACAAATGCTTGTCGCGACTCACCTTACAATTATTGATAAATCTGAATACGTACGCGACACATCTTTTCAGTCGAAGGAAATTAGAAAACCTTTCAAATGAAATCAATTTTTGAGGCTGCTTGATGATGAATGTTTTTGTGTTTTTTCTCACTTCAGGAACGTCTATACTTGATAACTGCAAATTAGGCCACTTCTCACGCTCTTGTAGGATCCTGGATGGACCGTGCCACCAAAGATCAGAATCTACAAGTTGATCAGAAGTAACTCCTCTTGATAAGAGGTCTGCTGGATTGTCTTTACCTGGCACATGACGCCATTGCGCAAAATTTGTATTTTCTTGAATTTCAGATACTCTATTGCACACAAATGGCTTCAAAGTGTTAGGTGGTAATTTCAACCAACTAAGAACTATAGACGAATCACTCCAGAGGTAACAAGCATCAAAATGTAGATCTAATGAGTCTAATACCTTTCTGGCTAAACGAGATAGTATGACTGCACCGCACAATTCTAATTTTGGTATTGTAATCGTTTTAATTGGAGATACCTTGCTCTTTGCACATAAAAGATGACAAAATGATTCATGGCTTTCATTGGTAGACTTAACGTAAATGCATGATCCGTACGCGTGTTCCGAAGCGTCCGAGAACCCATGCATTTCAAGGGTTACAGCTCCTTTGATTTTAACATGACGCTGAATGTTCAACTCATTCAATATTGGCAATTGCTCCCTAAATCGGATATATGAATTTTGAATTTGTAGGGGTACAACATCATCCCATGATAATCGTTCTAACCAAAGCCTTTGGAGAATGATTTTTGCTACTATTATGCATGGACTGATTAGACCTAAAGGGACGAAAATTTGAGAGATATCAGAAAGCATGCATCGCTTTGTGATCTTTTCGGTATGAATGAATGATGAGATGTTATATAATAAATGGTCAGATTGAGGTGCCCATGATAAACCGAGTGTTTTTGCCTTTTCGTTTTCTCCAAATTGTATTATGTGAGCTACACTGGAGTTAGGTTCAATTTTTTCTAGCAATGTTGGATCATTTGAATAAAATTTTCTGATAGGAAAACCTCCCGCGCTGAGTACTTTGGATATTTCTTTACATGAATTTGTTGCTTCCTCCTTTGATTCGAATCCTGTCAACAGGTCGTCGACATAGAAGTCTGATTTGATGATTTTAGCGATTTTTTCGTTTATTTGCTCATATTCAACACCTAATGTATACAAACATTTGATTGCAAGGTACGATGCACATTTCATTTCGTATGTAAGTCTTTTCATATCAAAAATTTCCAATGGCTCATTGGGACTTTTTCTCCACAAAATGCGTTGCAGATGAGTTTGATCCTCTCGGACAATCACTTGACGGTACATCTTCTCGATATCTCCGCTGACAACGTAAGAATGAGAACGAAATCTCAATAATATTGAAATTAATTCACTCTGCAACGAGGGACCATTCATCTGTATGTTATTCAACGAAATCCCATTGGAAGTTGGCATTGAACAATCGAACACGACTCTTAAACGAGTGGTTAAAGCATTTTCCCGTAAAACACCTTGATGTGGCATGAAATATGATTTATTTTTTGAGTTAAATTGATGAAGAAAATCATCAACTCTACCTATTTTCACCATGTGACCCAATGCGACGTATTCTTCGATAAAATCACAATATAAACCTTTGAGGTTTGAATCGCGATTTAACTTCCTCTCTAAATTAAGAAATCTACTTTTTGCTGACTCAAATGAATCACCTAGACTTTCTACAGGTGCTTTAAGTGGAAAAGTAACTACGAATCTACCTGTGCCATCACGATAAGTGTTTTCACGAAAATGTTCTTCACAGAACTTTTCTTCATTTGATAGAATTGGTTTTTTACAGTTGAGAATTTCTTCAAGTTCCCAGAACTTGAGAAGTTCTTCTTGAATGTGTAAATTTGTGACTAAGTTGCAACTAACTGACGAAGAAATATTTTGGGATAAGTATGGCCCTGCTACAATCCATCCGAAAACCGTTTTTTGGAGAATTGGTCTATTTTTTCCTAAACTGAACCGTTGTTGACATAAAATGCTCCAGAACACATCACTCCCTATCAAAATGTCTATTTTTCTTGGAACATGAAAAGAAGGAACAGCCAATTTGAAATGAGTAGGCATATTTAATTCGCTTGTATTGACTGGCATATCAGGAATGAAACCAGCGATTTCAGGTATGATGAAGCAATTTAGTTGGCTTTCATACGAATTATTGGGTGACAGAATGCGTATTTTACATTTATATTGTATATTGGATGATGTATTATTGATACCCGAGACAGATATTCTTGTATTGTATTTATCAATTTTCAAGAGATCACACAGTCTGTCTGAGATAAAAGAGCTCTGTGATCCACAGTCCAACAATGCTCGGACTGTATGAATTTTGTTGTCAACATCAAAAACATTAATCAGTGCAGTAGACAAAAAAACATGTTTATTATCATTGAAATTGGCTAATACTAAACTACTAGTAACTTGTTCGATTTTGGAATTTTCTGATGTGTGTGATTGTGATGCATTAATATCAGATGTTTTATCCTCTGGATGCAATAGCGTGTGATGTTTGGAGGAACATTTTTTGCATGTGATTTGCCTACAATTTTTGTAAAAATGCCCTGGTCTCAAACAATTGGTGCACAACTTTAGCGACCTGGCCTTTTCAAACTTTTTGTTTGGAGGTAAAGTCATAAAGTCTGTGCAGTTGTAAATATTGTGTTCCTTATTGCAAACTACACATATAGGTGTGGATGAGTAAAAACTTCTTGTATTTTGTGAATTTCGTGCATAAGAGTTTGCGTAAGTGTTGGAATGTGAATATGAGTGTGAATGTTGTTTTTCATCTGCTTGGTTTATTTCAAGTGTTTCTAAAAAATCTGCACGAGATTTTAGAAATGTTTTCATGTCATCAAATGTTGGTATTTCATTTTTTACTTTACACTTTTCCCATTCTCTCAGTGTACATGAATCTAATTTAGTCGATATTATGTGTATGAGTAAAACATCCCAAGAGTCTGATTTCTGTCCGAGTTGATTTAGAGAATGGAGATTTTTTAAAACAGTATCAACCAATTGTCGTAATTTTTGCGATGATTCTTTGCTTATACATTCTATATTGAAAAGCGATTTGACATGATTCGAAATCAAAAGTCGTTTGTTGTCGTATCTACCACGCAATAGTGACCAAGCTACAGAGTAATTGTCGCTGGTAAACTCCAACGAACGAATTACCTGTGCTGCGCCTCCCTCTAAAGATGCTCTTAAATAATGAAAACGTTGAATATTATCTAAAGATTCACTTTTGTTTATCAATGATTCGAACAAATCCGCGAATTACAACCAATTATGATATGAACCTTCAAACTTTGGTATTTCAATTGGTTTTAATTTTATAGCCGTGTTACTTATCTGATGGTTCCCGCTTGCATCTGACTTGACAGTTTCATTATTTTGTTTAAAATCATTAATAAATTTCTTTGCAATTGAATTTTGATTGTAATAAATTTCCTCAAAGTTTTCCCATTCTAAGTATTCACCCTGTAAACTGTTTTCATCAACCTTCAATTCAATTTGATTCTGTATTGTCTCGAATTCTGTTAACAAAATCATATTGTGATTCAAACGTTCTTCAATTTCAAATATTTCGTGCTGAAAGCTTTTCATAAGGATTGAGAGCAAGTTTGTCTGTGATATTTTTCAAATATTTTGTGTATGAAGTAAGTTTCGCTTTTAAACTTCCCCTTTTTCGTACCAAACCATCCATTTTCAGGACTATTTATGTAATTATTACGTTCGAAAAAAATATCAATGTGCGGATTCAAAAGAAAACCTCAAGTTACTAAGGAAAAGTTCAAAAGGATATTCAAAGGAACGGACCCACCTTCTGTCTTTTTTATCGTATATTCTCGATGCTGCTTCTTTTACGTTTGCTTGGTATGAAATGACTCGCTAAGTTGGCTTCTTCAGTTGGGTAACTTCGGCGTTTTGAGTGTCTGCTTCTTGTAGGTTTTGTATGTCCTTTTTGAAGTGTCAAGGAAATATGATGAATACTACCACATTTTTTGGTAATTCCGTGCGAAGGACCAGCTCGTATCTTAAAGATTATGATTTATCTGACTGCAATTCCCTTTAGGATCAGTTTTTGTGATTGTAAAATGAAATAGATTTTTGACAATTGCTTGACTTTATTTTTCTCAATGACATGTTTTTTCCCCAATTGTCCTTGTTACCATATACAAATAAATATTGGCAAACTGATTCTAAATAAGTAAATATAGGGCGTTAACACTAGGAGCATACTATAATTAAATGAGATTTTCAATGGCATCATTGTCCGACAAAATTAATAGGGATCTTCAGCAGTCCAACAATGTTGGTGATAACCAGCAATGTTGTCTTGACTTTTTTTTCAATGAAACAGAATATATAAGACAACGATATACTTGTCCGACAATAAAGTTGGTGAATTTGTTGAAAACTGCCAAAAAAATATTAAAATTTAACTTTTTATATATAAACACTAACCAAAACCACCAAGCTATACAATAACCCACACATTTAGGCATGTAAAGATATACAGGCTACAGGCTGTTTATTCCTGAAAAACAAATAGAAAGATAAAAATATCTGAACAATTTGTTTTGTAATCGCAATGTATTTCGCCTCTTCTCTCTGCGGATGAAAATATTGTAGTGAAGTCTTTTTATATTAAATAGATAATAGATCTATACATAATCGACATGAGTTTGATGATATTCTTTGGTGTTCATAGTTTCGAAATCAGATAACTTGAAACTAGTTTATTTGCTTGGTGCCCCAATGGTTAATGCTTAGTACCAAACACAAAGTTTCATTACATTATTTTCCCATTGATTGAAAACAAAGAGTTAGGCAAAAAGTGGCAATACCTACGTATACGAAAATGTCTGATTAAATAATTTCAATTTTCAACATCTTCAGCAATTTATTCAAATTTGAATTAAAATAAAATTAAACACTGGTCTCTTATGGAATTTGGAGGCTGATCACCATTACACTGTTTCGTTCCTAAAATCTGAGCGCCATCTAGCAGGAACGCATTTCGCGAATAATTGTCAAAAATAAAGGTACTTTACTCTAGCATCGAATTCATATTTTATAAGAAACCTCGCATACAACTGAATTTTTTTTATATTTGATGGTTACATATTAGATTTAAGACCATGTAGAACCATTTATGAACAATGAGTTTTTTTACTAAAATTAAAAATAAAGAAGTTTTCCATATGGTGACGACTTAATTGGAAATACTGTATAAATATATCGATCTTAATATGGATTTAGATGGCGTCCACTCTGCCAGTGCAGCATAGTCAGAATCCGAGACAAGCGATGAAATTGATACTTTGAGTGCGAGCGAAGAATCTACTGAAGAAGAAGATGATGAATGATTCTTTTCTTTATAAAAATTCATGCTTATTTATTTTTTAAGTTAAGAAATAAACTGTAAAGCAACATTGTATTTTTATATAATTTTGAATTTTTACTTCTATCGCGAGAAATATTGAAATTAAAAAATTTCAACATTTGTTGTCGGACAGGCAAAACAGTCCAATATTTTTGTCGGACAATCGATACTTCCGATAAGTATTATATTTTTTTCTCAGTTGCCACTTTTGTCCGACAGCTGGTTAACACCAACATTGTTGTCGTTAAAGCAACATCTTTGGAGCGTCGGACTGCTGAAGATCCCTATTAATTTTGTCGGACAATGGTGCTATTGAAAATCTCATTTGATTATTGTATGCTCCTAGAAAACTCAGATTGCTAGTTGTTGCCAACATACAAGTCGTGAAATCGACACGTTTAGAGTGGCGGACAAACTAGAAGTACCTAAACTTTTTGTCAGACAATTTTTTTTAGATTAATTTTAGTAAATATCTTTCACTTTAACTTGAAAACTAACTGCTGGTCATTACCTTACATATAAATGCGAAATTGACATGTTTTTGAGAAAGCCAAAGGAAAACTTACCACTATCAAGGTTTCTTCTTTGCGAAATCTTATAGGACTTAAACAGTATACTAAGTTACAACTTGCTGGTTATTACCTAGGATTTTGTACGAGGGCTTGCGGACTATCCGTATTTATATTTTGTAATGATTTAGACTCGCAACTGCCATTTTTTGATTTGTTATAAACATTTGAATACAATAAATGAACTTAAGAAAACTTTTTAGAGTGAAGCATTTATTTAAATGCACTAAAAAGAAGAGAATACATTTATCAGTGGAACAATTACATTTAGGGTAATGAGAGGAAGATTTTCTACTATTTTGCTCGACATTGCATCTTAAACCGTTGTAATTTCCTTTTTAAATCCTTCAAGATTTCAATCAATACATTAATGTTATTGATTTTACTAAAATTATGGACAGGATGTTCATAACATCGGATATGTAATCATCTGCGACTAAAAGACAAACTTTAGTCGCTATTTTCCATCAATCAAGATATCATTTTGAGAGGTATTATTCAAGTTGAAAAAGGAAACATTCTGAATTAAAACAAACATGACTCCTCTGGAAACGTAAAAAAAAACTACTATAATGAAGAAGCAATTTTTTCAATTTGTAACAGAAAACAACTATTTATCCACTCCCTGGCTAGAGCCACGCTAGATGAACGGATGAGGGCTAACAATATCACTCATATTTTGTGATATTGAGCGCTGAAAGTCATAGGGAGTTAATACAATTTTTTTTCTTGATTATAAAATAATTCTTCTGTTGGTTGAATATATGAGGATATATTGAAAAATTCTTAGCATACATACTATAGAACTAAACAAAATTTTTATGTTAAAATATTTAGTTACTCAGCATATTCTCCTCTTAATTGGATACATTTATTACAGCGAACCTGCAACGTCTCTATTCCTTTAAAAAAAATTCTTCTTGCTCTGCAAACCAGAGGTCCACAGCTTTTATTACCTCCTCGTTGGAAGAAAATTCACGACCTTTTAAAAAAATTTCAGTTGAGGTGATAGTCAGACGGAGCCAAATCTGGTGAATAAGGGGGTGTACGAACCCTAAATCACGAATTTTTTGCATGACAACATGAGAAATGTGCGCAGGGGCGTTGTCCTACAAAAACAAAACACCTCAGGATAGCTTTCCGCGTCTTTTCTATTTATTTTTTTTCCGTAGAGTGGTCAGTAATGTCGAATTTTAATCTCCAGTTATTGTTCTACCCTTATCTAAAAAATCAATCATGATTACTCCATGGCAATCCCAAAATACTGAAGCAAGAACTTTTCCAGCAGATTTTTGGACACGAAACTTCTTAGGTCTTAGAGAACCGGAGTGTCGCCATTCCATCGATTGTTGCTTCGTTTCTGGATCGTAGAAATGTACCCAAGTCTCATCCATACTAACAATTCATTTTAAGAAGTCTACATCGTTTTCAAATCGACCACAGATCGAACGCGACGCTACTACCCTTGCACGCTTTTGATCAACATTCAAACATCTGGGGATCCATTTTGCAGCAATTTTAATCATGTCAAAATTGACGTCAACTATATGAAATATGCAGTGCCTCAGATATCCGTTTCAGCCCAATTCGACGGTCTGTAAAAATCATGTCATGAACTGCATCGATATTTTTGGGGCCTGACACAGAAACTGGCCTTCCCGATCAGTCATCATCTTCAATGGAAAATTTACCTCTTTTGAAGCTTGCAGTCCAATTTTTCACGGTCGCATACGAAGGACAATGATTATGCATATTATTAAGTATTAAGCATATCTTCTTAGATCTGCTCACCTCTCAACCCTTTTATATACAGGCTCGATACTCCAATTTTTTTATTTTCACAATTTCGGAGGACATATATTTTCTTTTAATTTATTGCATAACTCTGGTTTGCCTTTTTGACGTCAAACTTTAGACTGACACTTCTAATAAGTTATTGTTCCTTGCTATGGTTACGCAATATTTTGTTTATGCAGGGGGACTGGTCTAGGCTAACTAGATATCAATACATCCTCGTAGATAGCTTTTGAACTGATATTCATTTCTATCAGGGTAGTCAGAAGAGATATTTTGTCTTCAGTTTCAGCTGTTTGCTTTCTCGGTGGCTCTTTTGATTTCATTATGTGTTCTCTTGTGTCAAAATTTGACTATTGAATGGAAAATTCATTCCAGTGTTCTGTTTTCTACCACCGTATCCAGCACATTTCTGGAAATGTTCAGGAACATTTCTCCCCGTTCCATGAGCATCAGAAAAAGCTACATCTGTGTTCAATTCAGTTCCACTTTGCCGTGCCTCCTCCATTAGAAGCTTGTTTTTCACAAACTCCAAAGTGACTTTTGTTTCTTCCTGACAAAACATCACATCAATTTCTGTTGGAACTGTTGGAAATGACTCTGGAATTGACGAGAGCTATTGAGACATAATTTCATTCAGTTCCATTCGTTCCTCCAGCTCACAAACAGTTCGTTCTAATTCTGCAAGAGATGTATTTAGCAAACTTTCTTCTGAATGTTTTAGAGCTCGCAGATTCATCTGCATTGCTATTCCCACTGTCAAGTATGTACTCTTCAAAGTAGTTATTATTTTCTTCGCAGTTGATTTTCCTTCCACCATTTCCAGGATCCAGGATCGTCTGCCAACCCTGCACCATTATATTTTTTGCTTCAATGTCATTCCTTTTGAATTTTTCGAATTCAGCTGCATCTGTTAATCTTGCTCCAGTACATTGTTATCTTCGAAATTTGATATTTTTCTTTATTTGAATATTTCAAATGAAAGTTAAATATGAATGTGAAATTGGCAATGAGATGGAAGAATTGCGAGGGGCTGCGAACCTATCATGTCTGTTGTCAGTATTGTACATATTGTATTTTTGGTAACGAACAGTAGTTGCCGACCGATGATGAACCCTTCACAATCATATACACTACGTAGGCTTACTATGGCGAGTACCTGTCAGAAAACAAATACTTCCCTGGCTGAGACTACGACCTTTATTGAATTAATTCTAACAGATACTTGTGCAACGTTCCTCAAAGCAACAGAGGACGCAGTTGCAAGTGCCTTCTGTGACCAACCAGCAGAATTATTTTTTGATTTGAACAGGGTGACCACCTTCAGACTAGTTTTGAGGCTATTGCCTCTCATCAGTGCAAGGGTAGGTGAACACATACAGCACTGAAACCATCTGTTCCCCGTCCAAATCATTACACACTTTGATGCTTTGAGGAACGTTGTACTAGGATCCTTTAGATTTAATTCAATACCCGTCGTGGTTTTAGCCAGGAAAGTAGTTGTTTTTCGACAGTAAGTGTGGATGGCAACTGATGCGCTGCGACCTCATGAGTTCTATTGTGCCCCATCTTCTTCAGCTATCTCAAGGTGTTCTCGTTTACAGCAGCCCCTCAAGTCTCAATTCCTTGAGGAATTTAAGGATTTTGAGGGGGCCTATTCGTGGTATTTCTTCCACCGTCAGCTGGTGTGATCCCAGTATACTCAATCTTCCGTGATGTACAGCATAACACTCCATCGATATGCGGTGGGTTGTTTCTGGATGTTTCCCACAGAATCTGCAGGTGCTGTCCTCCTTTAAGCCGAATTTCCATGGGTGTTCTTCGTGTCTGCAGTGCCCTGTCAGAAATCCCGTTATTGTCTTTAGACTAGTTTTGCTGAGGTTAATCAGTGTTTCGATCTTGCTCGGTTGAAATTGTCAAGGAGATCTTTGGCTTGCGTTAGCCCTAGAAGTATTTGTCAGTATGTTGCTTTCATCGCTTCTTTAGTTATATTGAGTTATTATTGGAAGTAAGATTTTCCAAGTCCGCAGAATGGCTCTGACCCGATCAGTGGCGTTGATTCCTCTTTTCGTGCCAGGGTGTCTGCTTGTTCATTGCTCTCCACTCCAACGTGCCTCGCACCCAGAGGACGATCACCTTGTTGTTCCTGCCTAGATCATTAAGTTTGTCTAGGCATTCCCAGACCATCTTCGAGTTGATGTTATATGAGCTTTGATGGCTGCTTGACTATCGGAGATAATTGCGATTTCCTTGTTCCGGTATTTCCTGTCGAGGATGAACTGGCGTGAATTTCCGCTTGAAATATGCTGGGAAACTAGAACATGGGTTCGAAGTATTTGGTGTGAGGCCCAAAGACTCCTGCTCCAGTTTCGTCCGTGTACCATGTTATGGTATTCTTTCCCAGTGCTCGAATCGATTCTGTGTT
Source organism: Chrysolina oricalcia (assembly GCA_944452925.2). Taxonomy (NCBI): domain Eukaryota; kingdom Metazoa; phylum Arthropoda; class Insecta; order Coleoptera; family Chrysomelidae; genus Chrysolina; species Chrysolina oricalcia. Next base: position 51,536,659 of record OX101822.2, read on the forward strand.
CCATTCTTTCTTGGTATTTAATTTTGACAGGTACTTGCCATAATAAGCTTCCGTAGTAGGTGTATATGGGAGTAAAGGGTTCATCATCGGTCGGCAACGACTGTCCGTTACCAAACAATCTCCCAAAACATTTCTGTTTTCAGTATATTTTTGTTATTAATAGTTCAGAGTAGTCGTCATGATGATTTGTAAGTTTTGCTCTTCAAATAAAACCAAATCATTTACAAAACAAACATGAGCATTTTCATCAGTGAAAGTAAATTCAAAATAATCCGGAAGTCGAAATTCATGAAGAACGATCGGCTTTGCAACTAAGTTGTCAAGTATTCCAGGCATTTAGATATATAAAGCAGGACGTTGTGCCTTTATGAATAATCATTAATTGGAACTGATATTGATATCGTCTAAAATATATGGAAATAAATGATATTCCACTACCTAATTTTTTAGAAGTCGCTAAATAGTTCGCTTTATTAAAGTATGATTCGTTGCGAAAACGAGAAGCGAAAGAATCAGTTCATATTCAGAAATCAATTTCACGGCGAGGCTCCGGAAAAAGCTCACTGTGAATTGTCAGCACAGGAAGTTAAACGAGTTTTCAAAGGCTCCCAGAATTTTATATCAGCTAGTCTCTGAGATGTTTGCAATGAACAAATGAGTTGTCGAGCTGGCACAATGTTAATTTCCAATCAGTCGGTGAGCTATGTCGTGTATTTGCTCAGAGACCCTTTATTTAATCAGCGTCACTTTTTGTCAGCCAACTGCGAGTTGGATAGAAATTGAATTTCGTGAATTTGGTGATGTCAGATATTATAAGGGTAGATACTCATTTGGATATTGAAGTTGACTAAAGAAAAATCGCTCGAATCAAGTCGAGCTGTTGCTGCTGACTAGAACATTTACAGCAGCATGTTATGGGTTCATTTTGCACTATAAAACACTTAATTTAATAACATCAGAAATTCTCTGTCATTTATATTAACTTTCCACACTGTACGCCACTGTTTCAAAATGACAACTTGATCATTTTCATGTACAGCTTGTTCCGAATGTTAGTACTTACCTTTGCCGTACTACTTCGAGCGGACATGAACTGGCCTTAAGCTAATGACAGTTATCAGTTGTTCTATTTTGCGGTATGACAGCGTTGTTTTGTGAACATAATTTTGGTAAGTTTATTGTTTTGTGCTTAGAACACTAAACCGTAATATTCCTACTCTATCTCTATCTTGTGTCATTGAGGTAACTACTTTACTTTAGAATACTTGACCTTGTTTGTGTTTGTTTCTGAGATTTAGAGTTTAGCGTTTTCGTTTTGGTTCAGTTGGCAACACTGAATCTTTAGATGTTGTTATCCAATTGAACCAAGGAGTAGCTCCGAGTAGCTCAAGGTAGTTCCTGGACTGATCTCATAGAACACGAACGAACAAGGAAGCACCTAGTCTGATAGTGAAGTTTGACTTTGACGTCTGAGAGATATTTTGAGTGACGTTTTTCCGGTCAGATATTTGATCTTGATGAGTGACTAACCTATTTTGAAGATTTCCAATTAAAGTTTAATCTTCGTTGATGGATCTTGGGAAAATTCATATCTGGAAAGTTTCTCATATTGTTTGCGGATTTTTGAGGTTATGTCATATATTCATCAATAAAACCACTGGAACAAGGAACTATCTATCAGACAGCAAACAGACCATCAAAACTGTTGTCAGAACCCTCCCACTTAGAGATCAGTATTTGCACTTGGGCTCTACTTATGGCCCCATACAGGTGTAATCAGCGGTCAGACTGGTATTGTTTATTCTAGGGTACTCCTCTGCGGCTGCTGCTACTGCTCCACTACGGTTTCATTGCTACTACACTGCCACTGCTCCGCTATTTCTACTGTTCCACTAATGTGATTGTTCCTGCTCAACTGTGATTGTTCCACTGTACATCTGTTGTTCAATATCCCTTCTCTGTTTGTCTCCTATGATAGGTATTCCCCGTTGCTAGTATTCGTCTCAACAGTACACGTTCTTCGATTGATTGTGTCGTATTCACCAAGGCAATGATGAACTACAACTACAATTGGTGAACTGGCATGATTGAGAAAATCTACATCGTATCAGATAAGTTTAGATTTTGCCCCTGAGGCCACTAATTGTTAGCTATCATCGTGACGTCACATGCATAGCCCTCACTGGAGATTCAACATTGATATATTTAAACAATATACCACTCTCAATCATAGCATTTACTCGAATTCATCTTGGTGGTACCATATTTACATTAATTTCATTTCCTTTTGTATGGTGTGCCAAACTGTGCACATACAGTGTATGTAACATAAATCAATATATTTTATTAGTAAGGGACATGACTATTTCTTTTATTCTGGTCCAAGTTATCTGAGCGTAAGGGAAGACAAAACCTCTACATATTTATAGATGATTTTTATACCATTTACAGGTATCTATTGTTCAATATTTTAGTAATATTTGTGCGGTGGGTTGTCCTATTCAATAAGGGTGGTTTCGAATTTTTCACTGGCGATAAATCCGTGGCGTTCCGGAAAATTAAACCCATATTTCAATCTTATGGAAATCAATTTTTATTGTCGAATCCCACGCCTACTGAGCTACTGGTTATGTTAGTAGCGTGAAGCATCATTGCACATTCACTGCTCTCCTTTCCTAAATTTTGCCCCATACGAGCATTGTGTACTTGGCGATCTCAAGATGCAACTATGGCTTTTTTTGAAATTATGTAACTGCCAGAATTGAGAGAAAATGATCCCGATAGGCAGAATCCATGAAAAATGAGAAATAAAACTTGCTATGTTTTTATACCAGTTATATTATAAGTAAAGTTACGTTACGTTCCATCCCGAATGGGTATTACCAACCAAATACTTTTGTAAGAAAATTATACTCAAAGACTGCACTATGTTCATGCACAACGTTTTGTAAGACATAGTTGAGTAGATATTTTACACAATTATCCATTCTTTCATCATACGCGTTTTGTGAAATACGATAGATATTTCTGCAAGTCAATTTAAGTATATAGTATCCATGCACTTCCACATTGCCTAAAAATGAACAAAAATATGCATACACAACTTACATGGAAAACATCTACAACGCATTAAACTCATCTTACACCCGCTGTGCACTTTCTATTTGATACGCACAAATTATAAACTATTTCAACACAATTGTGTAATTTGCCACAACTTGACTAGGGCGTCGTCTCGCCCTACTAAAAACGCATGCGCGGCACGCGCACCTGTTTTATCTTGCATGTCCAAATACTCCAAATGTCCAGTACATCATTGTTTGATTGTTGGCTGGCCGCTAAGTGTCTTACCTATGATTTACTATTTGCTCATGTTTATGTGGTTTTGTGTCAAATGGAAGTGTTTGAATATTTGCGATCTGATACCAATATTTGAAGGTTAGATTTGCTATTATTTTTTGTTTTAACATGAAACCAACAAACTGACTCATCTTTATCATTTGTAACGGTTTGATAAGGGCATCCTCTCACCTACTTCCTACTTGAATGAATATAGTTTGACACGGAGATGACTTTAAACTTTATTATTATTCAACGTGTTCCAAAATAACAAAATGAATGGTTCATTTGTGTTTTGTTAGGTATGTTGTATTTCTGTTATTTTATTTGTAATAATAGTTCAGTTATTTTTATTATTAGTTTTTTTGTGATGGAATAAACATTATTTGAATGACATTCATTTTCAATTCAACCTTCTGGAAAATGAAGCTTATAATTTCTGAACAGAATAAGATATAAAGAAGCGAGCAGGTTGAAACTGATGCTTATCCATATCTTATTCCGTTTGGATTTCACGTTCCTCAAGTGTATCATTTATTAAAATTATGAATGGTACCTATAAAATTTGGACTTGCTTTGTACAATATACCAACACAATTCATGTACGCAGAGTACACAAATTTGTTACATTTTTTACTACTATGTTTGAAATACCTACACAATTTGTACAAACTAGTTACACAAATTGTTGCCATTCATTACAATGTATGAATAAACAGTTCACAAGTTGTTGTTATTCGTTGCACAACATGCCGATTAATTTTGTATATTTTGTGTATACCGCAAGTAATAATGCACAAGGTGGTGAAAAAATAAAACGTGAGTTGTGTCATTTTATGAATGATAATAGCACGAAATAGTGTATTTCATCACGAGTTCAGAAAATAGGATTTTTCCGTGCGTGCCGACATGTTTCCGTGGAAGGCGAAGCCGAACAAAGAAAGTCGTGCAAGCACGAAAAAAGCATTTTTCTACAAACGTCAAAAAATGACAAGGTTCGCGCATTGACAACAGTATGGGAAGTGGCACTTTTTTTCATTTTAATTCGTTACCATGACACCGTGCGCGAAGTACTTAATGTGCGAAATATATTTCGCACACTGCATGTAAACTATATGGGATTTTCATATTCTAACCTATATGGTCCTCAACTCCTCAATCAAGCAAAAAACAAGAAATCGTTTATTTATTAACGTAGAACAATAATTAAGGCTTTCAAATTGTGAGAAAATTTTACACTACCTAATTTTATTTATTATTTACAATGTTAACATTAATGGTGCACCGTGCACGAACCAATATTTATTCCTAAACCAGATAAAATTGCTGATATGCATTTTCATACTGCCACCTCGATTTCTCCGGTAAAAGGTTGGAAATTACGGAATTGGCCGCATCTATCAAGTTAGGTGGGGTACTGCTTAGTTCATCGTCGCTCGAAATTTCCATTCTTTTACAATAATAAATATCACGCACGAAATTGACGCGAATAAAAAGTCACTCCAAAATAATTATCAAGAACTGTCACTTTGAAATAATTGTCAACAAATGCCATTTTATTTCCATAGTTACAGTAATTACTTGATTTGGAAAAATTATTTAAGCCAGTTCAATACTATTTTTCATAGTTATTACTTATTTTAGAACAATATTTTTGACGTTTGTAGAAAAAATTTTGTTTGCATCTCATGCGCGAAATACTTTGGTAATCTCGACTATTTTTTTTAACTCGGCTGCGCCTCGTTAAAAAAAATCAGTTCTCTGTCACCAAAGTAGCATTTCGCGCACTAGATACAAAAATAACTATTATGGACGAGTAATGAACGATATTTTTCATTATATCTACCTGAAAACCACAGATTGTTAAGAAACATTTATTTTTATTAATGAAGGAAATAAAACATGTACTATTCATTGAAATATATATGGTACAAAAATATCATGAAATTGACACAAAACAAGCGTTATTTACCCTGTTGGTAAGGAAATATTCGAACTGTCAACAACATATTATTTAATTTTGACATATAAAATAATAGGCAGCTAAAATGACACCAGCGCACGGAAAATATCGTTTTTTAGTGTGCTAAATAAGCATGTAAATATAGTGTTTTCAAATAGGTATAATTTAAAATAAATTAATTGAGATTTCTGATTGCACAAACTTCTTCAAACAAAAATGGTAACTGTCATCTTCAACGTCCTTTATCTCGAAAACTAATCAAAGGATCATGTTAGGCTGATGCACACTATTGAAAAGGAGACCAGATACTACAATATACTGAAATTTCGAAAAAAAAATTAACCGAATGCTATTTTCCATGTTATTAATCCCCCTTTTGTTTGGAAATGAGTTTTTGTGACAACATTGTGGATACTTCACAATGAGACTAAGAAAATAAGATGATATTGAATGAAGACAAAAAATAGAGTGCAAAGAATCGTTTGTTTTCCTGATGATGTTGCCCTGATTCTCACTTTATTATTCAATTTTCCTTATATATAGCTCTGAACTAAATAGGACATTTCAGTCGGAGATGATAGTTAAGTGCATTCTCAGATACTCATGAAGTTTTCGAAACTTCATTAGCTTTCCATTAGGATATGAGAAGTGACACAGAATTGAAGTTAGTAGTCAGTATAATATTCCATTATACAAACGATGATCACTTTACCGAAAACAACAAAATTCTTGGTGTAAATGAAAATTAGTAAGCGGATATACAGGTATTTATTTTTCACTTGTACAGGTCGACAAGCGTAAGGATGCCTCTGAGATGCGCAAACGATAGAAAGCGTGAGTAGATGTGCGACAAAGATCGACTACTGTTTACGGCTGGTTATCATCGGAATGTACAATCGGGAGAGAAATTTTTCTGCAACACGTAGGAACGTAGGTTCTTATCTGAATTTTCTTTAATTCCTAATGAACTGTTCGAATAATATAATTGTCTGTGATCACTGGACCGTTTATGAAAATTGCATAATTTTCCCGAAGCCATAAGTGTAAATAAAGTACGACTAGAAAAAGAATGCATCGCCACACAATATCAGAAATAGGTAAATAAATATAATAAAGAACACGAGGAAAATACTTACAGAAGTAGACTAACAATATCACATGACCTCTGACCACTGCCAAATCAGCATTGTCCATGGTAACTTTTGATTTTTTGTTTCTCTTTTTATTTGGAGTTGAGAATTGTTCCATTTCACCTTTTTCAATTTTATTCATTCCTGAATTAATTTTCCTAATGCTTCTAACGCAAACTCCCGTTGCGGCAGCAACTCGTTCTTGAACCTTCACAAGAGGAATACTGGTTTCACCTATCATTGCTTCTGCCTGCAGTTTGATGACATTACTGACAATTTCCCTACTTTGTCCACTCATAATCTTATTTCTCACTTTACTCTTTGAAGGCATTTTCAAACACAACAAACTACACTATAACCTATCTAATGATATTTCAAAACTATACACAACACAAGGATTTCAAATTCGCCACAATAATTTTATTCCACTGACTGTACACTCACGACGTGAACTGCTTGAATAATGCAGAGCGACTGAGCTCTTGCCCCACTCCAGGGTTGTGTCTACTGCGCAACCAATTCTCGGAGGCATCCTTAGGCTTGTCGACCAGTACATTACTGCTTTATATTACCTTGGCAACGGTTGCTGTTAACAGATCCATAACGCCCCATGAATCATAACGCCCGCTAAATGTTTTTTTCTGTGGTTCAATACATTAATTACTCAGAAAAGTTTTATTTACAACTGAACATAAAAAAGAGACTAATTATTTTCTCTCAAATAAAAGTTTGCAATTTTCAAATGTTCCTGAAAAATTAGTACTGTGAAGTTCTGTGAGTTGACTGATGATGAACTCTTCAATGTGCATTCGGTTTCGTTCGGAACGTTAACATTTTCTTTTTCGGAAATGAATTTTGTTCATATAGAAGATACTTTCTTCAATATAGCTCTCCACCACCGTACTACTCTTTCATTTTCCATGTAATTTTAGTGTTTCTAAGGAAGCACCACCTTGAACAAGAAGCGTTGTCGACGATCGGCGTAGACAATGTCCGGTGTAATCATTCGGGTTTTACGAATTAGGGTAATTCGCTATGATAGGAGAAACACTTCCTATAGTATTTTTACCTACAAGTTACTCAATGCATTTATTATTTCTGTAGATTAAAAAATACCTACGTTGTTTACATTCTTTTGGTCGTAGTGCAATGTACTTTTTAACTGAGTTCAAGGTTCCTATTTCGCTTTCTTCAACAATGGTGAAACTTTTTGAGGTGCAGGTCTTGGTTTCTGGTACCTTGATCAGTCAAACGGCTCCTCTGTCTTTAAGGTCATCAGTTGTCATCTTGACCATTTCATCACGTCTTTAATACTTGTCCACTTTCCAACACCTTTGATTCTTTAGGAACATTTCCACTTGATTTAACTTTCAGACAGGCCATCAGTTGATTGAATGCTGATAAATTAATGATTTTTTTAACAATCAATGTTGATTTCAGTTGTGAGTGTTTGGTTCATAGACTATATGCACTATATTTTTCAGACTGAAATAATGTAAAATAAGTAAAAAATATTAATATTTTTCATGAGATAAAGTCACCAGTTCTTGGATGTATGCCATTAAGACTGTTTCATTGACGGTATCAAATCTGTTTTCATCTGTCCATTTCAAAACATAGTCATACTCCTCCTCGTATAAGTATTTGGATTTCACAGGCAGTAAATGTCCTAACGCTTTTTCAGCTTTGTGCGTCATATTCTGTGGGATCTCCAAAATTATTATGAGCACAACCGTTTTTAGTTTCCTCCACTAACAAGCTTGTCAATTCTTACAAAAATGTAGGGTCATTTTATTAAATAAGCAACCTTTAGCAACCTCTTCAGTGTTTCCATGGCAATTGCATAGAAGCTCACTTGTGCTCAGTTGCCGACCAGAACGCAGTAAATACTATGAGAAGAAATTTATGAAGTAGACAACGTCGTTTAGGATAATTTTAATTTTAATCTTGTAGGCACCACGAGCGTTACTAGATCCAAACGCCCATCGGGCAACATACATCCCTTGGGCCAAAGCCAAAATGCACTTGGTACATAAATAGCTATAATGACATCAATCAAAATATAAATGAAATGTGGCTGGGTTATTCTTTCATCAAGAATTCCGACTTTTAAATGAAATTATATCTCCACAGATTGCCTTTGTTTTCCGCTTTTAACGACGCTCCAATTTCTCTTATATGTTTCTTTTTATTTTGAAACTATCTGGTAAAATTTCTGTAGCACAGTTCTTGAGAATGATTGTCGAAATTCTGTCAAGTGTTGTTGGTGTCGAGACCTAAAACAAAATTCTTCTGATAGTGCGCTGAAAGGGTTGTTTGGGTTTCTACATTCCCAAATGGATCAAAATGGAAAACCTGATATGATCAACGACTATAATACTTACAAATGTGGAGTCGATAGTCTTGACCAACTTTGTTCTGGCTACTCTGTAGCACGTCGTACCGGACAAAGGCCAATGGTAATTCTTTTTGTTATTTCCAATATTGCTAGTATTAACAGTGTAACAATTCTTGAATGTAATAAAAGTTCTGACGAAATGGAAATAGAAGTCAAGCGTTAATACCTAAATAAATTAGGCCGTTCGCTCATAGAACCTTATATGAAATGACGGGATACAACATTTCACACAAGTACTATAGTACGTACGTATTATAGTCAAACTAGGTGTTAGATATTGGCGTCAGAATAAAAAATAACATTTGGAAACCTACAAAAAAACTAGAAGTGATGAAAAATTCAATTTAACTTCCTTCAATACAAAAACTTATTTCAATTAATATTTCTTATCTATGAGAACAACTGAGTTAATCAATCCCAACTCATCTTGTCCCTATCCGGAATATATTCTCTCATATTGTACTTTTATTGATGGTGTTTGTTTCACAAAACTTTATCTTCTACCACTGTTAATGAAAACACAAAACTTTCACCATTTATCTTAGGCTCACCCTGTAGGTTGGTAGATATGGAACAGAGATAAGTTTTGTATCATATCAAAGTATCAAAGAAGGTAGAGTAGTCTAGGCCCATAGTCTCTTTTTCGAAGAAATTTTCCAATTAAGAATCCCTCAAAAGACTTTCTTGATTCCATCATGTTCACGTTTGATTTCGCTAGATTCGGTTTCTACAACATGAAATATTCCACTTTCGCAAATTTTCTGACTCAAATTCGCAAGTATATTCATAGGTGTTTGAGGAAATCGTGAGTGTGAGGATGAGATAATTGGATTAAAGGATAATCCAAGCCAGGGAATGACCTCTGAGTTTTTATATAAATGAAAATCACTCTGTTCAGTGAAATATGGAAGCAATACAAGTGCTGGGGTTTGAAATAGATTTCATACTCTGAGGTAACAGGTTGAAAAGGTTGCCGCCAGCGTATGTAGGCGATTTCTCATGCAGCATTCTCTGACACTGCTGTAGATGGAAATCGTTTTTTGTTCTTGTGTTATATGAATGGTACTCATTGTTTTTTTCTAGAGTTTTCATATTAAGATGGATATATTACAGTAGTTTGTAGAGGTAGATGGATGTCACTGTCAGAATTCCATTTTCAATGAACGTATTCCTACATGATACTCTATAATCCAGATTGAACATGAGTCTCAAGAACCTTTTTTGTATGATCGAAACTCTAGATATTTCCGTAGCTCTGCCCCACACAATTATGTTACAGCTGATTGTGGAATAAACTAGAGCACAGTACATATTTATCAGGTAGTGCCTATGGAGATTTGATTTCAAGCTTCTCACATACGACGTCAGCAAGACTATTGAAAGAGAGTTTATCATCAATTTCTAGACCTAAATATCTTGTTCTCTCTGATGTAGATATTGTTGTGTCGCAGATATTGAATGTGAAATTATTTTTTAGTTTGAGGGTGCTGGTGAATTAAATTACTACTGTTTTCTTCAAGTTAATCATAAGATGGTTTCTGTCACACCAATGTTTGAAATTTTCTACAGCTAGCTCAGTTTTATCCTGCAGTTCTGCAGCAGTATCAGCTGTAACAATAAACATTCTATCATCTGCATAGATGAAAGAGCGACCTTGACCGATATTGTTCTGGAGATCGTTCACGTACAGGAGGAAAAGTAGAGGCCCTGAAACTCCTCCCTGTGGTGTTCCAATTGCTACATCGTAGTTGTCTGACTGCTCATCTCCGACCAGCACCCTGAGAGTTCTATCAGTCATATATGATTAAATCCAGCATTGGATAGGACCTCGAATGCCCTGTGCTGCAATCTTTGTTTTCAGATATTTTGGATTAATTGTGTCAAAGGCACGAGTGAGATCAAAGAATAATCCTACTACACGTTTATTTTGATTTATGCTGTCATAGATATATTGTATCATTTCATCCGATGCTGTTTCGGTTGAGTGGTTTGGACGAAATACGTGCTGGCTGGGGGTTATTATATTATGTCCATCTAGATAATCAACAAGTTTATTATAAACGGCAGCTTCTATTACTTTTGAGAAGCAGCTCAATAGGCTGATCATCCTGTAATTCTCAACGCTTCGGGGATCTTCGTTTTTAAAAACAGGAACTGTTTCTGTAATTTTTAATTGACTTGGAAATTGCCCCTTAGTTACAGAGTAGTTCACTATCTTGGATATATAACTAGATATTTCAAGTACATTCTTTCAGAATTACAGCTTGGATCTCATCTATGCCTGTTGAATATTTCTTCTTCAGACTCAATATTATAAATTTGATATCCTGTTCGGTGACGGGAGTAAAGAACATGGAGTTTGGACATTTGACCTCATATTTTGTACATATGTTATGTGGTAGATCGAGTGATTTTATTTTTTCTGAGATGAAGTATGTGAAGTGTTTCCCGAAAATGTTTGCTACTTTCCTATCATCGGCTATGTGTTTACCATTGATATTCAGTGTTATGTCATGCTTCTTTTTCGTTTGGTTCATTTTGTTGTTTACCATACTCCATAGGGATCTCGATGTATTACTTGAATTGCTAATTATAATGGAATGGTAGTTCTTTTTCTCCAAAGATATTTTTGTATCTATTTGTTTTTTTCTCTGTTTGTACCAGTCATTTAATTTTGGATTATCATTATTTTTCTTCAACCAATTGAGTTGTTTAAGGTCATCAAGCTCTCTGTGGAGTTCTCTTGAGAAGGGAACTTTTCCTGTTATATTAAAGTTTTTTTGTTTTGACTTTCGTTTGGGGAATGCTATGTTAAAACACCACTGAAAGTGCGAGTAAAATTGATTGAACATACCATCAACAGTTTTTTCCTGGGCATTAAATGTCTGGTTACTTATGAACAGTGATCTGAACTCTTTTATTGGGTTGTCATTAATTTGTCGTGTATTCATTATTTTTATGATCACTAACTGATATTGGCCAGGACATTATTTGAGCTGTGTGATCAGAAGCTCCCAGAACACAAACTTCGCAGGAGATAGTTTCTACATTGCTGACTATATAGTCAAGACCACTGGAGGTTTTCTGATTTCCATACTTAGCAACACGTGTCGGCTCAGTATAGGGCAGTTTCAGATGACACATCTTGAATAGGTCAAAAAGTTGTTTCTCCTATGAAGTTTATATTCAGATCCCCGCATATTACTATGTATGTATATTTAGCCATTATGTACTCCAAGATGTAGGCTTGCTGGTCAAGAAAAAATTGTAAGTCAGAGTCTTTTGAAGAGCTCCTGTACAAAGTGACAATACATAGGTCTTTGTTCACCTCCATAGCTGAGCACTCAAAGTGCAACTCAAGGCAGCGGTCAGACAGGTACTGGATTGTTTTACAATTGTTGTTGTTATAAAATTGAGATTCAACGAATATTGCAGTTCCACCATGTTCAATTTGGGTCCTACAAAAGCTGGAAACCAATTCATATCCTGCTATCTTAGAGTTTTGTAACCGATTTTCACACATCCATTGTTCAGATATATAAATAAAGGTTGGGTTATTGGTGTCACAAAACAATCCAATTATGTTGATTTTTTTTGCTAGGCTTTGAGTGTTGATATGCATTAGTTGTAAGTTATATTTTTCATTCATGGTTTTTATGGCTGTCCTATGCTCTGGAATGAGGCTGGCCTCGATAAATTTTCACTTGATGTTCTACTGACGTGAGATTCATGTGGTTGGTCCAGGAAGTGCTTACCTTGAGTAAAGTTGAAGCGACTGAAGTAAATATTTTTTGGCCAAAAATTGGACTCATATACTTGATCCTTCACTTTTGGATCAACTCCAATCATAAAGGCTTGGTTGTTGGTGCTTGTATTTCGAGTATTAAGCTTCTTCACATACACGTCATCAGAGTTTGTACGTTTTATGATGAAGTTTTTTTATGTTTTCTGGTGCAATTTTATCTGGGACCTTTGATATAAAAAGCCAAATTTTCTTGACTTTTCCTTCGTTACCACTGAAGTCATCATCCCCATCACCACTTCCTACTTCGTGAGTTCGCTTCTTCCTCCGCTTTTTCACCTCAGTAAAACTTCCTTCCACATCCTGCTTATGTTTTGTTAAGTTGGTAAGATGATGATTGCTCGTTTCATCCTCATTCGCCAGATTTATTAGTTCTTTAGCTTTTTGTTCAGTTTGGATGTTCATTATCTCAGTAGCTACCTGATTCACTGTAATACTTGGACCACCCTGTAGACTGGAGTTCCCTTCAGACGAATTTAGTTTTTTCGTTTTTTCTGAGGTTTGTAGTTTTTGCTTGTTTATCTGTTGACGATCCTCTTTTTAGGTTGTTGGGACTTTTTGTTCCTAAGACTTCAATTTTCTCGAGCAATAGCTGGATTACTTGTTCTTTGTCAGCAATAATTACGTTTTTGTCAGCCAACATTTGTTTGAGAAACTTGTTTTCTTCTTTGAGGTAGGATAGTTCAGTAACGTTAGGGTTATTAATACCTTGAGCGATTTCGTGCTTGCATTCTGTGTTTTTCTGCTCACTACTCTCACTAGATTGTTTGTTGTTGCATGCAGGATGGAAAACCTCCTCACATTTAACACACTTCACTTTTGTCACCACTTTTTTTAAACAATGTTTACAACTATAACTTTCATTTTCTTTGGGAGCAGGTGTAATAGAACCTGTGCCACCCGCCATCTTGTAGAAATTTTGAAGATATTCCATTTTTTCTCCTTTTATTAACAGAAGATTGTTACGTTCATTTTTATTTTTAACCCATTATAACCACCGAATTTAAATAATACACTACCTTCCTATACCATTTCCATTTATTCAAACATAAAATCAATAATATTATACTAATTGGTATTTTGTTGGACCACCTTGTACTCCTCGTATTTTCCTTTGGGTGATGAATCTATTCGCCAGCTGATAAAGACCAAAAGTTCTGCGTTTTTCTCTCGCCTCACTCGAACGAAATCATATCTTGAACCGGGATCAAGTTGAAAAAGTAAAAGTTGTTAATTTTAACCCTATTGTATTTGTAAACAGAACAAGACATTTCACACGAAAACCCACGAATACTGGAAAATAGTAACATTACTTATAAAACTCACCTTTGTTATTTGACGGCCGTGATCGTGATCACTCTCCTTGAGCCCCAGTATTTTAGTTGTGTTTATCTTAGAATTGTTTCGTAATTTGGTCGATTTCAGTTTGTTTATTTTTCTGCACATTGACAATTCGTAGGGTAAGGTTAAAGCCTGATTCACATAATGGCAGTAGCAGTGGCGTCACCCCCCTCTATTGATAAGATAACCAATGGCAAACATGTTTAGACGACGCTGAAAATTCAAGGTCACGCTGCTGAAAGTTTGATTAATTTAAACTTTTTGCAGTAAAATCTAGCAGTGTTCGCATCTCTAACCTTAAAATTATCATGAAATCGAGATTGCTGTTATGATTCCTTTCTACTGCTTTTAACAAACAATTAGTTGAAAATTTCCATCCCAATGTCACTCATTCGGATAATAGCGTCAAAAGGGGCGGAGACACTGCCTTTAGTGCCACTGCTACTGCCATTATGTGAATCAGGCTTAAGAGTTCCAAAAGTCAACGGTGTTGTCAAGCTTCTAAGCGCAAAGTCGGTAGTTTCATAGAGTAAGTTGGTACAAAATCGACAGTAGTGTATTGAGTATTTACTTTGGGCACGCGCCGAATGAGTATATGGTGTGTTCGTCCATAAATTCTCGTTGTGTTTTGTGATGTTTACTTTCCGTTCTTTATGTGTTTTTGCTGAGGTACTTGGGGAAGAGCTAGTGACAGCTTTGTTCAACCACTGAAATAGCGCAGTCTCTCTCTTTCTAGTGCCTATTGGGAATGACGTTCTGGATTGCTATTGGTCTTTCCAGGTGATCAAATAGATTATCTCTCTTCCTTCCGTTTTTCACGTCTGATTGTGAAGTTCGAGGTTTTGGTGCTCGTTGGCTGGCAAAAATTTATGATTTTCCAAATCATCCTTTATTGGGTTTCATTTTGCAAGTCATTTATCAAAAGTTCTGGTGTTGCTGGTTTTGCTGTTGTGCATATTTTTGTTACATTACCAGAATTGTGCTCTTCGGAGGATTTTAAAAGTACTGTTTATAACCTGAGTGTCAGAGGTGCAAGTCTGCCAGGATTGTTAGACTGCTAAGACGTATCAACAGGTATGTCCTATTTTTCACTCTTGTTAGTCCTTTCCATTCATTCTTAAGCTTCTTGTGCATGTATTCAGTAATATGGCTAGTGTACAACAATTTTTCCTTATTAACAGATGCGATAAGGCCGAATTTCCATTGACGGACGTACCGTTCACGCAACGTCAGTTGTTATCACTGCAGCTTCCAGTGAAATAGCAGTTGGGAGAAAAAAAAAACCTTACGGCCAGGGTATGTTGAACGATTTTTATTATTATTTGTGTAACTTTATTTAGGACTTTGACAATTGTTGAAGGCAAACTGCTTTTATGAAAAATAAATTTCGATCTGTCGAAATTCGTGTTCGGCGGTGTTGCAAGGTGCATAATTTGTTGTTGCATTTAGGAATTTGCACCGAAATTGATTTATTAATTTTATTTTACATAGAACTGGGTTCTTATCATTTGGTTGAAGTTTATAACTGACAGTGAGATAGAAATATTCATGCCCGGCTCATAATGCAGGGTTATGAGAACATTTTGTTGTTCGTTGAAAACTTTTCGAAGAGTTCAAGTATGTTGAGTTGGTTATTGTTTAGTGGGTTTTATACCAGTCACAATGTTTTTTTTTCAAACATTGGTTACTCCAAGAAAGGGGTATTACTTTCATTTTGAAGAAACATTTGAAAAAAACATAAGACTCATTACTGATTTAAATTCCCCTATTTGGCAGGTTTTTTTTGTTTGTTCCTTGGAGTCCAGACCACTCCGGAACTTGTGGCTGTCACCATCAAGCCTACGGGGTGTGCTACTTTTGGTGTCCTACGTGGGATCCATCGACGGCAGTCTACATGGTGACATGTCATTGAAAACTGACCGGGAAACCACAAACAGCTTGAGTTCATGTACAGGGTGATCCACCTAGACGTTACTACAGGGTGATCCTCCTAGACGTTACTACAGGGTGATCCATCTTGGTCGATGTACAGGGGGAATCACCATTAATGGTCCACAGGACAGTTCGACAGTTCGACATCGTATACAGGGTGTTCCAAAAGGAGCACGCAAGTCAATTATTATTGTTTTTTTTCTTTTTTTATTAATATATATATTTATTTGCAATTATTTAGTAGAGATGTAGTTATTGCTCAATTGCAAAACGTACTGCCTGCTTAGATTGCTTCTCATTTATTTTGTGAGCGGAAATTGAGGTGCTTATTTTAATTTAATTTTGCTACTGTTTTGATATTTATGCGCCTACGCCTGAGCTCACGCGACGCTACAATATTTTTTTTTGTATTTACGTACAGTACAATTTACTTTACTCTTGCATATCCCTCTCCCAATTTCCGTGGTAAGTAATAACTTAAGGTATAGGGTATTTACTAGAACAAGATATTGAGCTTCATCCTGATGCCTTGCGTGCATACACATATAAATTGCTAGATTGCTATATTGCTAGATTGTTATATTGCTATATTGCTAGATTGCTCGGTTGCTTCCTTGCTTGGTCATACACCATACAGTCTATGACCTATTGTTGCTTGTTACTGCTTGAGTTGTTTTTTTTTGCACTCACATTTTATTAATATTCGCGTTCCTTTCATGCATATATTTGAGTGTTTAATTCTCGTCAATAAAGGTCAATTACTACTGGCTCATTGGTTTCAATCTTGTTGGTATGTTGGAGATTGAGTGTTTCGAGTGATTGGGTATTTGAGTGTGGATTGAATTTACCTGGCGCCCATATAACACCTTATTTCATCGTAATAAATCATATTCTACGAACCTCCCCATCTCCACTGTAGCTAAGCTGCAAATACCCACCTCTGTCATCTGACAGTGGTAGGCCGGGACTAGTACGGTTAGAGCGGTCTAATTGTACGGTTTCAAGATAATGATGGTAGTCGTACAGAAGTACCTAAAATGCTTTTTCCCACTTCACATAACCCTTATACGCTGTTTACGGAGGAAGCAAAAATCATGTATATTTTAGGTAATATGGAATAATTACACTGAAGTGGATATCATTACCAAGAGTAGTGGGACATCTCACTTATTCACTGAAAAATGGGTTTAATTTATGCCTCATTTTCCTTCATAATCTCGCCATTTTATTCAGTAAATATTGAAAATGATTACATTTATTCATACAAAGCGTATTTGGATATATGAGCCTTGGTGGAACGTTTGCTTCTCGGCCATAAAAGCATGACTTCAAATCCCAGCACGATCACCGGTCCTGAACTTGGCATAACACCTTGAAATATGAGCTGCCCTTCCTATTTATAATGATATGCTAATAATAATAATATTTTGAAGAAAAGCTCATCCGTACAAGTCATAAGAATATTCCTTGCTCTTGTACATTACCATGCACTGATCTTTTCTGAAGGAAACACATTATTATCTGTGCTGAGAAGTGTTGAGAATATTGACATTTTTGAATGAATCATGAGGATTTTCATGTACTTAATGGGCAAATATTTGAAAAATAATATGTTTTTAAGAGCCAACATCACCGAAAAGTCGAATTTCTTCCTCATTTCTTCCAGCTAAGGTTTGTTGGCATACTTATCAAGAATGGGGATGAAGTTGATGAACTTGATGAACATTGGCAACACAGCACCACTGTCCGTTCTCGATCACAGCGCCAATCAAAAATGAATTTCTCGATTGTTGAATTCGTTTCTTGCAAAAACTATTGATTTCATGAGAGAGAAATTTTTTCAGTAGTTCCATAAGAATTCCGGAACCAATCAATATTTTTAATTCATCATGTCATTTAAATTTAATTTGCTTAAAAATTATCCTAACCAAAAATCACTGAAGTTCTGGAATTTACGTAAAAATATTGAGTAATGCAAAATTAAAAAATCTCAAACAAAAACTGTGGGCTCAAGACGGATTCCCGTTTCACCAAGGTAGTGTTTGCTCTTAATACATTTTTATATATGACAATTATCAAGAGTTTCCTTAAGATAATGTTGAATAGAAATACATAACGGTGGAATATGAGGAAAATATGTGCAAATTCAAATGTTTGTAACTAAAAAAATACGTTTGTTCATAATATGTCCCAGGCGGAAGGAATCTGTTTCATTCGCAATACAGAATTTTTGAGAGGATTGGTGTCTTGTCAATCCTACAGGGCGTGAAACATCAATATCTGTGCATAAAAAAGGGGTTTAATTTCTACAGAAACCTTGATGAACATGCGGACGACAAAATACATAAATAATTTTGGCAGATGTACTCACTCAGAGCTTCAAGTTCCGAAAAGTTCAAATATTGCAATGAGAAATTTCATAGCTATGACTATCGTTCGTACTGGTTTGTATTTTCCAAAGAAACTCAGGAACAACTAATCTCTATAAAAAAATTTGCTGGCACAATTTTGAAACAATTATTATTATTACATATTATTCTATTGGTATTGACCATCCACATGATCCCCTCAATAATTATGTATGGGAAGTAAGGCTATGTATAGCTTCAGAAAAATTCTCAATTCTTCTCTATCATGAAGGATATTCCTCCTCGCATTTTTAGGATGATTTCCTTCGTTTCTAGAAATCAAAAAGACGGATATACTCGAAATATGAAGCATTACTCCCACCCATCCTAAGCTAAACAAGTCTATTCAAAGTATCTATACTTGGACTATTTTGTAGAGAATTTTATCGCCTCTTATTCCATCGAATCCGTTTTCCGACAGCCCTATTACATCCTGGTAAAATGAAGTCATTATGAAACCCAAATGCGTATCAAAATGGCTTCTATTTCGATACGCATTTAAATTTTTTTAGAAAATTGGCAACAATGGTAACTCAACTGTCAGATAAACGTCAGACAAGAGGTATATGATTTTCAGATATTGAACAAAGAAGAAGACTAACCTTTGCATGTTGTGGTGTTATTTGTTGCCTTGGATGATGCAGTTATTATTTGTTACATGACTGGTTTTTTGGACGTTCACAATTGAATTAGCTGGTGTGGTTTGGACTGGGTTTAAATGTGCTCAGTGGTCTGATTGTTTGATTAGTTATTTTGACCGCAGTGGGAGTGTGGTGAGGCATCGGATACTTAGAAATTGTGAAATTCCTTTTCGTAAACTAAACGAGATATTCTGGGCAACAAATCATTCACAGCCGTTTGAGCAATCACTCTCAATTCAGGAGGGGTGCAACTTGAGACATTTGAAAAAAGGAAATTTACTGATATTTGCATTCAAAATTCAAATAATTCATGTGCACGAATGAATTACCTGACAGCATCCTTCAAATTTTAAATATTTCATCAATGTTACCAACCCGATATTTTTGATATTATTTATTAATATTAAATCAAATTTTTTCCAATAAAAAAAAAACAAAAAAATGCTAAATAGAAAAAATAGTATATGAAACACGTTTTATAAGACACATTGTTCTCTTGGAGCACTCCTCGCTTCGCTCGTCGTACTCCAAACAACGCGTGTGACAAAATGGTGTCTTATAAAACTTGTATCATAATACCGGGTGTCCCACATTTTATTTGACAGGCAATATCTGGTTTGTTGAAGGAGATACACAAAAATGTTTCATACAAAAGTTTCAGGAGTTCATGAGAGCTGTATTTTGATATAATTCTAAAATGTACAGGGTGTTTGGCGTAGGTGCTACAGACTAAAATAGTATTTTTTAAAATAGAATGCCCTGTATATTATCACATATTCAGATTCTACGTTGTATTCTGATATCATTTCATGTTTAGTTTTTGAAATTCGGTTACGGCGTTGTTCAGTTATTGCACTTTTCCTTAAATATAAGGTTTCAAAAAAACTTATTTACTCGTACACGAATCCAGTCCATATCTTTCATTGAATTGAACTAGACTACTACTGAATACGAACCATTATTTTCACCTCTACGATACGATATATATATATATTGAAATATAATATTGAAATTCTTGAGAATGCGACTAACTTGAGGGTGAATTGCTTTATATTGCACAATTTCATCAAGTAGCTTATGCTTGTTGATGCCATAGTAACAAATGTTGAATTGTATCTACTGTCCAGTTCGATTCAGTGATTCTTTGCAAAACAGTAACTGTGTTCTTTGTGCGAAAACTCCAGTGTGCCTTTCGCGTTTAGTCCAAGTGATTGCATTGATGTGTTATTAATTTTTGGGGAATATCAGAAAAACTGCCGTCAAGCACAACGTCTATACCAAGAACGTTTTCCAGACAGACCCATTCCGTCACGAATGACTTTTTCTAGAGTTGAAGAAAAATTGCGAACTGGGTCATTTCCTTCTACTATAAAGCATCGTCATCATACGAGATCTGTTAGAACTGAAGATTAAGAGATCAATGTGTTGGCTTATATCATTATTCATTCACATGTTTCTAACCGTACTCTTGCAGAAGAAGTCGGTGTGAGTAAATCTAATGTACAGAGAATTCTGAAAGAAAATAAATACCACCTATTCAAAATTCAGTTGGTACAAGGTTTGAAACCCATGGACTTTGAACGACGACTTGAATTTATTGCTTGTATTCAGGTAATATTACATGAAAATCCTAACATATTCAGTCAAATTTTGTGGCGCGATGAATCGCCATTCCACAATAATGGAGTTGTGGAGACGGTGTGAGTAAATCTAATGTACAGAGAATTATGAAAGAAAATAAATACCACCCATTCAAAATTCAGTTGGTATAAGATTTGAAACCCACGGACTTTGAACGACGACTTGAATTAATTGCTTGTATTCAGGTAATATTACATGAAAATCTTAACATATTCAGTCAAATTTTGTGGAGCGATGAATCGCGATTCCACAATAATGGAGTTGTGAATCGACATAACAGTCACTATTGGTCTCGAAAAAATCCCCACTGGATCCGCGAAAGTAATTTTCAAACTACTTGGGGTATTAATGTATGGTGTGGATTGTTCAATGGCCGCATCAGGACCTTACCTTTTCAATGAAAATCTCAATGGATTGCGATATTTACATTTTCTAGAAAATGATTTGATACAGAAGATATTCCCATAGCAGAACGACAAGGAATTTGGTGGCAACAAGATGGTGCTCCTCCTCAAAATTCACAGGTTGTTACTGAATATCTGGATAGAACGTACCCAAATAGATGGATTGGTAATAAGGGTCCAATTCGGTGGCCGGCTTGTTCGCCAGATATATCACCGCTTGATTTTTTCCTATGGGGTTATTTGAAAGATATTGTTTTCACTACTCCCCCTTTGAATGTGGATGATCTGAAAATGAAACTTCAACTAGCGTGCAGTGATATTACGCCTAATATTATAAGAGCGACTTGTACGAGAGAAGTGATTCGACGTTTCGAAGCCTGTTTAATATCTAATGGGCGTCACTTTGAACAATTTTTATGACTTATATCTAGGTACCTATCATTCTTATGAAATGATTTATCAAGTTATATTATTTACATTGTTATTAACACGTTGACTGCCGTGCTAATTTTTTCATTTTTGGTATCAGAGCCGAAGCAAAATCGAAAATTTTGTCCCAGAAACCATTATGGACTCTATGTAGGTACAGCCTACAGAAGATAGTATATCGTTGAATTTTTCGGAAATTGAGACTGTTAGTTCAATATTCATCTTCCAAAAATTCGTTGTTTTTACTGATTTTTCTGCCACGCCGACTCGGTCTGTGCGTCGAATGAGAACAATTTGCAACGCAAACTTGTTACTGATGCCGTCTCGGTCTGTTTTCGCGATATTATCGACAATAATTTAGACCGATGGCTTCAAGAACAGTTCAATTGGCTCGGTCCCATAGACCGAGTTGGCCTGGTGTATCAACCTCAACCTCGATTTATGAGACCGAGGTGGCTCACCAAAATAATTTTTCCTCGGTCTCATAGACCGACATGGCAGTCATCGTGTTAACGATTTGTTTTCGAATACACCTCTTTCAATTTCGCAAATGTTTCATATTCAAAATGATTCCTGACTGAATTCCACAACTCAAAATTCATTACTTCGAACACCCAAAATTTTGACTAATTTTCATGTGATCTGATGCAGAGAGAATAATTGTATGAGATGTTTTTAAAAATAATAGTCGTTCTCAAGACTTTACATTTTAAGCAATAACTCAACAACGCCGTAACCTAATTTCAAAAACTAAACGTGAAATGATATCAGAATACAACGCAGAATCTGAATATGTGATAATATACAGGGCGTTCTATTTTAAAAAAATACTATTTTGGTCTGTAGCACCTACACCAAACACCCTGTATATTAGAAAATTATATCAAAATATAGCTCTTATGAACTCCTAAAACTTTTGTATGAAACATTTTTGTGTATCTCCTTCAACAAACCAGATATTGCCTGTCACATAAAATGTGGGACACCTGGTATACTATTTTCAAATTGAAATCATTTTTTTTTGTTTCACTCCTATTTTTGGTAAACTATCTCATTTCCTCATTATACACGATGTCAATAAGTCACGTGCTAAGTTTCATCTTGTACAATTCATCCTTCACTTTTGTCTCAAATTCGTCTGTGGTTACTAGACCAGAAAGTTATCTAGTACCTTTTCATTTGATAATCAAAAAACCACATCTGATCCAAACTGACACATCATGCTGTAAAATATGAATGCAAAGCGGATTCGGAAATAGTCAGTTCAGAAATGCCAGGAAGACGTTACCTACATTTCAATCCGAATTTATTGTGAACTTGGATTCCGGAGAAACCGTTATTAGGAATATAAAGCTACTGAAGGTATTACATACACTACGTCTTTGTTTGAATTCTGGAATGAAAGTTGGGCGAGTCGGAGTTCATATAATAAGTAATATTTGTTGCAATTTCTTTAGCTTTCCTATTTTATGAAGACTTCAACGATTTGGAAACTTTTACTATTACTTTTCTGCTTGAGTCGCTCCTAAATCCAGTGGCACACCTATGGGTAGCACTTTGCATTCCCCAGAGTAACCAGAAATGTGTCACTTCCCTGGCCAATACCGCGACATTTATTATATTGAATCTTTCACATATGCGTCCTACGACCCTTTTGCATCTGTTCAATTGGCTGAAATCAATTATTTTAGACGACTTGAAGCTATTTGTCTTCCCTCCAAATTTATCTGGAGCCTGCTAGTTGTATACATTATATCAAGCTTATGCCATATTTCTGTGATGAGTAGTCACCGCTGTATCTTCGTGATACCCAAAAAAATGTGACAAATGTGTGGTATGAAAAATGTTTCGAATCAGAATTGTGAATCATACAGAACAGAGAACGGGGTAAATATGTCATTAATTGTGAAATATACAATAGAGCATGATTCAATAGAGAGAGGTATGTCTACTTCAATTTCAACAGATAATAGCTATACAAACAAGAATGTTATACAGTGATGTCAAAATTAGGCATCAACCATTTTTTGTAACTTTGTTATTATTGAACATCCAAAATTACTTCAATTAGCTATTTTCAATGTTCTTTGTGGAGTATGGATGACAAATACGTTATTTTTGAATGCAAACCCCATAAAGCTTATAAAGTTTTACAAACTAAATGGTATACTTACATTAAACGACAAAAAAAATGCAAATCTCAAATTTCGTTTCAGAAGATGCTAAAAAGTACTACCTCATTCTCAAATACATTTTTGTCCATGCTTCCGAACCAATCGAACTGCATTTAATCTGGCCCCTACCTTCTATCTGGTTTATCTTCTCCCTGTACTCTCCAAGGGGTCAACGTTTTCGTTCCTTTGATTGGGAATTTGTATCCAGAAATAATCCCCCAAACTAGAAATCAAGCAGGGTTAGGTATGGAGATCCAAGAGGCCACTGAATATGGCCATTTGTTCCGATCCATTGGGCATTAAGATAGGATAAGATAATTTATTGAACTAATATTACATCTCAGGGTAAATGCTGTAATATAACAGATTGTCATTGTACCTTACATTTAAAGAAGTTGTAGTGTGTCTGATTGGTAGATTCAAGGTGCATTATATACAATAAATTATACAAGGAAATACTTATCCTAAATTGACTGTTTCATAATCAGTAAGAAGAAGAATTATAGAATAAAATACATATACTCATAATATACAATGTGAGTTCGTTGAATTGGTGAATAAGAGGACTGAAACAGGGTTTTTCTGAAGTGCATGATATATCGTTTTCATTTTTTATCATGAAATGAATTTAAAATTTTCTCAGTTATCAAGTATTCATTTCTTCACTTCATTGCCAAATAATTTATAATATCTTATACTTTACAGGAAGACAATATTTATAAATATTTGGCCATTTGTACGTTTGTATTTTGGAGATAAAGTTGTTTTCGTTTGAGGGGTTGTTATGTTTAATTCTTTTTCTTACAAAAAGTTGGTGTTATTCCATGAATATGTTGTCTGAGAAAATCTGTGTTGTTGAATAAATGTTTGGTTTCGATAGTAGGACTTTCAAGATCCACTCCTGTTTAAGTATAAGTGTTTTCAGTTGGTTTTGGTAAGTACATACCACCCCATATGATGATTCCGTAGGACAAAATAGATTCAACGAGTGATATGTATACAATTACGAGCATGTTTATTGGGAGCAATTTTTGCAGCTTGAAAACGCGTATAACAGTTTTCTTAGTGTACAGTTGGAGTCATACACCAATGTGATTGAGCAGGTCATGAATTTAGTTTTTTTTGAAGTTCAAGCTTATAAGATTACTGTCTAGCCAGCATTTGATCTTATATGAGCCATTTTCAGACTGTTTCATTGTTGTTAATAGTTTGCTATTTTAAATATTTTGTATTTTTGATAATAACAAGTTACCACTGGTGGATCTTCAATTTAGATAGCATTGTATAGAGCAGTGTTTCTAAACCTAGCTGTTTTCAGGTTATAATAATAATAAAGTGTCTTTATTCAAGGCGGAATTAGTCAGTACTGCTCTTACACTCAACCTGAAATTATTACAGTAAATTCTCAACTAATGTAAAAAATGTAGACTACCATGCTCATACTAGAATAATTAAGAGAAAAAGAAGAAGAAAATCAAGAATGAAGAGTCTTGGTTAACAAATATATATTTTTTCCTTTTAATTTTTTTCAGAGTATCAAAATTGGAATATTGAATTGAGCGACTAACATATGAACAAAGTTCATTAAAACAAGTAGCTAAATATTTGATACCTACTGCATATCAAGCAGGTACTTTTTGTGAAGAGTCCTAAATACTACCAGTGATTTCTCTTTAATATGATTTGGAATTGAGTTATAGAGCGGAGGAGCTGCGTAAGAGAAAGACTTTTCGAATAACGCCGACGTGTGCTGGGGTATGTTAAGGAGGTGCTTGTGTCTTAGTCTCGGAACAAGTGTTAGTCACTTACCGAGTATATTCTACTCACACGTGTTTTTGTATTTAGATTTTTTTATATGTTTTCACTCGTACTTGTAACTGTATTTACTGTATTTATATAGTGTGAGTGTCTTCTTCAATGTGTTTTTACCTGTACCATTTTTATTATATATTATGTGTGTGTGAATAAAATTTATTATTATTATTATTATTATTATTATTATTATTATTATTATTATTATTATTATTATTATTATTATTATTATTATTATTATTATTATTATTATTATTATTATTATTATTATTATTATTATTATTATTATTATTATTATTATTATTATTATTATTATTATTATTATTATTATTTTCTTCTCTTTTTCTTTTTTCAATTAGGCAGCTTTCGATTACCATGATCATTTAGCTGCCAGAGTGATTTCAGATTCTATCGATTACACGTAACTGTTCTAGATAAAAAAGAGCTTTCCTAATATTTCCGTCATTTATCAAGGTATTCTCAAATTCAGGTCCCATTCCAATATTCCTCCTAAGAAACGTATACCTCTGGCAAGAGAAGATATGTGATACCGACAGTCTCGTATGGCAATGCTCGCATCGGGGTCTGGGCTCTCCCGCTAAGAGATAGGAGTGCGTGAGGTGAGTATGTCCGATTCTGAGGCGGCAAGTAATTACTTGTTCACGTCTGTTTAACGTTATAGGGTATCTCCATTTAACAGTTATGGGCTTGATATTTTTCAGTTGAGTATTTTGGGATGTCCATCTTTCTTGCCATTTTCCGTGAATTTTTGAGCTTATTTGTTTGTTAATGTCAACAAAAGGGATGGGGATTCCTCCGTCTACTGGAGTGAGTGTTGCTTGTTTCGCTGCAAGATCTGCCTTCTCATTACCAGGGACACCACAGTGACTAGGTGTCCATAGAATGGTACATTTTTTGTCTTTTGACGATAGGTGAGTAACGAGTTCTAAGATATTTTGACAATAATTGTTTTTTGTGAAATTGTTATCAAGTGACAGGATTGCGCTCAATGAGTCAGAACATACGACGCAGCTCTGGTAACTTGAAAACGAAAAGAAAAGTAGAGCTTGCCATATTGCGTATAGCTCCGCAGTGAAAATTGAGCAGATAGAATTCAATGTCCAAGTATATTCGTTTTCTCCTATCACTATTGCGGATCCTACCCCATTTCCCGTTTTCGAACCATCAGTGTAAATGATGAGACTGTTATTGTATGCAACCAATTCATTCATGAAAAGGGTTCTGTAAGTTGAGCTAGAGGTCTCACTTTTCTTCCATGATGATAATCCGTAATTCAAAGTTGGTAAGATAAATTGCCACGGAGGGACAGATGGTACATCGTCAGTTAAGATAGCGTATCTATCAATTAGGTATTTCCTGCAGGATTCATGGTAACGAATTCGAGTTGGTCTAGTTGTAGTCGGTCTAAAAGTGTGATCATCTTGAGATGAGAAACTGGCGTGGTTGATATGGAAAGGCTGGGAGAGAACTTTGGTTGAATAGGTCATTGTTTGGCAGTCTCTTCTCAGATCAAGGGGAAGAATAGATGAGTCACACTGTACTGCTACTGCAGGGCTAGTTCTGAAAGCTCCTGTGGCCAATCTCAATGCTGCCAATTGAAGTTTATCCAATTGTTTCAGCCTTGAGGGTCTGCATGAGTTGTAAACAATTGCTCCGTAATCCATTCGGCCTTGAATAACCGATCTGTATAAATCTAGAAGGATTTCTCTATCTGCACCCCATTTGATGTTTGACATACATCTCATAATGTTCAAAGCTTTTTGACACTTCGAAATTAGCTGACTGAATTGTTCTTCCCAGTTCAGCTTTTTATCAAAAAATATGCCTAAGAATTTAATCCAGTTTTGGACGCTGATTGGGTGACCTTGGATAAATAGTTCTGGGTCTGGGTGGACTAATCTCAGTCTGCAGAAATGTATACAGTTTGTTTTTTCTTTTGAGAAGAGAAATCCTCTTGATCTAGACAATTGATCCAGGCTGTGTATTTCGTTATTCAATTGTTCGTTAATGGTTTCCATGGACTTGTGTCTGTACAGTAGGACTAAATCATCTACGTACAATACTTTTTTGACATCATTTTGAAATCGTTCGAGAAGAAAATTTATGGCTATTGCAAAAAGGGAAACGCTTAGTACTGAGCCTTGAGGGATTCCATTATCAAGTGTTCTGTGGGAAGAATTGTTAGTGCCTATTCGAACCTGAAAAGTTCGGTCTTGTAGAAAACTGTTTATAATAATGGCCATGTTGCCTCTAAGTCCCCAAGTATGTAATTGCTTCATGATGGAGTATCGCCATGTTCTGTCGTAGGCTTTTTGCAAGTCAAAGCTCACCACGACTAAATGTTCTCTGTTGAGAAAAGCATCTTGTATTTCATTCTCAAGGAATACCAGAGCATCCGTTGTTGAGCGTTTGTTGCGGCATCCGACCTGGAGCTGGGAAATTAAGTGGTTCGATTCTATCCACCATGTGAGTCTCAGATTAACCATTTTTTCGAAAACTTTACCAAGGCTACTTGTTAGGGAGATTGGGCGGTAGTTATTGGGGTCCATAGGTGATTTGGTTGGCTTCAGAATCGGGATGATAATGGCGATTCTCCACTGTTTTGGATAAAGTCCAGATTCCCATAAATGATTATACAAATTCAGGAGTTTTAATTTTTCATTTCTGGGCAAGTGTATAATCATGCTATACAAAATATTGTCATGACCAGCTGCTGCTTCCGAGCTGTTTTCGAGTGCGAAATCTAATTCATTAATAGTAAAAGGAAGGTTATAGTGTAGATCACGTGGGGATTCGAAATTGAGGATATTTCTTTCCTCGTCTGTTTTCACATTCATGAAATCTTCCTCATAGATGTTTGAGCAACTGTTCTGTGCAAAATGGTTTGCAAAGGATTCGCAGATCTCTACGGGATCAGAGATAGTCCGGTTGTCACAGTTGAGTGAAACGGGGCTATCCAAAGTGTTTTTACCAGCAATTACTCTGATTTTTTTCCATATTTCACCGAGTCCTACCTCAGGGTTATTATTATTATTATTATTATTATTATTATTATTATTATTATTATTATTATTATTATTATTATTATTATTATTATTATTATTATTATTATTATTATTATTATTATTATTATTATTATTATTATTATTATTATTATTATTATTATTATTATTATTATTATTATTATTATTATTATTATTATTATTAGTTCTCGATTATGAATGAAGGATCGATTTTTTTAAATAGCCAGGCACAGAAGTGGTAACAATTTTGTGGATTTGACAAGCCAAGCGATGTTTCCTTCTCATATCCATTTTCAACCATTTCAAAGATTTGATCTTTACGGAAACGTGATCTCTTCTTGACAGGTTGAAAATGAACCTGATGCAGCAATTCTGCACCTTCTGAATTTTTTTACTATAGGTCTGGTCCAAACAAGGTCCATACACGACATCACTGTAATTAAAGTGGGATAAAACTAACGGTCACATGGGAGAATTCTGAGCTGTGTACTCAAAATATCACGATTTAGGAATAGTGTTGTCAGTGCACAATACGTTTTCTTCAAAAAATTATTTACGTGTAAGCTATAATTCCAAAACAAAACCCAAGCATTTTACTTTGCATTGGAGTTCTAGTCTTTGTCCCTGGACCATGATTGGTGAGGTGCCACTGACCATTTGTCTGTTATTGTCACTCCCGAACATGATTGCACTTGATTTGGTGGCATTAATACTCAAAAAATGTTTTTGAGGAAATAAGACAAGATTTTCAATATCAGTATTAATGTGAGTTATAGAATTATGTGACTCGTTAGCGTCAAAACTCAATTGCGTATCGTCAGCATGAAAATGTGATTGACAAAATGTCAGTACTCTTCTACTCTGCTGAGTATAAAATAAAGAGGAGGGGTCCCAAAATGGACCACTGCGGTACACCAAATTCCAGGATAAACGGTTCAGAAAAGTTTCCATTTATTACAACTCTTTGTTTACGGTTTGTGACTAATTTTGTCAAAGGCCTTAGAGTAATCCAGCATAACGAGTGCAGTGACTTTGTCTTTGTCAATTGAGGCTATTATGTCATCGGTAATTTTCGTCACTGCACTCGCAGTGCTGTGGCCCACTCTAAAGCATGATTGATCGGGTGGAAGGATTTCGTTACAGTTGAGGTAGTCAAAAAGTTGACGATGCAACAGTCTTTCCATTATTTTGGACATCACAGGCTGAATGAATAGCTGAATCTTACTGATATAAGTACTGTTACATATCTACTTACCACCTCTATGATATTTTTTAATGAATCCCCGTTTGATGAGGATTGTTTCGAACAAAATAGTATTCTGAAACTTTTCCTTTATTTCAGAGCGTGTCTGTGACTGTGTCCGTCCTGACGCTGACATTCATATCGGTCGATCGATGGTATGCAATTTGCTACCCTTTGAAGTTCAAATCAACCACAGGAAGAGCGAAGACAGCGATTGCGATTATCTGGATTGTGGCTCTGGCGTGTGGTGAGTTTAAATTGAATATGTAGTCCTTATATTTCGGAGGCTATTTTTCTCATTTCAATTCATTTCCAGAAGTTGACACATTAGACGATACAGGGTTATTGGTCTTATAGATCGGCCGGTAACAACACATTTCTTGAAACGTTTTTTAACGTATGCTTTTTTAAAATTGTGAATATTATAGGTTTATAAATGTTCTCACCAAATATCTAACAACCGTATGCATAGTCAATCGCCAGCGACTCGCCAGAGTTTCGCCATTCGCTACACAAGGTTTATAATGCACAGTCAAGCTCAAAAAAAGTGACAACTACGCGATTTTTTGGCGAAACGCTTTTCTTTGTGTTATTTCGGTATAAACTCTTGAGTGTGGAGAAACCCTGTATGGTGTCACCACGATGAATTGTTAGGTTCACGAAGTGCTAATTTCAAACGGTCTCCGTCTGTGCTGAGAAAACGGTCGTGAAACGTGATAATATATCGTTTTTTATATTTCTGGAGGCGCTTCAATCCGTTGATAAATGTTATTCTTGTCATCACTATTTTCAATTGAGTGGGCAGAGTCTAGACAGCCTTTTAGTGACGTCTATATGCGAACTTGTGAATACGATCACGAAATATTTATCCTCATCTAGAAAGCCTGCTTACGAGAGTCCACGTACTTACTTTTCGGGTAAGAATATTTGTTGCCACTGCTCCGCCAGTGTTTGATAGATTTGTGCTTTGTAAATGAAGGTTTTACTCGAGAAATGTACAGGTCGAATCATAGACTGGTGCCCACAATTTTTGTGAAAAAGAAAAAAGTAATAGGCAAAGACCAGGTGGAAAATGTTGTCGAGGTTCCAACTCTAAGGAAAAAAATATTTAAATGAGAAAATACTCAAAATGGTGAAATGGGGATGCAGTTTAAGGGTTGGAAACGGTTTTTGCGATTTGCGGCGAAACGGAAAATATTCAATGGAAAAGTTGTGGATAATGAAACAATCGAAAACTTTTGGATTAAACAATTTTCGATATAACCTCAAAATGACGAAAAAATTATTTTTCAGTTTTTTTTTTCTCGCTTGTAAATGATTTAATTAACATGAAAATTTGTATGCATGTCTAAGTTTTGGTGTCGAATAAGCAAGATTTTTTCGCATTTCATAAGACGACTAATTTTCAAAATATGTACATTTTTCGAGAAAATTTTTAAAAGTTGACATTTTACCAATCAAAATGTTCACTAATAGTCCTTCGAAATACAACAAAATATCCTAGTTTAATGAAGTTGACAATACTATATTTGACCCGATGGAATCAAAATATAGATCAGAATTAGTAATTCGATGTTTTTTTTATTTTAATCCATCAATAAATGACTGAGATATAGATTATTTAAACGTATTTTAGCACGGAACGTCTTTGGTCTCCGACTCGTCTGTGACTTCACGCCACATGTCTGAGATCGCCACACCACAAATCATCACGTGTTAGATCCTTAGCCGCGCCAAGGCACAAACATGTAGTTTAGGTCCAATTAAGTCACGCCTCATTAGTTTGCACCACTTCTTCCTTTTATTCATGTCATTTGGGGTTTTTAATTGTCGTGCTTTTACACATAGCCACAATACAATATTTGTAGGATATTTTTTTCAATTTCAGCCATCGTGTAATGAACAATACACGACACGAACGGCGCAAGTGATTGTACACTGATAAATTTGTGAGCAATCTGCGAATACCAGTCGTATCGTTCATGTGGCGTGACGTCACACACTAGGGCGCTCCGTACTATGATATTATTCTTCCAAGCGCAACTTCAAAGTCTTATAACTTTTTCATTTCTAGAGATATTTCAATGATTCTTTCATATTTTTGTTCCATTTTACTTAAATTTTCAGAATTAATCCATAATAAAAAAAATTGAAACTAGTCTATTGTTCGTGAAAAATGTACATATCTCGAAATCCAGTAGTGTTCTAAATTGCGAAAAAAATTATGTTCATTTGATACCAAAAAATATATGCAAATATACAAATTTTTATGTGAATTGAATCATTTTCCACAACTTTTCTATCGAACATTTTTCGCTAAGAGGTCACCTTTTACCGCAAATCAAAAATGAACGTTTCAAACCCCTAAACTGCGTGCCCATTTCATCATTTTGAGTGTTTTTGTGTTTAAAAATTTTTTTCCTCAAAACTGAAATCTCCACAACCTTGTCTACCTGGTCCTGGCCTGTTACATTTTGTCTTATTTTGAGCGTTTAAAACTCGTTTTGGCACCAGCTCATCAAGGGAATTCACACTTTGAATTCCGCCTAGATTTTTGCGAGAAAATCAACACAGAGCAGACGTTTGGGCCTTTCATTTGCCAGTAATAGCTAGTGAAATGGTATTTTTTCTACGAGTAAGACTATTGAATATTTCCAAAATGTAAGAAAGAATTCGATAAAACTTCTCAGAGCAGGCCTTTCTGTGAAAGATATTCAACTTTCCGGATTTCCGAGTGCAAACGACATTTTGTCTTTTGCGCGTCATTTCTCACATACCGAAAGAAAAACCGGATAGGAAGCCAGCAGCGAAGGAAGTTTCTGTAGTTTTTAGTGCAGCTTCCGATATCGAGGAAATTTTAGCTCTGTTCTGATTGATTCTTTGAGGAAGATGATCGATTCGTTGTTTGCGACGGAGAATTCCAGATAGCAGAATTAGCATCATAAAAAATATCAGTGAAAATTGTGGTTTTGAACATGGTGATTGCGGATTTCGACTTTTGCATTATTCCTGAACTGGGAATAGAAACATCGGGCGGAAATTCTGTCTATCTTTCGGGCTCTAGCAACTTGATAGAGTACTAGGCACTCAACAACTGAACTTCCTTCGACAATAGTTGAGCATGTATATAATCAAAATGGAAGAAACAGAAACGAAAACACTTGTCAGGAAAATTTGAACGATAGATAATTTGATATATTGATGTCAAAGAGATGAGGACTATACAGGGTGTTTCTTAAGTACGTGTAGAAACTTTAGGAGCATGTTGCTAACGTCGAAATAAGAAAAAAAGTTCCTATAAACACATGTCCGCAAGTTATTCGTTTCTAAGATACAGAGTATCAAAGTTTAATTCTAGTTGTTTTTTGTGAATAAATTCTAAAATATTTTTGATATTCGGGTAAAGCTTGGTATCTGGGATGATTTTTCAATGTCATAATCAAATTTGATGTTAATTATGAAAAAACTAATTTCTAATTGAATTTATTTTAAATTTAAAAATATTGTCATTCAAAATCACTTGCATCGATTATTTCAAATCTCAATAACTCGAAAACGGTTGCTCGCAGTGACCTCAACCAAGAGTATATTTTTTACACAAACTAAATAAAAAATATTCCCAGATACCAAACTTGACCCAAAGTCAAAATCATTTTGAAAGTATTCACAAAAAAGTAAAAATAAGAATTCAACTTTGACACATTGTATCTTAGAAACGAATAAGTTGCGGACATATGTTTATAGAAACTTTTCTTCTTATTTTGATGTCAGCAGTACGCTCCCAAATTTTCTACACGTACTTAAGAAACACCCTGTACAGAGGAATAATTTCAGGTATTACTATCAGTTGAATGATTTTGTTGTAAAAGAATATATAAATAAATTTTGCTGAGCAAGTTGTCAATATCCGATTTTTTGTTCATATTGTTTGTTTGCATTTTCATTTCAGCCATTTCCAAAAAAAGTCTTCTGTTCAAATTCTTTTCTACATGTAAAATTTTTGAGTCATCATAATTCATGCCATGGTCATTATCCAATACATGTTTGGATAACGCACAAGAATTTTCTTTAAACCAAATTATCTACCCTTTTTTCGTTTCTGTTTCTTCCATTTTAATTATATACATGTTCAACGATTGTCGAAGGAAATCTCAACTTGCACAGTATATTTACCACTTTGTTATTTATTTTATACATCTAATGTCCATATATTTATATTGTAGCCCTCGAAAAAGCGAATAAACGTACGCGTAAGCTCGGGTAGCAAAAAAGAGTAACTTCTTTTTTCACCACTGACCGTATTCCCGATAGAAACAAGTTTCTTATTACAACCCGGTCGATATCATTTTCTCTTTAAAAATATATACACTGAGGACGTAAAAAGTCCTCCCCTCCACTTAACTTTTGAACGGAACAAGCTATCGAGATCGGGTGAAATTCAGGTAAAAGATACAACTTTTACTACTTTGTGGCACAAAAATGATTGTGGTCACGTGGCCTAGTGTCAAGAGAGTACCATAAACTATCTAACACTTCTTTGTTTGTGAAAATCGGCAAAGCAGTTTCAAACTGACAATCGTTTGAAATTTGCTTCAAATATTTTACAAATAAATTAAAAACCTAAATTACTTTTAATTTCAACAAAATTTCAAGTAACAATTGCAACTATTTTAACAAGTAACGGAGTTCAGTAACGGAGTTAAAATTCTGCTACAATTAATAGTTAAAATAATTTATTTGTTAAATATTTGAAGCAAATTTCAAACGCTCGTCAGTTTGAAACGGTTTGGCCGATTTTCACAAACAAAGAAGTATTGGATATAGAATCGGAAGACCTTCAAAACCAGGAGCCACGTTACCCCCCTTTACATTTGAAAAAAAAAAGTTGATGGTGCCTTCTTGACACTAGGCCACGTGACCACAATAATTTTTATGCCACAAAGTAGTAAAAGTGGTACCTTTTTACTTGAATTTTACCCGATATATATATATATATATATATATATATATATATATATATATATATATATGTATATATATA
Organism: Chrysolina oricalcia; assembly: GCA_944452925.2. Classification (NCBI taxonomy): domain Eukaryota; kingdom Metazoa; phylum Arthropoda; class Insecta; order Coleoptera; family Chrysomelidae; genus Chrysolina; species Chrysolina oricalcia. The sequence goes on from OX101822.2 coordinate 51,571,401, forward strand.
TATATAATATAATATAATAGAAAATAAGTACAATAAGTTCAAGAGTACTAATTATTTCTTTGTTCTGCTTAAAGGGCAAACAGTTTGTTGAGATTGACCTATCAGTGGGAGATCATCTACAGGAGAATGCTGAGCTGCTTCTTCTTTTGATGGATTCTCCTTGAGATCTTTGACAGAAAATGATTCTCCCTTGAAGAGAAAAATATTTGTTTTTTATTTCTGCTCTGGGATCTTGAGTTCTTGCTAATTTGAGTTGCTCACCAAGGAATTATTTGTCCTTATAGTCATCAGCTATATAGTCAATTGAGATATATAACCCCGTATTTTTCAGCTTGGACGTGTTGAATAAAATATAATTTTTCAAACAGAAATTCACCAGTTCCACAACAACAGGACGTGGATGTTCATCAGAAGCTTTTCCTATTCTATAAATATCCCGAATATCCATTTCTTCACAAAAAATCTTCAATGTGTTGATGATTACACTGAGAAAGTTAACAAGTGTCTCCGATTCTTCACCACGCATACCATATACAATTAGGTTATGTTTAGATAGATAGATAGATAGATAGATAGAAAGATAGATAGATAGATAGATAGATAGATAGATAGATAGATAGATAGATAGATAGATAGATAGATAGATAGATAGATAGATAGGTATAAAGAGAAAAGTTATTGGGTATAACCATCAAATTGTTGTGCAGCCGTAGACACGTGTTTCGAGCTTAAGCTCTCATCAGTACGGTAAAATCAAGTACGAAGATGTACAACACTTGGATGTAAAAATGGAAACAAAGGAAGTCAACAACAAGAAGCCAACCACTCATTTGTGGCTTCGGTTAGAAGACCTTGAGATTTCAAGGCAACAACTAACGTCGCCACGGAGGCAGCTATAGCTACCAGCGTGACAATCCTACCCAGAAAAATATAAATCAGGATGGATTCATCGAGGGATAATATATAAAAATATAAATAGGGCTATACCCAATAACTTTTCTATTTATATTTTTATATATTATCCCTCGAAAAACCCATCCTGATTTATATTTTCCTGGGTAGGATTGTCACGCTGGTAGCTATAGCTGCCTCCGCGGCGACGTTAGTTGTTGCCTTGAAATCTCAAGGTCTTCTAACCGAAGCCACAAGTGTGTGGTTTGCTTCCTGTTGTTGACTTCCTTTGTTTCCATTTTTACATCCAAGTGTTGTACATCTTCGTACATGATTTTACAGGACTGATGAGAGCTCAAGCTCAAAACGCGTGTCCACGGTTGTACAACAATTTGAGGGCTATACCCAATAACTTTTCTATTTATATTTTTATATATTTTCCCTCGTTAAATCCATCCTGACTTATATTTTCCTTGGTAGGATTGTCACGCTGGTAGCTATATCTGCCTCCGTGGCGACGTTAGTTGTTGCTTTGAAATCTCAAGGTCTTCTAACCGAAGCCACAAATGTGTGGTTGCCTTCCTGTTGTTGACTTCCTTTCTTTCCATTTTCACACCCAAGTGTTGTACATCTTCGCACTTGATTTTACCGTACTGATGAGAGCTTAAGCTCGAAACACGTGTCTACGGTTGCACAACAATTTGAGGGCTATACCCAATAACTTTTCTATTTATATTTTTATATATTGTCCCTCGATAAATCCATCCTGACTTATATTTTCCTTGGTAGGATTGTCACGCTGGTAGCTATATCTGCCTCCGTGGCGACGTTAGTTGTTGCTTTGAAATCTCAAGGTCTTCTAACCGAAGCCACAAATGTGTGGTTGCCTTCCTGTTGTTGACTTCCTTTCTTTTCATTTTTACATCCAAGTGTTGTACATCTTCGCACTTGATTTTACCATACTGATGAGATCTTGAGCTCGAAACACGTGTCTACGGTTACACAACAATTTGAGGGCTATACCCAATAACTTTCCTATTTTTATTTTTATATATTGTCCCTCGATAAATCCATCCTGATTGATAGATCCCTCAAATTGTTGTGCAGCCGTAGAGACGTGTTTCGAGCTTAAGCTCTCATCAGTACGGTAAAATCAAGTGCAAAGATGTACAACACTAGAATGTGAAAATAGAAACAAATGAAGTCAACAACAGGAAACCAACCACGAAAGAGATGAAAGGAACATTTGTGACGAAATGTGACGTAGTTGGACATGTCATCGCCGCCATTCTCCGTGAACAGTGACGGACTAGCGCACTCCGCACTCTTGGTATATGAGTGTTACATGAGACAGTTTTGTTTCTTGGTTCGAGTTCGACTCTGTACTCATGTCCAAGTACGACACTATGACGCGTCGATACTATAATATTCTGATTGGCTAGAGCTTATTAAACCCTCCTGTTAGTTCACTCTCATTGGCGTTTGACTCGGTCAACTATTCGCCCCTAAGATAAAAACTTTATTGTCAAGGTGTAAGCTCTAAATTTCTGAACATATGCAGAACATATGAGACAGCTATTGTGAAAAGGAACGAATCCAGTGAATCACAGATGGCTTGCTCTTTCCAACAGTACGAAAACCCGGTTTTAAGCACGCGATAATTCAACCATTTGCGTAATAATGAAATATTCTCTATTCGAATGAATATTTAATTGTAGAAACAAAAATCTGAAGTAATAAAACTCGCAGAGAGTTAAAAACTACGAAGGTAATTCAACTCAAACTACCGAAACTTCATACAATATGTACGAAATGTGGATATTCGTTGTGGTCTTTCGTGACTGAACCAGACCGATGTAATATATCCTTTTCAGTCCGCAGAGACCGCAAGAGCTGTACAGATCAAAGCACTTGTAAAACTAACTGCACGGTTTCACGATTACAATGATTGCTTTCGTTGTCGTCAAACTTCCTCAATTAGAGTTAGTCTTTCGAAACTAAAACAGCTTTCAGAATTCCAGTCTCCGAAATAGTTCTATAGAGAATGGGGATATTTCGAATTGAAAATTGATATTATTGTGTGGAGTTCTGAGATTTCCCAAGCTGAGGCGACAAATACACTGCAGATGAATTGGAGATACTGGACGCCTGAATTGAACCAAATTATCTCCATCATTGGGAATACTAACCTTACAGTAAACATCCGAACTAGTTGTATTTCTATGGAAAAATTAATCAATATGAATTGAAATTGATGTGGAACTTGAGGGTGATCACACCTGGGAGCAAATCTGATTGATGTGGACAGGTATCATTTCACTCACCCATGCCGATAGGAGATAATTCTTCCTTCATCGGAATTCACTGAAATATTTCAGATTTTGAGAAGAAAATTAAGAAAGGTTTGATTACATGCATTTCGGACGTCCTTAGTCTTAATGGTTGAAAGAATTCTATGTTTTTAAAATTTTCTCACTACGTTTCGATTGCTTGAATCCGCAATCGTCTTCTGGCGAATTCCAGATTTTGATGTTTCCCCTCGTTGAGTCTACTCTTTGAGTTCGGCTGTTTTTTCTGATAATGGCCTCTCGGTTTCTACGATATAGGAATATCCACATTCACATGGGACTTTTAGGTAAAGTAAGTAAGTTTTTATTCAGACAGATGGTATAGCATATTGACAATCATTGTACCCAATTAACATAATAGTTTTGTAATATAGATTGCATACATATCATCAAGCTGATGCCACCTAAGCGATGCTTGTGTTGTGGACATACACTTTTCAATATGTATAAAATACGTGAAGATACTACTTACGGTAAATTTGTTATGAGTCATGAGGAGATATGCATAGAGAGAGTGTGAGAGATTGAGAGGAAAATACACGTTCATACTTACACAGAAAACGGTAAACAGAAACGGAGGTTTCAGTTTTCGAAGATTGAATCAAGTTGGTTACAATTGGTTTTGATAAATATCTTCAATTCTTATTTAAATCTATTTTTATTGACGATATTTTTCAAATTACAGGGTAAAAGATTAAACAGTTTGGGGCCAATATAGGAAATAAATCTTTGATTATGCGATAATCTACATCTTGGAACATCAATGACTTGATTTGTAGGTAACACCAGAGTCGGCTTTTGATCGCCATACCCACTGAATAAAAAAGTTGTAGGAAGTATTGAATTATTTTCTTATGTTCAAGAAGAAGTTCTATATGTAGAACCATCTAGAGATTTCTCATTCAGATTTGATCATGATATATTTTAATATAGTTTATTCGATATTCGACCAATTTTGAAAATTCGATAATGGTAAAGGATATTCTTTGTAAAATTGTATTAATATTATTATTTCAATATTAGCTTGAGGTTGTCGTATTAATTTTAGTCAATATGATTCAATTTAATTTGTTGAATAATCGTGAAATGAGTTTCAACCAATGTGCTATCAAACTTGAATATATACCATTGCTTTTTATCTCTAGAAACGATATGAGAGTGTTGGAATATTGAATTCCGTGATATATTGATTTTGTCGCTCTGTATTTTATTTTTGTTTAGAATCACGTTGCTGTGTATATTAGATAAATGTTTGATAATTGTTTAAATAAAAAGTATTCTGAAGTTGTCAAAACAATTTCTCCAAGAAAAAACAATTTATAACAGAGAGGATTATTGGCATTGCAATATTTTTTCTAGATGTTGAATATTTTTTTTATTTAAGAAATAAAGTTGCATCAAGCGCAAAGGGTTATTAGCAACAGCAATACAGTTAACATTTGCCAGTATGTAAGGCACCAATATTTAGTAAGTTAACAAGTTTTCAAATAGTGTCTATATTTTGTCGGTCAGATTAAGTTCGTTTAAGAATGATATCAAATTTGTTATATCACAACTCTGTCTCAAAATGGATTTAAGATCCGGGTCCAAATTATGTTTGTGTCTGAGATTTTCATATTTGGGGCACTCAATTAATAAATGTTTTACACTCACAGGCACCGTGCACAATTCACATATTTTCTCTGGTTCTCTTTTGAGAATATGTTCATGGGTGTAGCGTGTATGGCCTAACCGTAGTCTGGATAGAATCACCTGGTGCCGTCTATTCGTTGGGTAGATGTTCCAAGATTTTACCGAATCTTTCACTTCGATCAATTTGGAGCGGTTTTGTTGCCACTGCACTTGCCAGTATTCTTGGATGAAGCAAATCAAATCAAATCAAAATATACTTTATTGTCCGAAGAATGAATTCTTGTTGACAAAGCTTTTATAAATATAAAAATAAAGACGTACAGAAATATAAAAATGGTATGCGTAAATATGTGTTGATAAAATCACAAGTCGTCAAAAAAAAGAAGAAGAAAAGAGAACAGGTACATCATAGAATATCATCATAAAATATAATATAGTATAATGTAAAAGCGTGTATAGCATGGAAGAAAATAATGCTACTTACATGGCACAATGATGATAAAATAATTAGTAAACTACAACATTTATATTAGTTTTGCTCAAGTGTGAAATTATATTACATGTTAAAATTGGACTACGCAAAGAAGCGAATGTCATATAAGAAAAGAGAATGAACATACGAGAGTATGAGGTTAAGATAAGTTCGAGCAATTCCAATCTTTGTCTAGATACTCTTGAACACTGTAGTATGGTTCACTGATAAGAAGACTTTTTACAGATCTCCTGAATAGAACTGGAGAGACCATTCTTCTGGTAGTAACCGGGAGATGATTAAATAATAACAAACCATTATAAATGAGAGACTTTTTTGTTAAATTCGATGATGGAATGGGAAGTCTTAAATTATTATTTTGGCGGGTAGAACTAACAACCGTCTCATATGACGATTTGTTGCTGTGGACCAAAGCATTTTAATTGACTTTTAATATCCCTATTCGCATTTTTATCTCGCAATACAAACTATTCGAGAGTGGAGATGAAAGGTATGAAAAAGATGAAGAAAGTTCTCTTTATTCGGAATTCATTCTGATGGCATGAAAATCCTTTACTTTTAAGGTTCATTCATAGGGCTGCTTGATCAGGCTATGATGATGATGCTGTGGGTTATACAGTGTGTCCCACTTACCATGCTCACCATGGGTATCTTTTTAATGGTAAGAGATACGAGGTCGGTCAAATGACACCAAATGTGTAGTTTATCAAGGCCAACTATAATGTGAAAAAATAATTTGATGAAATCTATTCGTTTTTGTTTTATACACAAATAACAGATTTTGATCATTGTCATGTCTTTGCACGTGAATTTTGACCCACTTCTGGCGCTCCTGATAACTTGAAATTTGGCAGATGTTCATAATTCCGGTGACAATGCACTATGGAATTTTTATTGAAATAAAAAATAAAAAATGGCGGCTCCTCCAATATGGCGGACGAGATTTGTGATTATGGTCCGATTCCATTCAAAATTGGTATGTGGTGGTTTTTGAGGTCGGAGATCATGATTTTTTTGTTAAAATTTATAAATTCAAGATGGCGACTCCAAAATAGTTCTTGTTTTTGTATAAATGATAACTTCGTTGTTATCAACAAAAAACTATTACCGTGAGACATCATCTGTAAGAGAAAAAATAGTTATTCATAACTAAGTCATAGTGAGCTATGACTTACATTTGAAAAATAAAAGTTGGTGCTGATATCTCAAATTCTAGAAGAGTTGGTATGAATTTCATATTTTTTAGAAGTCTCATTAAAAAACTGCCATAAGAATGTGAAAGTCCTATTCAAATATTATCGTAAATAAAGAAGTTACGGAGGAGACATGAAAATGATCAAAATCTGTTTTTTGCGTATAAAACAAAAACGAATAGATTTTATCAAAATACTTTTTCACATTATAGTTGGCTTTGATAAACTCCACATTTGGTGTCATTTAACCGACCTCGTATCTCTCACCATTAAAAAGATACCCATGGTGAGCATGATAAGTGGAACATACTATATATTTGGCTCTTCCACGCTTTCGTATGAAATATATCTTTGATGTTTTGTACTGCAGTTGATTGTAACTTAACTCTTCGGTAAAGTATCTTTCCCACCCTCGACTGTAAAACCAAACCCCACTCCGACACCATCTCCTGGGGAAAAATCAACTTCGCATTCGTTATGACATACAAAATTTTGACGTTGAATCTAAATTTTATGAATCGTTTATTGATTCAGTAATTTTTTTAAATAATTTCTCAAAGACTTACCAGGCGATATCCATAAGGTTTTTTGCAGAAAGGCCATTTTAGAAAAACTTCAGCACTGCTTGGTATCATCTTGATATCATTGGGCCTATATTTTGCATAAGCTTTCCAGTGACTATCGAAATCTTCGGCTGATAGGTTTTCGTACTTCAACAATAACTAGTAGTTTTGGAAAAAATATTGTATCTATGCACTTAGACATATAATATTATGGACTGGGTACGAGACAGAGACAATTGCTGCCGGAGTAGTGAAAAGGATAGAGTAAGTATTTATAGGCAAAACTTATTGAAAGTGTCTAAATCATCGGATGAGAGATCGGTCAAATAGATAAATATCCCGAAGATGTGTTGCCCACTGACGACGTTCGGAACTCTTCCAATTCCGGGCGTTGGACCATTGTTACGCAATTGAAATCCTGACCTATAATTTCACCCTGTGATTAACTGTATAAAAACATAATAAAATACAACGCCCTAGAATTTCCCGCCTTCAGGAATCTAGACATATCCCAATTTGTATTGACGGCCAGTCCGTATTATATTGAACGAGTAAAGTTTTCAATTGTAGAAACAAGTACCGCAAAATAACTGGACTCACCTTTCTTGAATGCGTTTGGTTGTGTATTCTTTCAATCTGGCACAATTTCACAAATAATCTACGCACCACAGAAACGCGATGAAGCCCTTTCAAATTCTCAACGTCGACTGAACAAATAAAATATAAGTCATTGGCAAATGAAGAATTTAGGTCAAACTTGAGTGGGCATATGAGACCTTTTCATAATATTAATGTTTGGGGTGATTGTTCCATGGTCAGGCAGTATTAATTTGGCGCATTTTCTGGAAGATAATGTTTGGTTTCGTAAAATCAACGTTAAGTGTTCATTGAAACAATGAAGACCTTTTTATTATTTTCTCATGTTTTCTATTGATGGATCTATGAAGAAAAATGTATTGTTTTAATGATGAAAAACATAGATTAATGAACATCAAACGTTGATCCAATAAATTTTTTCATCATTAATGAACAAAATTATTAATTTTTGATGTTTTGCTTTCATTTTTTAATGTTGGCTCGTTCATTGTTTCAGTGTCTTGAGATATTAGTCTATAATCAGAAATCATTGTAATAACCATCGATTCGTAATATTAATGTTCAAAAACTTGACGACCACCGTTTATTAATTTTACGTACAAAATTTCTATCTGTGTAATTTGTCACAACACATATCAGAATATTTTTCAACATCCTGAACCTTATTTGATGTTGGAAATGTGAGGAAATTGTGTGGGACTCAGGGCATATCTTCAGTTTTTCTTAGTTTTCCCAGAAACCTCCAATTTTAGGTACACGTAATGGAATCTGTATTCGGATTTTGTCGGTCTAATTCTGACTCACTCTGTATATTGGCCTAATATGAAACCAAGATTAATCCAATATAAGCCTACTGTTCTGTTGGAACATTATAATCGAGCGATATCATCCACCTTTCTTGGATTTGTCCACTTGATAACTATTAATCTAAGAAGCAACAATAAACTTGTATTTCTTTTTTGCAGAAATCCCAGAACCAATATATCTGACAGCCATTCCGTATAAGGAGACCTTCGTATACTTCACACAATGCGGTCCAACATGGTCGACAGAAACCGATACAGTGTTCATGATAGTGAAAATGGTCTTCTTTTATTTCATTCCACTACTGTTCATGTCAGTGGCGTACATCCAAATTATCCGAGTGCTATGGAAATCTGGAAATGTCCCACACCAGACAATGGGTAAGTAACAATTCCATATCATTATTGAATTTATATGTGAGAAAACTGAGTGCCTACGTTTGATGTCATCTTATTGGATTGGTTATGATTCAACTTCTACAGACACGATTGATATTAATATCCACCTCATCTTAACATAAAACCCATCGATCATCAAATTTATGAAATATGTTACAAAATTCGATAGACAAAGTGAAACATAAGTTCGCCTTCTGATATAGGGGAGAAGGGGGTACATTTGAACATGGGGCACAATTGAACGGTATTCGTATTTGCCGCCTTGACAGTGGATATTTCTTCGGAACCACTTGTAACCAAAGTAAATAGTGTTAGTAGTTATTGTCTCGTGCCACAGCTTCGGGTTATTATTAATAAGGTATGTATTAAAAAAACTTGTTTTTTTCGTAATATACTGTAACTTTGGGCTCAGTTAAGAAATGTGATATCATTTATATTCGACTACTGAACTGAAATGTATTTATGGTCACCAAAAGTATGAAGTACTTTTGATGATTTGGTATAATTTTGTGAGGTTAGTTGTTACCGTATTGCCGGTGATCAACTTTCAATTCCAATAGATCTATCGGGGTACCTTTGAACACTATTCTGAGGTACTATTGAACAGTGTTCAAAAGTGCCCCTTCTCATAAATAAATGCGTACCTGCTTTCCAAATTTAGGCTTGAATAATAATTGTTCTTATTTTTTTCTTATAGATTTTCGATTCAGTATGGTGAGGAATTACAAAAAAATGAAACAAGATGAAGGTTTTAACGAGGAAGATATGGCTAAGGCAATAGCAGCAGTTAAAGGCAACGAAATGTCTCTAAGGAAAGCAGCAGCTATTTTTGGGGTGAAGCATACTGCATTGTTTTACCGATTGAAGAAGGCACCTAGAGAAGAAGTGTTTTCTTCAAAACATACTTTTCGACAAGTATTCAATCAAGACCAGGAAACTATGCTGGTTGACTATATTTTGAAATATTCTAAATTACACTACGGTTTATCATATAGAGACTTAAGAGTACTGGCATTCGATTATGCAAAAATTCTTGGTAGAAAATATCCAGCAAGTTGGAATGAGAACAAGATAGCTGGGTTAGATTGGGTTCAATGTTTCATGAAGCGTCATAAAAACCTAAGTATCCGTAGACCAGAGAACACAAGTTTTGCCCGTACAACTGGATTCAATGAAGAGGCTGTGAACGAATTCCAAAATAATCTTTTGCAAGCTTTTCAAAAATACAATTTTTCTCCAAATAACATCTTTAATTTAGATGAAAAAGGAATAACTACAGTTGTCGACGCTCCCAACGTCATTGCAGAAAAAGGAGTGAAACAAGTCGGTCAGGTAACGTCGGCAGAAAGAGAAACTCTCGTAACTATGTGTGCCATTGGTGCAGCCAATGGAAATAGCCTGCCACCAGTTTTCATTTTCCCACGAGCCAGATATCATGATAGTTTCTTGACGGGCGCTCCTGCTGGAAGTATGAGATTGGTTAATAATCCACCCACTGGTTGGATGACTAATCCGTCATTCATAAAAGTTTTGGAACACATAAAAAAATACACAAAGTGCAGCTTAGAAGATAAAATCCTTATCATAATGGATAACCATGAGACGCACTGCTCGTTGGCTGCCATAATATTTGCGAAAGACAATGGAATGGAAATTGTTACTATACCACCACACTGCAGTCACAAACTCCAACCTCTGGATGTATCAATAATGGTTCCTTTCAAGGCTAACTTGAAAATTGCCCAGCATGACTGGATGATTTCACATCCGGGAAAAGCTATAACTATTCACGATTTGGCAGGACTTTCCAACACTGCAATTCAGTCATCTTTCACTCCCAAAAATATCATCTCGGGGTTCAATAAAACAGGGATATGGCCGTTCAATAGAAATTTTCTTCTAGTGATTTTGTTGCAGCCGGAACACCCTCCACTACTGAAACCAACAAATCATCGAGTGTTGAAGCCACAATTGTTTCAGAAGATGTCACTGCGTCTTCTTCCACATCTAGGAATGCAGGCTCACTTCCTACAGAACAACCAGTTCCATCTACTTCTGCACACCAGTCAGTTTCACCCAATTCATCATCCAATTTAGTATCTCCGGAAGGGATTAGACCAATATTTTGTCATCAACTAAAAAGAGGCGTAGAGGTCGAAATCCTAAAAAATCTTTGTTTTTAACACATACAACTGTAAAAGATCAAATTGAGGCCGAAGCGGCTATTTGTGAAAAAAAAACAGCCAAAAAACAAAAAGTGAAAAAGGCAATTTTTGCAGATGTTGATGAACCTGAATCGTCTGATCGTAACGTAATAAAAGGTGTTCAAATGTCAGCTACAAAAGCTAAAGTACAGAAGGAAATTGATCTGAATACTGATTCTACTTCCATCAGTGATGATACATTCTCCGTCCACGATGAATCATCTGATGAAAATTTTAATGAGTCAGGATCATCAGAAGAAAACATTTTCTTCCATTCAGAAATTAGAGCTAATGATTTCGTTATAGTACAGTTCTGCAACAAGAAAACAATCGTTCATTACGTTGGAAATGTTATTGGCATTAATGAAGATGACTACACTATCAAGTTTTTGAGAAAAACTGGTAATAAATTTCATTACCCTATAGTTGAAGATATCGCGACAGTTTCATCGGCAGATGTGATAAGAAAGATGCCCAATCCATCACGACAAGGCACTGAAAGATCCAGTGGAATCTTTGAATTCAACATAAAACTGAACAATTATAACTTACGATAGTTCTATTGCATTATAAATGAATAAAAGTTTCATATTTATGACTGATCATTGGTGCCCCATGACAAGTTCAAATGTGCCCCACAAATAGGGTACATTTGAACGATAGTATAGGACCCAGAAAAATAATCTTGAACAAAAAACTGTCACCAGTGGCAGTATATCATTCATAGAAAAGTGAAACAAACATATGAAATATACCCTTTCCATTTTATTTTCATACTTATTGTGACTTCAGTAATGCAAAATACTCAAACATGTTCAAATGTACCCCCTTCTTCCCTAGTTCTTATGAGAATTGCCTTGTTCAGATCAAGTGTGCTGGGGAAACAATTATTTAAAAATGTCCTTTTATAACTTTCTCGGAGTCCACAAAAGCATCAATGACTTCCACCAACAAGTTGTAAAATATCCTCTAGTTGAATGAACCATTGTGAATTTCATGAACTACACCTCAGGTGGTATTATTTTTCCATCCCCACTCCCTTCAAACTGTTGAACTAGCCGAGTCATTATTATTCTCATTACCCATATATTGAACAGGTCAAGAATGATCATTACCAATTGGGTTATGACTATTATTTTCTGAAAGAATTCAGGGTGAACAGTCAGACCATTTCGTACTTAAAAAACTTTTTCGGAGAAAATATTTTATTTAAATGCACTAAAAAGAAGAAACGAAATTCTAAATTGAATTAAACCCATCATATATGTAAATGACATGTTCTCTATCAGGAGCAGTGGACAAATTTTGGGATTTGCTAACGACACTGTAATTTTTCATGAGGCAAGTTCTTGAGAAGAATTGAGGGAAGTTGTGGAGCTGATTTTCCTTCAAACAAGAACTGGTTGGAACATAAGCTATTAACTGTCAACAAGGAAAAAAAATTTTTTTTGCGATTCAGCTGCAATCGGTCAAATTTACCAACTTTTAAAGTTTTCCGTTTGACATAATGAGACAACGACTACTTATCCTGCTTGATACCCAAGTCAAGTATTTGGGAATTATAATAGATACCCAGCTCAAATGGGATGCTCATATTAATTTTGTTTGTAAGAAGTTAATGATGATTATTTACAAATCCAAGTGCCTAAAAGATATAATACATTTTGATCTGCTTAAAGTATTGCACCACGCATAAGTCGAAAGCCATCTACGATATGGTATAATCAGCTAGGAAGGGACCCTGAAGACCTATATATATCCCCTAGAAATTTTACAAAAAAGATTCCTCGAACTGATAATGTCTAAAAAATTCAATTATCCATCCGATGCTCTATTTTCTATAGCCGAAGTATTTGACATTCGCCAACTAATTTATTACTATATCAATATAAGATATAAAAAATTAGCATAATTTCAGCATACCGAGTCATCCTTACCAAACAAGGCAAAAAAACAACATATAGTTCCAACCAGGTACAAATCTATTGGTCAACGGTTGTACAACTACATGTCGCCAAAAATGTATAACTCTGTCCCTTCACATATACAGAAAATCAATTATCTGACTTCATTTAAGAAAGAATTGAAATCATTCATATTCAGCCAACCACGAAAAAACTGAAAAAAATTGCTGACTTGGTGGAAATGAAAAGTACTCGAATGTTTGAAAATGTCGAAGTATATATGTATGCGTGCTTATGGGTGAGTGTGAGTATTATGTTATAGACCGTCAGATAACGTCAGATTTTGCTGACTCATTTTCTCTTTTCTGGGATTTTAACCACTGGAAATTATGTCAGTGTTGAGCCCAAAAAATGAAAATTTAGCAATCGGACGTGTGCTAGGCATATAGAAAATTCATTTTCCTTTTGCAGAAAAAATTGTTTTTATTTTCATTTTCTCGTTTATGGCATTTTAACACATGAATAGGTATAACAATCTAATAGTGAAAAACCAAAGCCATAAGGTAGGCACGTGCTTAAAGGGTTGAAATAGGGGCGCGAACTTGTGAAAAAATAGTTGGTTGCTGATGCATTTTCTCGCTTATGGCAATCAACAGAATGAAATTTAATATCGTTAGGAACCCGTAAAAAATTTCCCATAAGCCGGTCAACTGTTGAAGTATATTTTCCGGACTGAAATTTTTTTTCGTTTTCCGTTAAACTTTCTCGTTTATGGCATTTGAACCATATGATTCTGTTGATGGATAAACATCATAATAAAATTCCCATAAGCTTTGCATGTACCTCAAGAAAAGCCATAAGTTGTAAAGTTGTAGGAAAATTTGTGGAAATTTTTTCATTTTCTCGTTGATGGGAATTGGCATGTGAGAAGAAAATGTATTTCAAGACCAGAAATAATAGCCATAAGTCGGAAACATGATATCGATGTTTTATACCTTGTGGCCCATTTAAAATGAAAGCACCCTTATAAATCATAATTTTTTCAACTGATTGGAATGCTTTTTTTTCATTAGGTAGATAATCTAAAAGTCCACTCGGACACCAAATTTCATGAATAAATCTTCATTTTCTTTTTTTTTTTTCGAGGTAAAAAACTGAAAAATTCATTAGCAATTTTTTGAGAAGAAATCAGACTACACCACTGGAATTGTGACATTTTCAAATGGTTAATTTTGGAATTTTGTTTATATTCGTCCATCGATGAAAAAGTTATGGGAGAATTAAATTTAGAAAATATGTCGTTTAATCAACCCACCATTTCAATTTCTACTCTTATCCAAAATTCAGAATACACCACTGGAATCAGGGAGTCTCAAATTATCACTGATCAGAATTTCATCAAAATCTATTGATAAATAATAATGAAAAATCATTAAATAAAATGATATTTTCATGAAATTCCATCAACATATTTTTCAAATTTTGTTATCCTGTAATTTTCTTATTCATGAATAGATGTTGATGAAATTCTGACCAGTGATATTTCGAGACTTCTTGGTATTTCAAATTTTGATAAGAGTTCTGAAATTGAATTGGTGGGTTAATTAACCGGCTTATTTTTAAAATTCATTATTTTATTCTTTAGAACTTTCTTATTGATGGACGAGTTTCGACAAACTTTTAACAAAAACTATTTAAAAATGTCGCGAATCTAGTGGATTGGTGAGATTTCTTCTAAAAAAATAATATTAGATTTTTATACTTGAAAAATGAGAACAGTTGGCCCAGAAAATGTAGAATTATTCTTTAAATTTGGTGTCCTGATAGACATTTTGAATGTCTACCTATTGAAAAAAAAATCATTCCAATCGGTTGAAAAATTAAAGTTTGATATGAGTGCTTTCATTTCAAATGGGCCACACTGCATAAATAAATACAACTATTTGAAAATTCTGCTGCGAGAAATTAGTAAAGATAAAATTGCTCATTTCTTCCTCCATGGGATTTGGCATATGCATTGCAAACTTCATTCTTAGGCCAGAAAAAAAGTCGGAAGTATGATAGTAATATTGGAACCAAATAATTTATTTTTTCTAATAATTTTTTATTGAGTGAAAAAAAAATTGTTATGGGCATTATTGTGACAAACTGATAGGGGTTGTAAAGACAGTTCAAGCAATTTTGCGTCAACCCCTATAAGTTAAATATCTTAACTGCGTAATTCCCCCACGCCTATTGGCCTGCTGTGTCATAATCGGATGATCATTCGAATTTCAATACGGAACATCAGATTTTTTAAATAATGTGATTATGCCCGTTACCTAATTATTGTGACTATGTGACACGATGTGGCGAATCAAAGTTCACAAAAAAGTAAACACAGCAAGCCAGTGTGCGCAGGAATATAATAAACACTAGCTCGTTTCCCCACCACCTTAGAGGCAGAGCGTCCGGCGCGTTTTTTTCATAGTGGCCTGTCCTTCAGGCCTAGTTCACCTTTTAAAAGTTAAAGTTCCAGAATAATAAATTGCTTCTATGTCTAAATGAAAAATCGAACTCATTTCCAGATTAGAAGCAGTTCTGGACCATAGGTTGAAATCGAATTGCAGCGTCTTCGGTACAATTCAAATGGTGAACAGAAGGAAATCTAATATTTTGTTGGTTCCTGCGTATCCTAGGAACCATATCACACTGGATATGTGTGCACAAGTCCTAGCACTGGACTTACAAGTACCGTTGTGACCTAAGATGGGCTGATCTTCTAGATTATCATTCTCGGTGTCTCTAAAAACTGCCCATAACATAGGTTCCTTGAAATTTCTGAAAATATTTGAAACCCCAAAAAATTCTGTTCTTCAATGGATTGGTGAATCTCAAGGGTTTTCAACTGACCCCCGCTCCATTAAAGAAATTGGGTGGATGACTGTCACCTTGAGGGGGGTGCAGGAGTGGTGATTTTTCATGTCACAGAGTGTCTTTTCGAAAACATAACTCGACGTTTTTCTTAAAAAATAATAACGTAGAAAATTATAGTATCCGTTACTTCAGGACCTCACTGTATAAAACATCGTAACCATGTTTCCGACTTATGGCTTTTTTTTCTAGTCTTGAAATCAGTTTTTCTTCCTACATGCCAATTCCCATAAACGAGAAAATGAACAAAATTTCCTGTGTTTTTCTGCAAGTTTTCCAGTTTCATATAGTATGATAAGCACGAACTAGACTTAAGGCTTTTTATACGACAGACTTTCACATTAATAAATTTCTATTGCACATTATTTCGTTCACGAGAAAGTTTGCCGGAAAACGAAAAAAATATTCACAAAATTTTCCGTCCGGAAAATATATTTCAACAGCTGACCGGTATATGGGAATTTTTTTTCGAGTTCCTAACGATATTAAATTTCATTCTGTTGATTGCCATAAGCGAGAAAATGCATCAGCAACCACAAGTTCGCGCCCCTATTTCAACCCTTTGAGCACGTGCAAATCTTATGGCTTTGGTTCTTCACTATTAAATTGTTATACCTATTCATGTGTTAAAATGCCATAAACGAGAAAATAAAAAAAATCAATTTTTTTCTGCAAAAGGAAAATGAATTTTCTATATGCCTAGCACACGTCCGATCGCTAAATTTTCAATTTGTGGGCTCAACACTGACATAATTTTCAGTGGTTAAAATCCCAGAAGAGAGAAAATGAGTCAGCAAAATCTGTCGTTATCTGACGGTCTATTAGTCTGCGTACATGCTAAAATTGTTATACCCAAACTGACTGTTGTTTCAAGGAATTTTTAGAATTTTATTTATAATGTACCTACTACTTCTTATTTCAACTCTCACTATTTTACTGACTAATTTTGAGTTGATATTTTATGAACAGTTGTTGAATAAATACCTATCTTTATTGAAATTTCACTACACTATATATTCCTGCAGTTTACTCATATTTTTATGGAGTATCCAACGTCAGCATTTCAATACGTTATGAAATTTTCAATGATAAAAAAGCTTGTAGCGAGAAGTATCTATATATTTCTCATTATACATCAGTGGCCACGTCCTATCATATCACCCTGTAGTACGGTTCATCCGTCGATCGGTACGTGTTGTTCAAAGCTGTTCGACTCCCCAACCCATACCTCTATGCGTATCTTGCCAGTACTAGTCATAAGCGTTTGTACGTTCGTGAAGTGCGGAGTGTGTGTGGCTGTTTCCATTCGACAATGCCGAGACGTGACAAAAGGAAGGCGCAAAAAAGGTTGGACACCTTGAAACGTAAATTGCGGAAGCTGGAGCAATGTTTCGATAGTTCAAGTGAGTACTCATACGTAAATTTATTTTCAGCACACGTTTCTATCAGGCTTCTTCCACATAATGTGGTTTTTCAACAGCCACTCACAGTTTAACGACTTGTGAGAACCTATCAAGGTTGATAGCAGTTTCTCATGAACTGATTAATGAGTAATATCATTATTTTGCTTCTATAGCATAATTCCAAGGGTAATACTTTGGAGAACGGATTTTCCACTAACATTTTCCATGGTATCAATAGCCTGGAGAATTTTACAAAAGACTTTATTTTGTCAACAGGTGCTGACGACACGTCCAGTTCGAGTGACGCAGAGGTGGCCTCCGATTCAGGGGGATCTATTAAAAGTGCGAGGCCACAGCACGTGGAACCAAATGTTATTATTTCCAATCCAGCGGGTAATCCCCAGGATGCTATTACCAATATACTAGGCAAAAGCCCAACCCCTGACAATGTGTTGGGGCCAGGTATAGCCCAGGGTTTAGGCGAGAGGTGGCACGATTACCTCATCTCTGGGTTGGACAACGAGAGTCGACAGGCTCTCATTCTCCAATGGAATAGTCCAAGTAATTGCTTGGCTCTCGGTGCCCCAAAACTAAATCCCGAAGTAGTCACTTTACTTTCCCCAGTTGAATGCAAAAAAGAAAGCTTTTTGCAAAACTGCAAAACATCATGGGCAAGGAACTATCTGCTTTGGGCACTGCTATCACGAAAGCGATGGCTCAAGAGGGTTTTGATCATTCTCTTCTCTCTGCGATGGTCGATGCAGGAAAACTCGGAACAGACATGCATCATACCATTTCTTCACACCGAAAACTTAATTTGAACAATCATTTCAATTTGTCGGTACAAAAAGTAGCTGGTCATCAAAAAATTGATGAGTAACTATTTGGGGCAGATTTTGCGGAGAAATGTAAATCGACAAAGTCAATGGAGAGCACGGCAAAGGAGTTGTTGAAGGCTTCCATCAAAATTTAAAAAACTTCCAGCGCCCATCTTACAAGAAACGACTAAAACCGGAAGAAAGGAGGGGGGAGGAGTATCGCCGGGACAGACGAGCACCGAGGACAGACAAACCGAAATTCAACATTCGTTGGAGCAGGCAGAAACGTTAGAGGTAGGATTTTATGGTGGTAGAATCAGTAGGTTTTTTGCAATGTGGCAAAATATAACCACAGAAAAAACTATTTTAACTTGGGTACAAGGTTATAAAATACCTTTTACTCAACAACCCAGGCAATTGAAATTTCCCCCCTACAAAACCTTCTCCTGAATTGTCTTCTTGCGTCAATGACTTATTAACAATAGGAGCCATTGAACGCAGTTTTCATTGTGAAGGGGAGATCTTATCTCCATATTTTTTACGAAAGAAGAAAAACGGGACAAACAGATTCATATTGAATTTAAAAGAACAAAATAAATATTTGGTTTACCCACATTTTAAACTCGAGGACTACAGATAGGCAAAAAATTTGCTAACTGAAAACTGTTTCATGAGTAAAATAGACCTCAAAGATGCTTATTATTTTGTTTTGGTAGACAACAGTTCTCGAAAATATTTAAAATTTAAATATAATAACCGACTTTACAAATTTCGAGTTTTACCTATGGGGTTGGCGTGATCACCATACGTTTTTACAAAACTTTTCAAGCCAATAATCAATCGTTTGAGATCAATGGGACACAAATCGGTTATTTACCTGGATGATTGGTTTCTCACGGGGGAAGATCGAGAAAAAATTTCTTCTAACATCACGGATTCCGTGAATTTGTTGACATCTCTGGGGTTTATTGTCAACAGAGAAAAAAGCGTATTGGAACCAATACAAACAATCGGATTTTTAGGTTTTAATTTTGAAAGCAAATCCATGACTATGTCTGTTCCTACTAAAAAATCCCAATCCATTTCTCAATTGTTGAAAGTTTTCCAGAAAAAAAGCAACGCGACAATAAGGTTTTTTGCAAATTGATTGGGATGTTAGTGGCTGTATGCCCAGCCGTACCATTTGGCTGGGTTCACATTGAACATTTCGAAAGGGAGAAATTTTTAGCCCTCAAAAAATCTAATGGTAGTTACGACAGAAAAATGAAAATTTCCCCTTTTTTGAAAACAGATTTTGTTTGGTGGTTGGAAAATGTACAGCATGCTAAAATGAATATAAAAACGCCTAACTATGCTCTTACTATTTTCACCGATTCTTCCATTTCAGGGTGGGGAGCCCGAGGCTTTTGGCAACCCGCAGAAAGTTCAAATCATATAAATCTGTTAGAACTCATGGCTGTCTTCAATGGTCTCAAATGCTTCGCAAAAAATTTCAACAATTGTGACATTTTGTTAAGAGTCGATAATACCACAGCGATTAGTTATTTGAACCGTATGGGGGGAATTCAATATCCAAAATTAAATTACATCACTAGGCAAATCTGGGAATGGTGCGATGGCAGAAATATTAAGATTTTTGCGTCGTACATCAACACAAAGGACAATGTGATAGCAGACAGATAATCACGATCTACCAATATTGAAACAGAGTATAGTATCAACTCTAGAGCTTTCACAAAAATCACAACGCAACTTGGGACCCCAGAAATTGACTTATTTGCTTCCTATGTAAATAAAAAATGTAAAATATTTGTGTCATGGCACCCCGATCCTGAATCGCAAGTGGTCGATGCTTTCACATTGTCTTGGTCAAATGTCTATTTTTATGCTTTTCCGCCTTTCCCTCTTCTGCCTAACGTTATCAATAAAATAATATCTGATAAAGCTGAAGGTATTGTTGTTTTTCCACTTTGGAAAACACAACCTTGGTTCCCAAGACTGACAAGTCTCATTATATCAGAAATGGTAATTTTTGAGGCAAATAAAAATTTATTTCTGTCCCCTTTCAGGACACCACACCCTCTGTGAAAACAACTTTCCCTGGGGGCAGCAGTTTTGTCCGGGAAGCATATTTACGAAAGGGAATGCCAGAGTCAGCGGTAGACATTACAACTGCTTCTTGGAGCCCTTCCTCTATGAAGCAATATTCTTCAACATATAAAAATAGTGGATTTTTTGTGGGGGCACAGATGTTTTTGAATCAGATTCTAACAAAGTAATAAAAATTTCAAAGCAGGAATATGGGGCTAAGTACAATACCCTAAATACTCATAGATCTGCTCTGAAAACTGTATTACAATTTCAAGACGAAACCATGATCAACAGATTTCTCAAAGGAACTTTTAAAAAAAGACCAACATTCCTAAGATATAACGAAACTTGGGATCCAGGCCCTGTTCTTGATTATATAGAAACAGAAATACCATTGTAAACTCTATCTTTGGAGAAAATAACATACAAATTGGTAATATTGCTAGCTTTGACAACCGCGCAAAGAGTGCAAACCCTTTCGAAAATAAAACTTTCAAATATATCTATTTCAAATGAGAAAATTGAGATAAATATACGGGATCTTCTCAAAACTTCGGCACCTTAAAGATGCCAACCAAAAATTACGTTGCCATATTTTCGAGAAAAACCAAACCTCTGTGTTGCATCAGTATTGAAAGCTTATTGGGAAAAGACACGAGAGCTCAAGGGTTCGGAAGATAGGTTATTAATAACCATTAAAAAACCGCACAAACCTGCAACAACTCAGACGATATCAAGGTGGATAAAATCTGGGTTAAAATTAAGTGGAATTGACACTGAAAAATTTAAAGGGCATAGTACACGACATGCGGCCGCAAGGCAAGGCTTAAACATTGATGCTATTAAGAATGCGGCGGGTTGGTCGGCAAATTCCAACACATTCCTCAAGTTTTATAATTTGCCCATTAGAGATGATACAACATTCGTTTCATGTTTGTTAAAATAATTTGTTACATTGATTGATGGGAAAAAAAATGTTATCATAATTTATTTTTGTGTTTCTCTACAGACATGTTCACATGTTCAAGATCTGTTTGGAATTTTGTTGAAATGGAATTTTGTTGAAATGCAATTTTGATTTTGGTTATCACAAACAGACATAGCAAGATATTACATACACTTTTTGATCGCGGGGCTCTAAACATCTACAGGGTGATATGATAGGACGTGGCCACTGATGTATAATTAGAGGTTAAACGACTTACCTTAAGGAAGTTCAATCCTCAATTATACGAAGTGGCCACGTCCGAGAATATCACCCCACCCACCCGGGTAACCCTAAAAACCTGGCGATCAAAAAGTACAACTCTCTCCAAACGTTATGACTAGTACTGGCAAGATACGCATAGAGGTATGGGTTGGGGAGTCGAACAGCTTTGAACAACACGTACCGATCGACGGATGAACCGTACTACAGGGTGATATTCTCGGACGTGGCCACTTCGTATAATTGAGGATTGAACTTCCTTGAGGTAAGTCGTTTAACCTCTGATTTTAAATAAAATTTAAAATCACCTCAAGATTTATTCAGGAGACAAGCTTTTATATGGAGAAAACAGATAATGGTGATAAGTATTCTTTGTAAAATTGTATTGATTTAATTTCAATATTAGCGTGAGGTTGTCGTATTAATTTTAATCAATATGATTTTTTATAATTTGTTGAATAGTCGTGAAATGATTTTCAACCAGTATGCTACCATTGCTTTTTATCTCTAGAAACGATATGAGAGGATTATTAGTATTGCAATATTTTTTCTAGATGTTGGAAGCAATATTAAGACAATATTGTTCTATCGATATTGGTAAATTGAATCAATAATGACTTAAATATAAGTCAATATGATTTGTTGAGTGACGGCGAAATAATATTCCACCAATGTGCAATCAATCTTAAATGAAGAATCTCGGGTTCTATGACTTGAAAGATCCAACACGAGTAATTGGATTGATCTTCCAATTATGTATATTTCCTTGGGAATTCACATTCCAGTTTTATTGAAAGCCCGATGTACTTTTTCTCCTTTACTAAACAGTGTAATCCATATAATTTACAAAGGTTGCACTAAATTCATCAATTTTGTAAAAACACTTTTCACAGATTCTCATGAAATAAACTGGAAATATGCGCACTATTTCAATCACTCATTCGGTACATCAACTTAGGGTAGATTACTGAGAGTCTTATTACTTTTCAATAACTATAAGCTATAAGTGATATTTTCTAACGAGATCAAATTAATTTTATAATGGCTGTGACATAAGCCGAAAGCAAGCCGAACGTATCAAGAAAGAGACGTCACCATGACTGGAGTCTATTTCAAAAAGCGACAATTACATTATTCAATTCCACCAACTGTCAATCGAAAAAACACTAATACCAACAACGGAAAAACCGAAAAAATTGCTGATTGGTGGTATGTATGTTAGTCTGCGTACATTCTTAAAATGTTTTACCCAAACTGAATGTTGCTTCAAAGAATTTTTTAGAATTTTTTTTATAATGTACTACTTCTTATTTCTACTTCCACTATTTTACTGACTAAAGTTTATCTATTTATTTCTTTTTTCTTTTTCTTCTGATATGTATCTTAGTCTGTTCATTTCGATTAATGCGTCTTTGTTGCACGGTCGCCTGCCTGTTAATTCACCGTCGGAAATTTTGCCAAATTTCCACGCCATTTCTATCTAGCTTTCAAGGGAAGAAGAAACCGTATCATTCACTGGTCAGATAATTTTCCCTATTTTAACGGATTTTTTTTGTTTCTCGACTATTAGGCTTCGTTATCCGAAATAGTAAAGAATTTTCATCTATCAAGGCAAAAAAAGCAATCTTTTTTTCTTTAGTACATTCCAGGCTTGAATACTGCAGTACCCCAGGTAGCACATCATATCGGCTGAATCTTGGTTCCATATTGGGCCAATATTGATATATTGTACATGAAAATTCAATATTGGTCCAATATGGGTGAATATTCAAAAAACAATATTATATTAATAACATTGGTGGAATATTGGTTGAATAATTTCTACCAATATCGATAATACAATATTGGTTATATATTGTTTTCCACATCCAGAATAAATATTGCAATCCAAATATTCCAGTCATATCGATTATAGGGGAAAAAACTATATTGTATTTCCAAGTTTGTTAGAATATTGGTTGAATATCATTTCCACTTTATTTGACAAATTGTAATAACTCATATTGGGTCAATATTGGTTCAATGATATTTACCAATATCGATAAAACAATATTGTCTTCACATCGTTTTTAACATCTACAATAAATATCGCTATCCCAATATTCCCCTGATATCGATTCTAGGAATAAAAACTATATTGTATCTCCAAGTGTGATTACACATTGGTTGAATATCATTTCGCCAATATTCAACAAATATTATGAATTAATATTGGGTCAATATTGGTTCAATAATATTTATCGATATCGTTTAAACAATATTGTCTTCATATTGTTTCCTACATCTAGATTGAAATGAAATTTGAATATTGGGCGAATATTCAATGAAACATATTGAAATTATATCATGATCAAACTTAGATAAAAATCCGCTAGATGGCTCTACATATACAACGTCTTCTAAAACCTACGAAAGTATATTAAATACTTCCTTTACCTTGTTTTCAAGACAGCTCACTCGGTGGTTATGGCGATCAAAAGACAGACTCTGGTGTGACCTTCTTCAACTAAAGGACATTTAATAATTTACCAAGGTATATTGACATCCACCAATATATCCAAATGATATTGTACCAATATCGATAAATATTGTACCAATATCGATAAATATTGTACCAATATCAATAAATATTTTGAGGCCATTATTGCTTCAAGAATATTCCACCAAAACTATTTCTAAAATATTCAAACAATATTCGACCAATATCGCAAAATGTTCACATACTACTTCTCGACAATATAACTTTTAAATATTGTGCCAATATTGTCAGAATATTGTATCAGCGATATTGTACCAATATCGCCGAACATTTTGAGGCCAATATTAGTTCAAGAATATTTTGCCAATATTATTCAAGTAATATTGGACCAATATCGCCGAATGTTCACATTTTTTTTCTCGCCAATATTGCATTTCCAATATTTCGCCAATATGTTCACAATATTGTACCAATATTTTACCAATATAGGTGTGCTACTTGGGACTGTTTGGAATCCATTCCAAAAAAAAATATATCGATTCTGTAGAGAAAATTCAACATAAGTCTCTTAAATTTCTATATTTAAAAAAAACGTGGCACCTATGATCTCCAACTTCTACTAGACGAATTCGAGCTTATAGACCGGGGGATAGTGACAGATTTTGGGACACGATTTTACTCAGTATGCCTTTTGGAGGGCAGTACTGTCCGTATATCCTCGTGATAATAATGCATGAATCAAAAAGTGGTCGTAGGTTCTTCATATTGAAAAATAATAATAATATCTTCGAAAAATTATGTGTTTCGGTATGATTCCAATCAGGTTTCCATGTGTTTTGTAATAAAGTAATAGACGTAAAATACTCGAAAAACCATTGGCATACCATCAGGATGGGCGGATAATTCTTTTTTCCAAATACAATTTCACGTGACCATACCAGCCATTCGGACCCAACCTGACGGCTTGTCAATCGTTTTTCGAGTATTTTAGTTCTATTATTATTTCATCACGAAACACATGGCAGTCTGATTGAAATCGTACCCGAATAATAATAATAATTAAAATTATTATTATTATATTTTAATATGAAGAACCTACGACGACTCTTTGATTCATGCATCATTATCACGAGGATATACGGACAATACTGTCGTACAAAAGGCATACTGAGTAAAATCGTGTCCCAAAATCTGTCATTATCCCCCGGTCTATTACTACCCTGAGGAAGCCTAGGGATATTTCCGACCTTACATTCCTTTACAAAGTCATACATAATTTTTTTGACTCACCACAATTATTAGCCTTAGTTAACTTCAATGTGCCGCGAATCACTTCGAGATCGAACATAACTTTTCACATAGATGTAACTAACTCTTAACATCATTTCCACAGTCCGTTGTTCCATATACAGGGCAATTCAAATTCGACCCCCACCATTGGATCTCCTAAACTACAAGAGATACGTCGAAGCTTAAATTGGGGCAAAGTTGCGTATTCTGGTGCTTAACAAAATACTATTTTGAAACTTGGAAAATTCCGAGTATTTCCTGAAATTTCGGGAAAAAACTGAAAATCAGAATTTTCGTTTTTATTTTTTTCTATCGTTATTTGACAACATAGCTCAAAACCAAAAGTACATTTTCATTGATACTTTTTTTCAGCTACACGTTTTCATGTTCAGATTTACTATCCGACGTTTCGTCTTCTGGCATTCATCATCAACTTTTTTTTCTGTTACCGGCGCCATAGTGTTTTTTTATACAGAAAAATAGTGATTCTCATTCTGATTTCATTGATGCATAATTTGTTATGATTTGCACTTCTGAAACCACAGATATTAAAAAAAAAAACAACTCCATCTGAGATGGTCATGACTCCATCGAAAAATTTTGTTCAATAAACACTAGTTGTCAGAACTCATTAAACATCATGAGTTTGCACAAATACTTCAGTCGAAATGTCCTCATTCTCAAATGAAGAAAAACGAGATATGTTGAAACTTTACTATAAATTTGATAGGAATAGTACGAAAACAGCACAAATTTATTTTGAATTATAACCGGAAAGACAACAGCCGGATAGAACATTATTCGGAATTTTTGACAAACACTTGGCTGAGTACGGTGCGTCTCAAAAACCAAGAATGAAATGTGGAAGCAGAATGGAACAAAATATTAGACGTAACTTATTAGCCGAGGTAAAATAATTGTTCATTCCATATTCGAAAAAGAATAATTATTTTTGGTACTTTTTTAGATAAATGCAGATCCTTCCAAATCGAGGGAGCGTTTGGAGGGAATTCAAAAAAAGTGGGTTGAAATGTTATAAGATACATATTTCACAAAAATTACATCCAGGTGATCCTGAGAGAAGGATGGAATTTTGTAGCTGGCTCTCGAATAGGGTAGACCCTACAAACTTCTTGAAAAACATTATTTGGACGGACGAAAGTACTTTTTCGAACTGTGGTGTTTTTAATAGAAATAATGAGCACATTTGGAGTTAAAATAATCCACGACACTTCAGACAAGTCAGACCACAAGTTCGGTTTCGTTTGAATTTGTGGGCTGGAATTTATGACGACCGACTACTTGGACCTCATTCCTTCTCTAATACTTTGAACGGGGAAACCTATCTTCGGTTCTTAAGAAACGAATTCGAAGAATATATGGATACGTTTCCCCTTGTTCATTATAACAGCTGCTGGTTTCAGCATGACGGCGCTCCTCCACACAATAAAAGAGCAGTTTGCGAATATTTACACCAAAGATTTCCTAATAGGTGGTTAGGAAATTCTGGACCAGTGAGGTGGCCGGCGAGGTGACCTGACCTTACAGTTTTGGATACTTTCTTGTGGGGCACTTTAAAGAACAGAATCAATGGAGAACAAGAATATGACACAATATCATCACGCAATTCAGGTCTATCAGAAGAAGGGATATTGTTCCCAGGTAGCACATTATGTAGGCTGAATCTTGGTCCATATTGGGCCAATATAGATATATTGTAAATGAAAAAATAATATTGGTCCAATATGCGTGAATATTCATAAAACAATATTAAATTAATAATATTGGTGGAATATTGGTTGAACCTGTTTTGAATGAAGATTGTCCCATGTAATATTGGGTCAATATTGGTTGAATAATTTCTACCAATATCGAAAATACAATATTGTCCATATATTGTTTTCCACATCTAAAATACATATTGCAGTCCCAATATTCCAGTCATATCGATTATAGGGATGAAAAACTATATTGTGTTTCCAATTTTGATGGCACATTGGTTAAATGTCATTTCAACTATATTCAACAAATTGTAAGAACTCATATTGGGTCAATGATATTTACCAATATCGATGAAACAATATTGTCTTCATATTGTTTTCAACATCTAGAATAAATATTGCAATCCCAATATTTCCCTCACATCGATTCTAGTAATAAAAACTATATTGTATATCCAAGTGTGATTACACATTGGTTGAATATCATTTCGCCAATATTCAACAAAACTTATCAATTAATATTGTGTCAATATTGGTTTAATAATATTTACCGATATCGTTAAAACAATATTGTCACCATATTGTTTCCTACATCTAGATTGAGATGAATTTTGAATATTGGCCGAATATTCAATGAAGCATATTAAAATTATTTCATGATCAAACCTGAATAAAAATCCGCTAGGTGGCTCTATATATAGAACGTCTACTAAAACCTACGGAAATATATTAAATACTTTCCATAAATTGTTTTCAAGACAGCTCACTCAGTGGTTATGGCGATCAAAAGGCAGTCTCTGGTGCCACCTTCATCAACTAAATGATATTTAATAATTTACCAAGGTATATTGACATCCACCAATATATCCAAATGATATTGTACCAATATCGATAAATGTTTTGAGGCCATTATTACTTCAAGAATATTTCACCAATACTATTTTTGAGATGTCTAAACAATATTCGACCAATATTGAAAAATGTTCACATTTTACTTCTCGACAATACAACGTTTGAATATTTTGCCAATATTGTCAGAATATTGTACCAGCGATATTGTACCAATATCGCCGAATACTTTGAGGCTAATATTGCTCCGAGAATATTTTGCCAATATTATTCAAGTAGTATTGGACCAATATCGCCGAATGTTCACATTTTTTTTCTCGCCAATATTGCATTTCAAATATTTCGTCAATATGTTTACAATATTGTACCAATATTTCACCAATATAGGTGTGCTACTTGGGTTAGGGCTGTTCTTAACTTGAGACGACGAGCTCGGTTATGTATTCAAGAGGAAGGCCATCATTTCGAACACTTGTTGTAATACTTTTTGTGCATTTTTTACAAGCTCATGATTTCATTCTTGTTTTTTGAAACGCACCGTATTCAGCCAAGAATTTGCCCAAAATTCCGAATTATGTTCTATCCGGCTGTTGTTTTTCCGGATATAATTCAATATAAATTTGTGTTGTTTTCGTAATATTCCTATAAAATTTATAATAAAGTTTCAACATATCTCGTTTTTCTTCATTTGAGAATGAAGACATTTTGACTGAAGTATTTGTGCAAACTTATAATGTTTAATGAGTTCTGACAACTAGTGTTTATTAAACAAAATTTTTCGATGGGGTCATGACCATTTCAGATGAAGTTGTTTTTTTTAATATCTGTGGTTTCAGAAGTGCAAATCATAACAAATTATACATCAATGAAATCAGAATGAGAATCACTATTTTTCTGTATAAAAAAACAATATGGCTCCCATAACAGAAAAAAAAAGTTGATGATGAATGCCAGAAGACGAAACGTCGGATAGTAAATTTGAACATGAAAGCGTGTAGCTGAAAAAAAGTATCAATGAAAATGTACCTTTGGTTTTGAGCTAAGTTGTCAAATAAAGATAGAAAAAAATAAAAATGAAAATTCCGATTTTCAGTTTTTTCCCGATATTTCCGGAAATACTCGGAATTTTCCAAGTTTCAGAACAGTATTTTGTTAAGCACCAGAATACGTAATTCTGTCCCAATTTAAGCTTCGACGTGTCTCCTGTAATTTAGGAGATCCCAATGGTGGGGGTCGAATTTGAATTGCCCTGTATGTAGACAGTTCAATGGGTTAGAAAATGTAGATATATTTTTCCACTTCACTCACCCAGTTTAAAAAAACCCTTTCTCAACATATCCCAAATTTGTTAATTATTATTTAAGACTTGAACATCTAACAAAAATGGATCACAATAATTACTGTTATATTCTCCAGCTAGTGGATTTATATTCTGTTTGGATGTATCAAAAATAAATAATTCATAATTTGCGATACACATTGATTCCTAACCAATTTCACCTGATATCATACTGTCTTCCCAATGAATATCCTGAACATACTCGACGAAGGTAATCGTTGTGAAATATGTAGAAATGACTCCAACCAAGAGACAGATAAATCTTGCATTCTGAGTACAACGGAATATCGAACAGACACAAAACCAGCAGCAGGTGAATAATGCCTTGGAATATTTCATTCGAAATTGAGTTTCTGTCATGATGGCGACACGACATTCAACCGAGTCACTCTAAATTATTCCTTGTTGTCAGCTTCTTACCTCATTTCCTCTACTACAAGGAAGATTGATACCAGGTGACGAAGCAACTTTTATTTCCAACCCATTTAATAGAGACGCCATATCTCTTTCGATGTCTACTGAATAGCCATGCGTTCTCCTAAAAAATTATACCAACAAATAGCGAGAATGACTAAGAAACCCAAATTCAGTAATTTTCTCTTTGTGATCCTAACAATTTTCCAGAAGGGCATTGCAATCATCACATGAAAACTTGGGTTTTGGGTAACTTTTTGAATTTACTGTCATGTTTGAATAGTCATAGTGTAATAGCAATCGCCATTCAAAAAACGGATATTTTTGCAATTTTAAGCCAATTTACCATTTTAAAATCTTCACTGCTCCAAACGTATTTATACGTTCTTATAAATTTTTTATTGAATAATGTGACTCATACAAAATATGATTTATAGCAAGTCCGTACAACAGAATGTATAAAAATAAAATGTATAGAACAAACAAACAAACTTACATGTATAAATATTAAAATTTTACTAGCACTTGTCCATTTTTTTCATATAAGTTATGTGGAAATTATTATATAAATCAATGAACAAATACCATGTTACAAACAAAACGATTTCATTTAAAATTACTGACAGTCATATACAAAAAAGTTATGTTAATTACAAAAAAATCAGTACTACAATGTAATATCTAAAGTCATCAGCCGTGAAACAGTAGTTAGGAAACTCTTCTACTGAATAAAAGCATTTCTGAAGTAGGAATTCTTTGATTTTTCGTTTAAATGGAAAGTCATTTACTTGTTTCATTTCAGTCGGCATTTTATTATCAAATTCCAAACTGCAATAGCTCACTGCTCCGAACGTACATCTACGATTCAGTCCAAGTAAATAAACGTATTGCCTGAAAATGAGCCGCATGGAGAAGGAGCCAGCGCAGAGGAATTGCGCAGTGAAAAGGTTGAAACTTTTCGAGTGCTCTTGACTCTGACACAGTTAGTCCAACTGTCCAAGTCCAAGGCAAGCAGCAGTGAAAGCGCTTGAACTGCTTCAAATCTTGGGCAGTATGGAACTGCAGAGACACCTTAAACCGACTGGCGCAACGCAACAATGTTACCCTAGTCTGGATATCAGGTCACACAGGCCTAGAAGAAAACGAAATAGCGTATGCCCTAGCAAAAGGGGGGGCCGAAAAAATGTTCACTGGACCAGAACCGGTAATCGGTTTAGCATATAGAACTGCCAAGAATGTCATAACAGCTTGGGCAGACAATAAAAGATTCTAGTACTAGCGTAGTCTACCATGCCTAGCCCATTCCAAAGCATTCATTGCTTGTACAATGAAAAACAGGACTCTGACAAACTGCTAGAATTCAGTAGAGCGAATCTCAGAGTTATAGTAGGTTTGCTTACTGGCCACTGCAAACTCGAAAATTACATGCATAAAATCGGACTTGCACAAGATGCAGAGTGTCGGCTATGCATGGAGGATGATGAAACGGCTAAACGCATTCTGTGTACATGCCCTGCAGCGGCCAGAACCAGATTCTCAATATTTGGCGATACGACAGTAAGGCCAGAAACCTGGTAATTTTTCCAATACATTCCTCAAGAGAAATATAGTCACAGGGTGAGCCACAATAGGCCATTAGCCGCAGTGGAGGGCCTGATATGGGCCTACTAACGTTCAAACCTAATCTTACCTAGTCCAACTGAAAAACTCAATGAATGATAGTTGTAGAGCAGTCAGTTTTGTATCCTTTCAAGCGTTCTCATAGTAAAAATCCATAAATTTCCGTCATAGAGTTTTCACTATATCAGTCCTTCATCCTACACCTGAGCTGGTATGACTAAATGATGTTCTTAATGAGCTGAAGTAGTGATCAAGAGGATGGATCTGGATTTGAAGTGTTATAGGCCTTGCTCAGGTCGAATCAAGCTCCATTCTGTCGGGTTTGTTTCAGTTCCCAACTATTTTTGAAGCATCTGATGTATGAAGAATCCGGGAAGATAATTTGTTGGGTGCTTACCGCAGACTTGAGAAAATGTTTGTTCCTCAACTTGTCTAAAATTCTAACCTCTTAAATTTTTCTCCATAGTTGCTCTGCGCTATAGCACTATGGAAGTGCTATTGCTTTATCCCACTATAAAGTATAATAACTAACTAATACATTTGGAATCTAAAAACGTGGTCAAATAGGGAGTTTGTAGGTAAGCTGATGTATAAAAGGTGATTAACTGAACAGTGTTGCCAACTACATAAACTCAACACTGGAGATTATGGAAATTACCAGGTTTGTCAAACTTATAAATTCAAGAGTGGAAACCTACATAAATCGATTTACTCGTTGAGGGTTGTACAACAAAACTGAACGGGATCAACGAAATCTTCTAAAAAGGTTCAATATCAGCACGCGAGTTTCTACCTTCTATCAGCCCTGAAATTGTCATAATAACTAATATCAATAACATTATGTAATTTTACATTCCCGTTTTGAACATACCCTGGTATCATCAAATGAAGTTGTTGAGTACGAAAATTTTTTGAAATCTGCAGAACTTCGATTTTTTGTTATCCAATCTTTCAATATCTATTTTAGAGATGCTAGCTTTCTTTGACATGTATAGTTTTTCCAATATCGACTAAAATGTGAACCATAGAGTTGAGTATTTATAATTATTATGAAAAAGTCTTGAAGATTGAATAAGTAAAACGTTTTCTGAAAATGACTTCAACTTTCTTGAGTCATTTTTCCTCTCATAACTGGATCATAAATAATTATATAATATGTAAAACCTGGCTAGAT
Organism: Chrysolina oricalcia; assembly: GCA_944452925.2. Classification (NCBI taxonomy): domain Eukaryota; kingdom Metazoa; phylum Arthropoda; class Insecta; order Coleoptera; family Chrysomelidae; genus Chrysolina; species Chrysolina oricalcia. Next base: position 51,603,746 of record OX101822.2, read on the forward strand.
TACAGATTTTTATCAGTAAATACAAAAAAACTGTTTATTTACCATTCGGTTGCCTTGAGACGTTTCTTCCAAACTATGATATAACCATACAAAATTCTTTCACAATAAGACCTGCAAATTAAATCAAATACTTGGAAATAATGCTTAATGTTTATCAGAGTTTGATGGAATCTCATTTGAGTTATGGAATCATAGGTTGGGGAGGCATTTTAAGAGTACACTATAACGCAATACAGGTTTCGCGAAATAAATTTTTGAAATTACTGCTTAACAAACACCATAGGTATCCCACTGACAAACTTCATACCGAAGCGAAGGTTTTAGATATCCGACAGATATTTTATTTGCACATAAAAATGAGGCAATACTCAAACAGAGGTGCATTACAACGCCGTACACATGTCTACAAAACAAGAAACAAACCATAGTATATTACGCACATTATGAACAAAAACATTGGACAGAGAAGTTATTTGTACTTAGGAACTAAATTATATAACACCTTGCCAGAGAATATAAAAAGTGAAAATACACATAAAAGATTTAGGACTGAAGTTAATAAAATATATAATGGATAGGCCAAGAAGGGACATACATGAATTAATTTACAATCTGTGATTGACGATTATCTGATTACGTGCTTTGATTGTGATGCCATAGTTATGCAATGATCATTTTTATGTTATGTGAAATCACTATATTATTTTTATTTGTTTCATGTTTCACTACTGAATTTTATGAATAGATATTCATCAGATGCATATAGCTTTGAGTACTGAATTCTTTTTTTATATTTTAATCATATTTTAATATTCTCACCACGAACAAACTATCGTTCAGATAGTTTCTGTGGTTTTATACGTGTTTATTGAAGTTTCTTATTTTAATTTTTATCTGTTACGAACTACATACATACATACATATCATATTTCTATATTGAATTATTTATCAAGCTTTTCCCCGATATAATATCAGGAGTGGATATCAACTCATACTCGCTCAACTTTCCACTGAAATCCAAGGTTTCACGGAAAAACACCATCTAATAAAAATACCCCTTTGCATCTGTAGAAAATTTACGTCAAACTGAATACGTTTCCGACAAGATACGTGACCCAGAACGTGACTTCCCGCAGGGAAGTGAAACTCTTGAAGTTGCGGTTTAAGGACAATTCCATGCAGACCCAACTTTGTGCACGAGGAAATTGTATACCGTAACCAATATCACTGAAACCACTTTCCGCTAATTCTTGTGATTTGCCAAACTTCATCCGTACACGATGTACTACGTCAAATGAATGCTGTTAGTTTTCGTTTGGTGGTAGGAGTTTTGTGGAATGGTAAGTACAGAAATAAACAAGTGACGGCTCGGGAGTTGAATGTCTCAAAAATTGAAGGACACGGAAGTTGAAAAGCCTAGAAGTTGTAAAACTATAATTGGTCATCAATTATACAGGGTGTTTCCGGAATTGGAGCAATAAATGAAATGGGTAATAGAAAACGAAAAATTAAAGCGGAATGAAAGAACACACTTTTCTCGAAAAAACCTTATCATGGAAGATATAGCTAGGACGTTGCAGTTCTCGGAAAATTCTGGCAAACTTTTGGGAACCTCTGGCCAGAGATCAACGGCCCACCTAGATGTTAACATCTGACCGAAGCGATGACAAAAAAATGCCGGCACTTATAAATAACTTTGACAATGTTGACGACGTTAAATGTTGAAAGATGGTACAGTTCCTCTTTAAGCTATTAGGTAGGTAGTCGAACTTTAAGTAAGTACCGGCTGGCATTTTGGCCTGCAAAACTGAACGGTCAGAGTTTAATGAGGCGGGATCAAACATGGAAGAAAATGGGCGGAGCGATCTGTATGTTTTTCAATTTGTGGTAATGATGTTCACAATGTCCGCAATAGATTTCAGTCAGGTATTGTCGTTCATGGTGGGGCTCTTGTTACTTACGTACCTATGATACCTTTGGGATTGAGATAATGTTATTGTTTGAGTTTCAGTATCTGTGATTTTATTTGTTAATCCTGAGGTTCATGACCAACAACGAATGAGTTTTATTTGTGAACGTGTTTGATGTCCTGAGTTTTTACAATGGCACGTTTACGGAAATAATGAACTGATTGATATGCTCCTAATTTATGGGAAAACACATCATAACTCTGAGGCAGCATCCCGTCTTTATGCAGAATGGTTTCCCAATCGTGTCCATCCCGCTGTCGTAGGTTGTAGGGCTCGAGATACAGGTGAACTAGGCACACACAGAGGCCGAGATGCCGATAGAAATAGACCTCGCAGAATAATTAATGTTGAAGAACAAATTTTGGACATTTTTGCAAATGATCCAACCTCAAGTACCCGCGGCATCGGTAGTCAGTTAGGGGTTTCGAATAAAGTTGTCTGAAGGACTTAAAAGGAGGATATGCAACATCCCTTTCATTAGAGAGTTGAAGTGATGGCAGTACGTGAACCTTCACGTAGACGTTAACGTACGAAATATAACGTTTACGGGTTGTTATGAAATTGAGTTGAAGTTGAACGTATGTCAACATGTTAATTTGTCTTTATTTTGCTTCTATGCTGTTTTCTCTGAACAACCGAATTAGAGTTCATCTTTGCAGATCTTAATAGGGATTTTGACCATATACCTCCCTTGCCAAATGCAAATCAAATTCATCCGGAATTGACTTTTCGAAATGTCATTGTTTTAAATAAAGCGAAATACCGAACAAGATCATCAAAAATGCATTAAAGAAATGATGATTGATGTAAAATTGTAAATAAAGCTTTGTCACTTCTTGATGTTATGGCTTTAAAGTCAAAATTCGCTCGTTCGCAACTCATCGGTGTGATTCGTATATTCTTCGGTTAACGTGGGTTGATTTTTAAGGTATCCGTGTGAGACCGTTAGGTTACATATGCCTGTAAACCTATTTTCAACGTTAACGTGAATAGCTGACGAATGCGCATGCGTAGATGTCAATTTGTACGTTAACGTTTACGTTCATGGCAGCACTTCAACTCTCTATTATCAGCGCGTGCAGTCTTTGCAGCGAGAAGATTATCCCCGAAGAGTTAATTTCTGTGAATGGATACTGCGTCAGCATGAACTGACTCAAAATTTCCTGAATGAAATTCTATTCACCGATGAGACAACATTCACGCGAAATGGTATTTTGAATCATCATAATTGTTGAAAATCCACATTTAACCAAACAAACGAATTTTCAACATCGATTTTCTATTAATCTTTGGGGTGCAGTGGTGAACAAAGTTTCAATAGGACTTCACGAAATGCCGCCAAGATTAGATGGGCTTTCTTATTTGGAATTTTTGCGGAACGATCTGGATGAACTTTTGGAAGATCTGCCATTGGGAATGAGACAGAGAATGTTCTTTATGCACGACGGAGCTCCTACTCATTTCCATGCAGAAATTCGCGAATTTTTAAACGGAGAATATCCACAAACAACGCCGTTCAACAGATGCGACAACAAGGTAGTTTTCAGCGTGCTTGTGATTCGTTACTTGTATGCGAGACTGCATAGAAAGTGGTGGCGGTCATTTCGAACACCTGTTGTGAAATCCAATTCCGTTTATTTTCAGTGTTTTTATTTCGGTTCTCTTCGAAGCCAAATGTAATAACTGGTAAGGTTTACGAAATAATAATAAACTTGCAACGGTGCGGAAATACGAGTAATGAACACCATACTAGGAAATAGGCGCCCTAGGAACTGACGAATGAAACCAGTGCTTCCCAAACAATCGTGCGAGAATGAGTCTATTTTTGGGAGATTTCCAAGTGCTTCAGAAAAAAACGTAAATGCTTTTTATTGTGTTATTATGTCTCATAGAATACCCCATTTCATTTATTCCTCCAATTTCGGAAACACCCTGTATGAATACACGAATTTAAGAGTAATTCGTGGAATGATTATGTCTAATTTCACATTGAATCTGTTCAAAACTATAATTGATGGTCATCAATAATCTGAATACACGACTTCAAGATGGAAAAGTAGAATTTCTCCATTCAATATCTCGTTTCGGTTTTAATGAAATATTTTCTGGATTACTGATATTACGAAAAATATTCATTTACATTTTTTGAAGAGAACGATATTGAAACTATAATTTATTTTTACTTGTCCATTACTGCTTTATAATACCTTGGCAACGGTTGCTATTAACGCCCGGGGCGTTTTGGAGGGCATTATGAATCGTAAAGTCCGCCAAACGTTTTTTTCTGTAGTTCAATAAATTATTACTCAGACAAGTTTTATTTATAACTGTACATAAAAAAGGGAGTGATTATTTTCTCTCAAATAGAAATAACAATTTTCATATGTTCCTGAAAAATTAGTTCCAAGTTTGAAGTTCTGTGAGTTGACCGATGATGAACTCCTCAATGTGCATTCGGTTGCGTTCGGATCGTTAACATTTTCTTTTTCGGAAACAGAATGGGCTAATCATTGTAGCAATTTTGTTCTTCGAGGAGGTACTTTCTTCAATAAAGCTCTCCGCTACCGTGCTACTCTTCCATTTTCCATGTAATTTTAGTGTTTCAAAGGAAGCACCACCTTGATCAAGAAGCGGTGACGACGTTCGGCGTAGACAATGTTCGATGTAACCTTTCGGGTTTTCCAAATTGAGGTATTTCGCTATGATAGAAGGATCACTTCCTATAGTATTTTTACCTACAGGTAACTCAATGCATTTATTATTTCTGTAGGTTAAAAAAAAACCTACGTTGTTTACATCCTTTTGGTCGTAGTGCAATGTACTTTTTAAGTTAAATGCTCCTATTTCGCTTTCTTCAACAATGGTGAAACTTTTTGATGTGCTGGTCTTGGTTTCTGGTACCTTGATCAGTAAAACGGCTCCTCTGTCTTCAATGTCATCAATTGTCATCTTGACCATTTCATCACGTCTTAAGCCTCCAAATACGCCCATTACCAGAACAACTTTATGTAGCAGAAAAGTATCATCTGGAGCTTTTCTTATGAAAAGTAATACTTGTCCTCCTTCCAACACCTTTGATTTTTTAGGAGTATCCTTTCGATTCAACTTTCAGAAAGGCCATCAGTTGACTGAATGTTGATTTCAGCTGTGAGTATTTGGTCCATAGACAATTTGCACTATATTTTTCAGGCTGAAATAATGTGAAATAAATAAAAAATATTCATATTTTTCATGGGATTAACTTACCTGGAAGTATGCCATTAAGACAGTTCCTTTTACGGTATTCACTCTGTTTCCACCTTTCCATTTCAAAAAATGGTCATCTGCTTCTCATATAAGTATTTGGATTTCACAGGCAGTAAATTTCCTAACGCTTTTTCAGCTTTGAGCGTCACATCTTAAGTAGCACACCTATATTGGTAAAATATTGGTACAATGTTGTGAACATATTGGCGAAATATTTGAAATGCAATGTTGCGAGAAAAAAAATGTGAACATTCGGCGATATTGGTCCAATATTACTTGAACAATATTTGCGAAATATTAAGCAATATTGGCCTCAACATATTTGGCGATATTGGGACAAATCACTGGTACAATATTCTGACAATATTGGCACAATATTCAAACGTTATATTGTCGAGAAGTGAAATGTGAATATTTTGCGATATTGGTCGAATTTTGTTTAGGCATTTCAAAAATAGTATTGGTGAGATATTCTTGAAGCAATAATGGCCTCAAAACATTTATCGATATTGGTACAATATCATTTGGATATATTGGTGGAAGTGTATATACCCTGGTAAATTATTAAATGTCTTTTAGTTGATCAAGGTGACACCAGAGTCTGCCTTTTCACCGCCATAATCACTGAGTAAGCTGTCTTGAAAACAAGTTATGGGAAGTATTCAAAATATCTTTGTTTTAGAAGACGTTCTATATGTAGAGCCATCTAGCGGATTTTTATCCAGGTTTTATCGTGATATAATTTTAATATGTTTCATTGAATATCCGGCCAATATTCAAAATTTATCTTAATCTAGATGTAGGAAACAATATGGAGACAACATTGTTTTAACGATATGGTAAATATTATTGAACCAATATTGACCCAATATTGATTGATAAGATTTGTTGAATATTGGCGAAATATATTCAACCAATGTGGGATCACATTTAGTTATACAATATAGTTTTTATTCCTAGAATCGATATGAAGGGAATAATGGGATTGAAATATTTATTTTAGATGTTGAAAACAATGTAATAACAATATTGTTTTATCGATATTGGTGAATACCATTGAACTAATATTGACCCAATATGAGTTATTACAATTTGTTGTATAAAGTTGAAATGATATTCAACCAATGTGCTGTCAATCTTGGAAATACAATATAATTTTTTATCCCTAGAATCGATGACTGCAATATTGGGATTGCAATATTCATTCTTGATGTGGAAAACAATATATAGACAATATTGTATTATCGATATTGGTAGAAATTATTCAACCAATATTGACCCAATATTACATGTGTCAATTTACATTCAAAACAGGTTCAACCAATATTTCACCAATATTTTTAATATAATATTGCTTTTTGAATATTCACCCATATTCGACCAATATTATTTTTTCATATACAATATGGAAATCAAGATTCAGCCGATATGATGTGCTACCTGGGATTCTGTAGGATCTCCATAATTATTATGTACAATTTAGTTTCCTCCACTAACAAGCAACAAGCAATTCTTACAAAAATGCAGCGTCATTTTATTAAATAAACACCCCTTAGCAACCTCTTCAATGTTTCCATGGCAATTGCATAGAAGCTCACTTGTACTCAGTTGCCGACCAGAACGCAGTAAGTACTATGAGAAGAAATTTATTAAGTACACGTCATTTGATATCATTTTTTCGTGAAAAATAAAATCTTGTATCAATCAATCTTTATTTCTTTTTTTTTGACATGGTATACATGTTTTGGAATTGTCAATCAATAAAATTAAAATTGATAATAATATACCTTACGGATTTACTACTTCATATTATAATCAGTCACGAAAACTTCCTACTGTAAAAAATAAACTATACATAAAATTATACATAAAATGTAAATGTAAATATAGAATAAGTAAAAAAACACAGATATCACATTCGACATACATCACGAGGACTAGGTTTCTATAAAATCATTAACATTATAAAAACATTTTTCCAATAAAAAATATTCCAATTTACGTTTAAATAAATACAGGTTACTAGTATTTTTAATTTCTACTGGGAGTTTGTTAAACATTTTAAGACCCACATGATTTGGTGCATTTGATTGGATTTTCCTTTTAGAAGGATTCATATGAAAATGGTACATATTCCTTGTTTCATATTCATGAACATCAGAGTTTTTTTTAATTGTTCTTTATTCTTAAAAACATAAACACGCATTTCAAAAATTAAACGACTGGGAAGCGTCAAAACATTAAACAATTTAAAAACAGTTCTACATGTTTCTCTGCTAGAAATTCCAGCAATACATCTCAAGATTCGTTTCTGGCCTATGAACACTCCTTTCGAACCAGGTGAATTACCCCAGAGGCTAATGCCATACCTAAGTCTAGATACAATAATTTGAGCATGATAAACATTCAACATCTGACCCACTTCCAACACTGATCGTAAATTGATAAAGAGAAATTTAAAAGAATTCAATTTAGAGGATAATTGCTTACAATGTGAGTTGTACAAAATGTTTTCACCAATTTTAACTTCTAGGTCGTCGATGTTTTTCTGACGACAATGAATCCGTAACATTTGTGTCTTTTGAATATTGAAAAGTAAGTCCCTACAATTAAAGAAAAATGATACTCTTTGAATTGTTTCAGTGCATTTCGATTTTAACTATCAGTATTTGTGGAAGATATCACTAATGAAAAGTCGTCTGCATATGCAGTATAGTCTCCAGTGCCAATAACCGAATCCAGATGGTTTACATACAGAATGAAAAGAATGGGGCCCAGGATCGAACCTTGAGGGACACCCATTTCAATTTCCCTGCTAACCGAGCGTATAGTTTTGATTTCTCTTTCGTGTTGAAACTGCAGCGATACAATTTGTTTTCGGTTCATCAAAAATGATGAAATCCAATTCAGCGGTATACCCCTAATGCCAAAACTCTCTAATATACCTATCAATTTTTGATGGTTCACACAATCGAATGCCTTACTTAAGTCGCAAAATATTGCAGCAGGGCATTCTTCAGCTTCAACAAATTGAGCGATTCGTTTGTAAAACGAAAACATTGCTGTAGATTTTGACATTCTAGCACGAAAACCATGTTGCCTATGGCTTATGATATTGTGCTTTTCCAAAAATGATAACAATCTATCCAAAAATGCATCTCAAATACTTTCGCGAGGCTGTGGGGGACAGTCACCGGGCGATAATTTTCCATTTTCCAAGACAGTTCGATAATTCTTCTTAAAGAGAGGAACCACTTTACCAATTTTCATATTTTGTGGAAAGACTCCAGACATAGAAGACTTGTTTACCAGAATGGTCAAGGGTTTTTTAATGACACTTAACACCTTGTTCAACACAAATCCTGGAATTTCATCCAGTCTAGCGGATTCTTTGATTTTCAACCGAGAATTCAACAAATTGTACAATTTTTCCTCTAGAAACGGTTTTAGAAACATACCAAAACAATTGAATTTATTTTTAGGTATAGCGAATTCATCGTCGCATAAAATGTTATCCACTAAATTTTTAGGAGTGTCTATAAAATAATTATTGAATTCATGTGCAATTTTTACAGGGTTTTCTTCCAAATTTCCATTTGATTTTTTCAGTAAAATATTTTTTTATTCCCCGTCGTTTGTTCGTCAGTTCAGCCACAACTTTGATAATGACATTTACGCTTTTTTTTGAGCAAAGCGGTGTGCTTCTTTTTCGATTCTTTGTAAAAAATTCGCAAGTTTGGATGAAATTTTTGTAGTATGCACCACGAGCGTTACTAGATCCTAACGCCCATCGGGCAATATTCATCTCTCGGGTCAAATGCCCTCGGGTGAATGTTACCCTCCGGGCGTTAGTATCTTTATAACGCACTTGGTACATAAATAGCTATCATGGCTATCAATACTTGGATACAAGACTGGTTAGAGTTTCAGCAAAATTAAGTCTCCAACTCAATTATATTTTTCGTTAAATGAAAAAAGTTTAATAGCAACTTTTTGTGAAGTTTGGGTAAATAAAACAGTTTTTACACATTTTTTCGATATTTCGTTTTCTTCGAATTTTCGGAGTTTAAAAAACAAAAAAAAGACAGAAAATCCACATCTCAATTTGCGTTTTCAAGATATGAAAAAAATTTATGGGAACTTTTTGTTAATCTGTTTGGGGACAATAAAATTGTTTCCATTCATTTTTTGATATCTTAAATTTTTTCAGTTCTGTTAAAATTTTTTAACTGGTCCAGACAAAAAATAGTAATTTTTTAGGTTCAGTCGATTTTTACGAGCTTATTTATGGAAATATGAAAAAAGTTGACTTTTTTATAGAGCTGTTGAAGGACAATAAAACTGTAGGCATACATTTGTATGATATCTGGTTTCGTTTTCGGGTCTTTGGCGATTTTAGATACAAAGTACCCACTTTTTGATCTTTTTTAATTTTTTCCATAATTTTTTCACTTTTTAATAGAGTCTGAGAAAAACGATTCAAGCTGTCGGTGAAGCTTCTGAAGACGTATCGAAGCGATTTAAACAATTTCAAATTTGTCATTAGGACGGTCATCAATATCTCAATTTTCCGTTTTTTTTGGAATACTTCCTGGGCCATTGATTTTTCCGAAAAAAATTTCGAATATTTTTTGTAGATTTTCTCAAGGTGGTCAAAAAAGATATCGTGGTAAATTGTGATGGTCATCCTTTCGTGAGATATTTCGTTTTTCCGAAAGCTCAAATTTTTTTTCATATTTTTTGGTTTTCCTAGTTTTCTGATCATTATTTTGAAATTTTCAAATTATAATGATTTGTTCGAAATTCAGTTTCAATTATTGGTTCTGTTTTTATTTGACTTTTTTCTTTTCGGAAAATCGCCCGGAAAAGCCTTTTATTATTTCCCGATCTTTGTCAAAAACTATACCGCATACTATGGCAATTTGCAGCATATTTTCAGGAGATATAAAATGATTCAAATCACTTGCCAGACCTGTTTGTAGCGTTGGAAGATCAAAAAACGGAAAAACGCCGTTTACCGGATCTTCAGAACGGGGAAAAAATTGACAGGTGCTGTTAGTTCTTGCGTTTATTGAAGTGTTACAAATTTAGAAGTGATATCTCCAAGGGTTCGGAAATGAGAGGTCAAAAACCGTTTACGACGGACAAAAAATTATAAAAACAAAAACAGATTGTTTTTTCTCAAATATTTTTTTTTTCCACACACCTATGTTTTGACGGGGCTCATTTTCTTTCAGGTAATATTTTCTCTATCTTTTCAAATAAAAAAGTTATGGCCTTTTCAAAAATGATTTTGCTGTTTTTAGATGGAAATATTATTATTATTATCATTATTTTTCTTGTGATTTACACGGAAGGGGGTTATTTTTCAGAAAATCCGGCTCGTCCGACCAAAATCTGGCCCGAAGGACCAAAAAATTGCAATCAAGAATAACGGTAAGAGCTAGAGGGATATAGGTTTTTACGTTGGGTTTCTATCGAAAATACGCATTCAACTAGTAAAAACTTCATGTATCACAAAATTGGGGAAAATGTACAAATGGGGACTACATAATTGAAAATCCAAGAGCAAAGTGCCTGGAAAATTCTGGGGAGGGGATGAGGGGAAAAGTGTGAAGTGGAAAATGGGAGGGAACAATGAAAAATTTATGAGCGAAGAGCCCGGAAAATTTTAAGGTTGGGTGAAGGAAGGGAAAATAATCAAAAATCTGACTGCAAAGCGCACAAAAAATTTTGGGGAGTAGGTTGAATAATCAAAATTACGGGTTTTCGTAACGTTTGCAATTTCATCGGGTTTAGCGACTGTATCTTCATTTGTTTTTGAAGTAGTGGAGAAACTTGATCGGAACTGAATTTTTACGATATCTGGTTTCGTGGTTTGGTAATCGAACAAACAGTTTTTAATATGAACATCCCTATAGCTACTTCTGGCTGTTTTCGATTTATTGATTTCGGAACATTTTATTTTGTTTCTCATTTTCACTGGCACATATTTCTTCATAACGCAAAAACACATGGGGAATCCTGCCGAACTCCCAATTTTATGTCTTGAACAATTAATCGTACCCCGAAGTGTCCTTCCATAATATACGAATCGATCCAGTTTGGAGGTTATTTGGAAAATGGAGTCTCGCTATTTTTTCAATCAGAAACTGAATCAAAGAATAGCGATATCACAAACTTCTTATCATCTATTTCAGTATATGGGTGATTTAGTTACTGCTGGAATGCTACTTTCATGTTGAAATAAGAAAAGGAAGAAAAAAAAAATATAACTTTTGTCCAGTTTCCACTAACACTTTACTACTTTATTACGACCGGTTTCGGCTTTTACACCATTTTCAAGTAACTACTTACTTGTTACTAGTTACTAGTTACTTGAAAATGGTGTAAAAGCCGAAACCGGTCGTAATAAAGTACTAAAGTGTTAGTGGAAACTGGACAAAAGTTATATATTTTTTTTCCTTTTCTTATTTCATCATGAATTTCTACAAAATAAATAAATCATCAATCAAACAAGTCTTTTCATGTTATTACAAAGAAGATGGTTCACTACTAAATAACCGACTATCCAATTCGAAATAATTTTTTCAAAGAGTTTAGATAGTGAAGTAGGTAGATAAACTTGTCTATAGTTATCAACATCCTGCGGATTTCTCTTTTTGAAGAGAAGAATCACCAGATCTTATTGAATTCATTTGGAAACACACCTTCTGTAGAACAATGATTGACTAGAAATGCTAGAAGTTCAATGATATAGTCTAATATATTTTTCACAATTATTTTGGATATTTTATCTATTCCAGTTGATTTTTTAATTTTTCATTGAAATCAAGCTGTCATAAAATTTCTTTTTGAATAATAGGGTTATTCTGGAAGGGATTAATAATTTTTACGCTTCCACGTGTGGTGTACGATGATGCTGTATTCTGTCCAAATTGGATTAAATCCTGTATTATTATTGCTAGTTTCATTTTGAAGTATTTCGAGTATAGCAAAAGTTTTCACTGATCACACAGAATAGATATAACGTAATATCATAGAAGAGAATTTCAAATAATTTGATGCACAATTTAATAACGATTTTGAAACTAAATTTCAATAATTTCGAATCAGCGATTTGGATATCCGAGTGGCAATCACCTTTTCACGGAATTCGTGCACTCTTGGCGTAGCAACTGATTTGGAAATCAAACGAACGTACCACATGTTTTAGTTAGAGCTGCGGTCGAGAACAAACATATTGAAATTCACTGTTTAACATTGGATTGGCAATAAATAATTGAACCGTTAGTAGATTGTTTTCCGAAGGATGTTGGATTTGAAACTCTGAAATCCAATATAATTTTTTTTATAGTAGTACGAAACACCATCACATATTTTAATTTGTCTTCGCTCATCCTTCGGTATGATTCTCACTTGGTAGTATCGCGTTAGTCATACCTCTCGGTACATTTAACAGATAACAGAGGAAAAAACTCTGTTATGCGCGCCCTGACTCTGATATTAATTCCGTTATTGTACATCTCGGTGTTCACGTCGTGAAAAAGTGTGTGTGCCTTTGTGAAAATGCCCAAAAGACGAAACAGCAATAAAGGTGGGAGAGAGGAAAAGTACGAGAAATATAGGAGATTGCAGAAGAAACCCCAGAAATTTCACTTGCTAGAACGGGTCAGCGGTCAGGTGACTTGCTTTTGAGACCCAGGTAAACATGTGTTTACCTCACAGATTCGAGAATAAGTCTAGCAAGTGCAATATTATCATGTGACATATTATATTCTCCATATAAGATGGTTGAGCCTGTTTTTCAGTTTGTGTAAATGCTTGTAGCCATTTACAGGGTCATTCAAACAAACGCTCGCTAGCATGGGTTAGCGATCAGGTGACTCGCTTTCGATACCCAAGTTAACATGTGTTTACTCAACAGGTGGTCGATTAACTCTAACGAGTGAAATATTGTCATGTGACATATTTGTTTTAAGTGGATCTTCAGAAATAATAGGGCGGATGATCTTTTTCAGATCAATCTGACTCAGGTCGTTTCCGTGCTACACCTCCGGAAGTACGACCTACTCCAATCGATCCTAATTTGATATCGGCTCTTGGGGTTGACCCCAATGAATCTCCGTGAGGAGCTAGTCCTAAGGTGGACTCACATATTGTGCAAGGGTCTGAACAAGGAAAATAAGACGGAATTGCTTGAAAAATACCCCATACCTCAAAATTGTCAGGCCTTGTGCCCCCCAATAATAAATGAAGAGATTGAAGCTTGCTTGCCGGAACAATTGAATCGAAGATCAGTTTCTTCAAACCCTGCAGGAACAGTTGGGTTATGGTTTGTCTGCCTTAGGTAGGCAAATATGTGAAATGTTAACTTCAAATAACAATGAAGTGAACGGGGCTTTGCCGGCAATAGCGGATGCAGCGCAAATTTTTGCAAACCTGATGCATAATACCATATCTTCACATCGAAGATACGCAGCAAACCCGCATTTGAATTTCCAAGCGAAACAGATTGCAGCAATAGCGGAAATAACTGAGTACCTCTTTGGAAAAGATTTCACTGACAATGTTAAAGCTACTCAGGAACTAAAGAAGGCAAGCAATGAACTGAAAGTGTACAATTCTCAACCTTCCACTTCAAAAGGTACCTCGAGGGTGACTTTAAAATTCAAGCGTCCCAACAACACCTCCAAAATGAAGAAAGGATACAAAAATCAATGGAGAAGGGAATACAAACAAGACCCAATGAAACCGGAACGGCGACAATACAGGAACCAGGAATACTGGGAGCCGGCACGTCGTCGACATTAACCGCAGTAAGTCAATATGCCGGAAGACTGAAAAAGTTTGTCAGTCAGTGGAAGTTGATTACTTCAAATGTAACCATCCTGAACTATATTAGTGGAATTAAAATTCACTTCGATAGAATTCCAGTTCAAAGAAAGTTGCCCAAGGTTAATATAACTGAAAATCAACGATTTATTGAAAAAAGGAGCCATATCTCCTTGTGAACATGAACGAGGAGACTTTATTTCTCACTACTTTATAGTGAAAAAACCTAATGGTCGAAATAGATTTATCCTCAACTTGAAAAATTGAACTTTCTTATAGCACCTCATTTTAAATTAGAGGATTATAGAACAGAAAACAAATTGATAACTGATAATTCCTATTTAGCCTCAATTGATATAAAGGATGCCTATTTCTATTACCTATACATAAAGATTATAGGAAATATTTTCTATTCCAATATAATCACAGGTTGTTTGAATTTCATTGTGTGCCTTTTGGGTTCAATATAGCCCCATATATATTCACTAAACTGATGAAACCAGTAGTTGAATATTTGAGATATGATATTATTCGTTATATACTTGGATGATATTCTTGTCATTGGCAATTCCGAAAGTGAATGTGAAAAACATGTCGCAACAATCAAAAAACTATTGGACGATCTAGGTTTCATAATTAACCACGCGAAATGTGTTTTAAAGCCTACGCAAAATAATAATTTTCTGGGATTCGAATATGACACGAATAACATGAAATTTTCAGTTTCATCAGAGAAGAAACATAAAATCAAAAAACAGTGTGATAGTCTTGTTAGAAAAAAGTATTGTAGAATTAGAAACATTTGCCCAATTTATTGGTAGTGTAATAGCTGCATGCCCAGCAGTTCGGTATGAAGGTGGTAACTTCGACGCGAAAATGTTAGTTCCGCCTAATATTCACTGTGATTTACAATGGTGGTCGGATAATATTTTTACTTCATATCAACATTTGAAACTGGACAAGTTCAAAGTTGAAATATATTCGGATGCCTCGAAAACAGGTTGGGGGGAGTTTCAAATGGCGTGAAGATTAAGGGTTTCTGGTCAGAAGAACAAAGTGAATTACATATAAACCAACTTGAGATTATAGCGGCATTCTATGCACTGAAGCCTTTTGCTAAGGACCTCACAGATTCGAGCATATTATTACGCATTGACAACATCACGGCAATTTCCTGCATTAATACAATGGGCAGCACTTAATTAAAAAATCTGGATGATTTGTCAAATCAAATTTGGAAATGGTGTGAGGCTAAAAATAATTACGTGTTCGCCTCGTATATTGCATCCGCCGCAAACTATGAGGCGGACGCAGAATCGCGATCCGTTTCCATAGAAACTGAATATGAGTTAAATCAGAATCCCTTTGAAGAAATTACTATGAAATTTGGATCACCGCCTATTGATTTTTTTGCTTCTCATAAAAATAACAAATGCAAGGTCTATGCCTCTTGGAAACCAGACCCAAGCTCCACATTTGTTGACGCCTTCACGGTCAACTGGAGCCAGTTTTATTTTTACGCTTTTCCACCATTTTCATTGATTACTAGGGTACTTAACAAAGTCGTGAACGATGAGGCCACAGGTATTATACTCGTACCATACTGGCGTTCACAACCGTGGTACCCTTTGTTCAAAAACCTTCTGAAAGAAGAACCCCTGATTATATATCCTGACAAATACTTGCTTTCTTCTCCTTTCAGGGAACCACACCCCCTATACAAAACTCTTGCCCTGGTAGTAGGGAGATTATAGAGGCAGCTTTTGTAAAAAGGAATGTATCGAAATCAGCTATTCCAATTTTGATTGCTTCTCTATCTGATGGAACGTAGAAGAATTATGATTATTGTTATGCTAGATGGTGGAAATTCTGTGTTAGTCCTGTAGATTATAACTTGAATTTACTCGTAGATTATTTAACTGAATTATTATCAGGAAGCTTGTCATATTCTACGATCAATATTCATAAATCGGCGTTAGTACTGCTGTTCGATATTAAAGAACAAGACGGGAAAATATTAAGACGTTTTCTCAAAGGCGTGTATAACCTTAAGCCGGCTAGGCCAAAATACAACGATACATGGGATCCTCAGCCTGTACTGCATACATTAGAAAAATTATATCCCCTAAAAAACGAATATCGAACAGCTTACCAAAAAAGTGGCAACACTCTTGGCCTTGACTACAGGTCATAGGGTTCAAACAATTACAAAAATGTCAATAAATAATATTGTCTTTGAAGAAAATCGTATAGAAATAAGAGTGCCAGATAAAATTAAAACTTCCGAGTTAAACAAACTTCAGCCATTTTTCACATTTCCATATTTCGAAGAAAAACCTGATTTATGTGTAGCCTCAACAATAAAATTTTATATGGTTAAAACAAAAACCTTTCGCTCAAACTTAGATTCGCAGCTACTGTTAACTTTTAAACGTCCTCATCACCCTGCATCGTCACAATCAGTCAGTAGGTGGATAAAGACGATACTGAAAGAAAGTGGAATAAATTTTGAAAAATTCTCTACCCATAGCACTAGACATGCCGCTACATCTGCCGCTCTGCGTTCTGGTGTGAGCTTGGATACCATTAAAAGAACTGCAGGGTGGTAAGAGTATTCACAAGTGTTAGCTATTTTTTATAACAAACCCTTATGTACAGACAATTCAGATTTTGTAAAAAGGGTAATTAGGGTAAAATTCTGATGGGAAGAAGGTGTATAATTATTTTCCTTATGTATTTAAGTACCTTTACACATATATTTGATATTTTTTTGACATGATAACTAATTGATGATTTGGGTAATGTTTTTGAATTAAACCATTATATGAGCAAATAGATCGCTTGATTCTTTAAACAGCTACCAAGTGTGAATCATAGCGGAGGATGAGCGAAGACAAATTAATAGATTGATTGACTTACCTGTAAGGAGAATCAATCCTAATTTGTCGAGCTCATCCTCCGGTATGATTCGGCCCGCCCCCACGCTACCCCATCAGCGATCTAATAATTCGTTCCAATAACGGAATGAATATCTGAGTCAGGGCGCGCATAACAGAGTTTTTTCCTCTGTTATCTGTAAAATGCACCGAGAAGTATGACTAACGCGATACTACCAAGTGAGAATCATACCGGAGGATGAGCTCGACAAATTAGGATTGATTCTCCTTACAGGTAAGTCAATCAATCTATTAATTAGTGGATGTTCATGTCAACTCGAAGTTTTTTTTCATTTTGGTTCCCAAGATGAGGAAAATACTGTAATGTTCAGAGAACATTATGAGTGCCGAGGAAAAGAAGGTAGGAATTGGTGTGTTTCTTGAAATTCTGCAGGCTGTGTTCCTGAGGAAACACCTTCCTATGCAGTGAGTTCCAAAGACACACTGTTCGTTGGAACAACGAGCCCAGGAAAAAGATGTTCGGCAAAGTGACGAAGAAGGGATGTAAAAACTGACCTCAACGAGTCAGTCTCGATAGAACGATTGATATTTCAGAAAAGAAAAAATATATAAAACAGAGACAGACCATTCTGCGTGTTCCAGAGCAGTGAGTGAGCTTGTGAGCGCAGCATTACCGACGAGTCAAATGGCTATTGATGGTCCAGAATCCAAAATTTTCAGTTTGTGTTTAGGGTTTGCACTCCAAATATGGAGTAGTCCATGAGGTCGAATCTGTGTTTTATAGATCATTGACTATGTAACCAAACGTATAGGCATTTTATGACAGGAAATAATAATTAACCCAAACCCTAGTTGAAATATTTTGAATATCCGCTCAAGTCAGGAAAACATCGAACACTTGTGAAGAAATAACGTTATTCTAACAAAGATTCTAAGAAATACATTGGTTACGAAGGATTATCTTAAAAATATTTTAGTGTATCATAATACATTTAAGAGTCAGTATGTAACAATATTTTCAAATGGGACATTTCAGAGTAACAGAGAACAAACAACAACTTTTAAATAGTCGAATGGTCTGCATATGTTTATTTTTGGTGAGAGGCATAGA
This sequence comes from Chrysolina oricalcia, assembly GCA_944452925.2. Taxonomy (NCBI): domain Eukaryota; kingdom Metazoa; phylum Arthropoda; class Insecta; order Coleoptera; family Chrysomelidae; genus Chrysolina; species Chrysolina oricalcia. The sequence goes on from OX101822.2 coordinate 51,621,805, forward strand.
TTTTGATGATATCCCGTTAGGCCACCTTGAAAGCACTTTGCAGAGAGGGTAGATGATCGAACTATGGAATTAGACAGAATTTCGAAAGGTAGTGTTTCGTATATCTCATTGAAGTTAACATGTTGTCGTGCAGTTATTTCATTAGTTTGCTAAAATCATTGTAACTGTCATAATTCAACTCTGTTCAACTCAAAATTCAATCAGAATAATATCTTTAATTTTCATTATTTGAAAATAAACAGGGTGTTTCAAAATTCAGTATCAAGATTTCAGGGGCGTATTTTTCAGGTCATAATAAGCATTTTTTTTATGAACATGTGTCCGCAACCGCTTCATTTCTGAGATACAGGGTGTTGAAGTTTCAAGATTTTTTTAGTTTTTGCTTCATAGCTCTTTCAGTTTCTGACATATCAAAATCAAATTTAAAATTAAGATTACTTTTTAGGGTTTACATCATCCAGTATGCCGGGTGATTGTAACAATCTACAGGGAGATATTTTTTCAGGGGTCAAGCCCTTTTTCTCCCCATAAACATTTTTGTAGTACGCCGCTGGTAGATTCTAACATATGAAATACATTCTTTATTTTGTTCATGAATGTTTTTGTCTCCTGTAATTTTTACGCATCTGCAACCGTTATCGAGAAAAAAATTAATAGCTATTTGTGTATTTAGAGCGCAAAGTGATTGATTGCCGCTCGACAAAGAGAGTTACCGCGCGACGCGAAGCGAAGCGCGGTAATCTTTGGAGAGCGGCAATGAAACTTTGTGCTCGAAATACACACATGATTTTTTCTACCAACGCAGCTCCTCAGAGATAAAAACGATAGACACTTGATTCAACATAGGCACATAATATTACCCATGAGAAAATTTACATTCAATAGTATTCACAAATGTATAAGCTATCCAAATATCCAATAATTTACATTTGTAACGAAAGGGAAAAAAACTTGCGAAAAAAAAATTAGCGGGACCAGAGTTCGAACTCCGCCGGGAACGCTAAATCAGTTTCGTACGAAGAATCTCTGCCATTACACCACCGCAGTACATAATATTGCTATGAATTTCTTGTGTTCACTTTCAATCATAAAAGAATGGGTTTGTTTTCAACAAAAGCTAGGGATATCGAGCGTTCTTTCAATATTCTCACTCTAGAGCGTAAAAGCTGTCACAAAATGACATTCGTCGGAAAACGTCAACTTTGCATTGAGATCTGAAAGCGTCAAAGGCTACTTTGGTGAGCGGTAGTAGAAAAAAACATTTTTGTAATTCGCTAGATTTAATTACATTTTTCAACGGAACAATGAAAAAGCGAATTAGTGGGCTTTGACTGCTATTTTCAATTTGACGTTTAGGTTTGTTTTGAAGCATTTGACATTATTTGAAAGTTTGTGGATGTCTCATCGTGTATTTGTTTAACTTTAAAATGGGAAAGGGACCATATTCATTTGAACATCTGGCTGACATCCATTTCGTTTATGGTCTGGCTAATGGCAACGGACTTGAAGCTCAGAGGTTTTACGCGCTAATATTTACCAATCGCCGTCTTCCCAACTATAGAACTATCATAAATTCCCATCAGCACCTTCGGGAATATGGCAGATTTCAGACTCCAAGGCACGATGCTGGCAGACCACGACAAGCACGCAACCCAGTAAGAGATGAAGATATTTTAAATGTTATCGACGAAAATCCTGGTATAAGCACGGGATTTGGATGTTTCCCATTTAACTGTCTGGAGGGTTTTACACGAAAACATGCTATACCCATATCATATCCAGCGCGTCCAAGGTTTGCTTCCTTGAAATTTTCCATGGCGCTTGCAGTTCTTCCGATGGATACTGCGCAACTGTACTAGGGATCCTGAATTTTTATCTCGTATCCTTTTTACCGACGAAGCTCACTTTACACGCGATGGAATAGTGAATTACCACAACGTTCATATTTGGACGCTAGAAAATCCACACATGATTAGACAATCTCGACACCAGGAGCAGTTCAGCGTAAACATATGGGCAGGAATAGTAGGAGATACTTCAATTGGTCATTTTATTTTACCGCGAATTTTAAATGGTGCCACATATTTAAACTTCCTACAGAACGACTTGCCTGCATTATTGGAGGACGTGCCTTTATAAGTTCGTCAACAAATGTGGTTTATGCACGATGGGCCCCCCCCCCTCATTTTCGAGGCATTGTCCTCGATTATCTAGATACAGTGTTTCAAAATCGGTGGATTGGCAGAGCAGGTCCAATTGCTTGGCCCCCACGGTCCCCAGATTGCAACCCGCTGGACTTCTTTTTATGGGGACATGTAAAGGGTCTAGCTTATGGTTCAGAACCAGTGCCTTTCATCGAAGTTCTTACTGAACGAATTATGGATGCCTTTCACACCATAAGCAACACTCCCGAAATTTTCGAACGAGTACGGCAGTCTATGAGAAGAAGAGTGGAAGGTTGTATCGCAGAAGGAGGAGGGCATTTGCAGCACCTTTTATAAAAAGTCAAGGCTATTATTTTTCAGGTAATCTTGAACGAAAATTGTAATTTAGATCACAAACCAAAAATTTTAATTAAATGTAGCGAATTACAAAAATGGTTTTAATTTTTTTCTCGATAACGGAGACGAAGACAAAAAAATTCATAAACAAAATAAAGAATGCGGAATGTTTCGAGGAAGCTGGGGATGAATAGATACATAAGGGTTTTTGGAAGATGATACAAAGTCTACCTAAAGTCTCTCCCATCGTGTTCTCACTGATTGTCTGGACTCACTAATTATGTCCTGAGGTGTGAATATGTGACTTATATGTTGGAGGGAGATGGAATCTTTCGCTGCTTCATCAACTTTCTCATTTCCCACTATGCCTGAGTGGCCCTTAACCCAGATGAAAGTTATTTTAATGTTGTTAGCTTGAAGATGCAGCAGTGTACGTATGATTTCAGTAATGATGGGGTTAGTGTTGGACACTGAAGCGTGATTATGAATTGCAGTCATTCAATAATTTTAATGAGCATTCCAAACGACTTGAAACGAAAGCTCCGGCTAACGGCCGTTAAACATAATGATTTAACAAATTTGGTAAAAAAAAGAAGTTAAAAATTATCTCAAAATGATAACAGAAAAATTGAAAATAGTAAATGATAGCGAAAGTAATGATAGCAAGAAGTAGTTACCGAATTTGATCAAATTATTCAAATATCAAAAGTTGTAAAATAATGAACAGAAATGAAATTGAAAAAAGAATTCAATAAAATTTGAAAGAGCATAATTCATTTTCTATTAGAAATGCAGATTGAAAGACGAGTAGTCAGTAACGTCGTTGTGTAAATCATTAAATTTTGAATGGTGAATTGTACAAACTATTACATCTTTCAAACCTACCGCTGAGGGTTAGCATTTTTTGTTTGGATAGCTGTTGAAATCGTATATCCTTTCACTACTTTCGGCCAAGAACACGCTTGTAAATCATTTTTTATATTCATCAGTAAAGGCTATAACATTTATTGTCGAAGGATCAAGAGCAACCGTATGAAATTTTTATCAAATGAGTATAACAAACAAATAAATAATTATATTTAACGTTGAGATATTTTATTAAGTTTTTAACGATTCCGCACGGTCAAATCAGTTGTGATAAAGCTTTATTTCATCAAAATCAGCTTCTTTTACAACTATGGGTGGAATAGCTCTTAGCACGAAACAAGTGGCATTCGAAACAATTTTTCTGACATAAATACGTTGGCCACTGTGGGATCGGTTTTTCTCAGATAATGACATGCTTGGGCTTGATCCGCATTGAATTCTACCAAGTTGTTGGTTCACTAATTTAGAATTTCTGGTAGGTCCATATTTCAATCGTACAAGTTCCTCTCTCTTGTTTCACGGGCTGATATAATTTTTAATTACCTAGCACTTTGGTTGCCATCAGCTGATTGGTATATTTTCATGGGAGGCCTTGTCAGTCATATAAAACTGACACTTTTATTTCAAGTGGGGTCATGTCAGTCATATTCGTGAGGAGTTTCATAAAGTTTCAATGCTTCCTATAAAAAACCTCCTGGTATTGATATGGTATTATTCGGAAGAAATGATTTGAATGAATAGTCTTGTTTTAACTTTGTTTATTATACAATTGAATAACTATTTTTTTACTGAAATTGGTATATCAAAATATATATTAACATACAGAATGTTATTAAGTTTATAATCATTGCATCTCAACACCTCCCCTTAATGAATATAAAACATTACTGAAATGAATAAATAAAATAAATATCAAACAATTCCTAATTTGGATCGCAATCTCTGGAAAAAAGTCTTCCCGGTTGGTTTTGTAAATATATCTGCAACCGGATCTTCCGATGATAAATACTGCACATCGATTCTTCCTGTAGATATTTTCTCACGTATGAAATGGTATTTGATATCCACGTGTTTTAATCTTGACCAACTCTCTAGATTCTTAGCGACTCTTATGGCTGACTGATTGTCTTCAAATATTATCACAGGATCCTGGCTTGTTAGGTTCAAATCTTCTAAAACATTCTGTATCCAACACGCCTCACTTGTCGAAAGGCAGAGAGAAACATATTCTGCCTCCGTGGAAGAAATAGCGACGGTCTGTTGTTTTCTTGAAGCCCAGGAAACTGTTGCTCCGAATACTTTGAAGATGTACCCTGAAGTTGACTTCCGATCCAGTGAATCACCGGCCCAATCGGTATCAGCAAATCCTTGAAGCAAAACAGCGTTCTCGTCTCTTTTGTAAATAAGTTTCATTTGCAGGGTTCCCTTTATATACCTCATAACTCTTTTTAATGCTTTCCAAAGATCCTCATTTGCTTTACTTTGAAATCTACTAAGGTAGTTCACTGCTGCGCCAAAGATCAGGTCGAGTTCCTTGCACTGCATACATGAGACAGCCTATCAACTGTCTGCATCGGGTTTCAAGATGTTTATCATTCGTCGCTTCAGGAGAAATTTTCGTGTTGGGATCCATAGGTGTCGAGATTTCTTCACAGTATTCCATTCCACAACATTTTTGAGATAATTACTTTGATACAGCTCTATTCTGTCTGATTTTTGTTCGACATTGATTCCTAGGTAATTTGACACTCTTCCCAAATCTTTCATTTCAAAGAACATCTTCAAATTTTTCTTCAACTCGCTGATCAGGTTTTCATCATTTCCGAAAATTACTACATCGTCTACATATAACAGGAGATACAATTTTTGTTCACCTTTGCAATAGGACTAAAGGCAATATTCACATGAAGATCGTCGAAAATCGTGTTTTTCCATAAAATCATTGAATTTTTCGTTCCAATTTTTCACAGATTTCTTCAACCCATATAAAGATTTATTGAGTTTTAGCACTTTTCCATCTTGATCCATTCCATTTGGTTCCAAAATGAAGACTTCTTCTTTGATATCGCCATATAAAAAAGCGCTCCTGACGTCCATCTGATAAACAGTGAGATTCAGTTGATTCGCAAGGAATATTCGAAGTGTTGTGAGCTTGGCGACTGGTGAGTAAATATCAGAAAGTCGAAATCTTATTTTTGTTGGAGTCCTCGGGCTACTAAACGTGCTATGTACTACAGTGGTTCTACTTTTTCGTTCTTTTTCACTTTATAGACCCACTTTGTATCAATGACTTGCTTATCTTTTGGTAAATCTGTTTCTCACCATGTATTGTTCTTTCTTAGGGCTCCAAATTCATTTTCGATTGCTCCTTTCCATGCACAACAATTTAGCCCGTTGATGGCTTCCTCATATGTTAAGAAATTTTCAGGTTCAGCAATGCTGACAATACATGTTTGTTCATTTTCATATTTTGAAGGTATTTTTATTTTTCCACGGTCACGAAGTTGATATGATTCTGGTTCAATTTCATATTTGGCTTCTGTCTCTTTTTCGGTCTCATTTTAATTTTTTTCTTCTGCTTCATCTGGACTGGAAATTTGCACCTCATTTTGGGATGGACAAAAAATCTCTTCAGTTTCTTGTTTTTCAAATATTGGCGTATGACATCCATTTTCTGGTTTGAATATAACATCTCGAGCAATCGATATTTTCCTTTGTTGTTGCAGATATATCCTAAATGCTTTACTATTCTCCTCATATCCAACAAATATGCATTTTTCACTTTTTGAATCACATTTTCGCCTTTTCTGTTAGGGTACATGTACGAAAAACTTTTAATGACATTGGCACTGACATTGGCATATCAAAATATACAGGGTGTCCGGTAAACCTTGTACAATATTGAAACTGGTGAAAGACCAGGTCATGACTGTTCAGAATATCGGAATTTCACCTCAGTAAAAATATCACCGTTTTCGAGATAATGGGCATTTTAAGAATTTCTGGAAAATCGCTACCTAACCTTGGAATTTTGAGTGCCATGTTTACAAATTGGGACGAATCCAAATATCATTGCTGCTGAAGATTACTGATGAGTGATGCTTCTAGACGTACAGAACAGTTTTTCAGGAAGTGAAAACATTTTACAAGAAATGAGGGTAAAATGACAGATTTGAGTTTCATAAATTTTTTTAAAAGAAGTTTGACATTGTTATCTGAAAGAAACATAACCAATTGGAAGTGGACATTCATTTCAAAAGAATGCTCATTTTGTCCAGACTACCATGGTATAAAACAAGCTATAACTATTTTTGGAAGAAGTGGTTTCCATTGAATTAGGCGTGGTTTCAATCTAGGCTTCTATCAACTTTTATTCAAGAAAAAAAGGAAACTACCCAACACCAAAACTAAGTCACAATCACACTCGACGCGCGTTTCGCCAACAAAGTTAGCATCTTCAGGAGCTAAAAGTAAGATTTTAAGATTTTAAGATTTTAAGATTTTAAGATTTTAAGATTTTAAGATTTTAAGATTTTAAGATTTTAAGATTTTAAGATTTTAAGATTTTAAGATTTTAAGATTTTAAGATTTTAAGATTTTAAGATTTTAAGATTTTAAGATTTTAAGATTTTAAGATTTTAAGATTTTAAGATTTTAAGATTTTAAGATTTTAAGATTTTAAGATTTTAAGATTTTAAGATTTTAAGATTTTAAGATTTTAAGATTTTAAGATTTTAAGATTTTAAGATTTTAAGATTTTAAGATTTTAAGATTTTAAGATTTTAAGATTTTAAGATTTTAAGATTTTAAGATTTTAAGATTTTAAGATTTTAAGATTTTAAGATTTTAAGATTTTAAGATTTTAAGATTTTAAGATTTTAAGATTTTAAGATTTTAAGATTTTAAGATTTTAAGATTTTAAGATTTTAAGATTTTAAGATTTTAAGATTTTAAGATTTTAAGATTTTAAGATTTTAAGATTTTAAGATTTTAAGATTTTAAGATTTTAAGATTTTAAGATTTTAAGATTTTAAGATTTTAAGATTTTAAGATTTTAAGATTTTAAGATTTTAAGATTTTAAGATTTTAAGATTTTAAGATTTTAAGATTTTAAGATTTTAAGATTTTAAGATTTTAAGATTTTAAGATTTTAAGATTTTAAGATTTTAAGATTTTAAGATTTTAAGATTTTAAGATTTTAAGATTTTAAGATTTTAAGATTTTAAGATTTTAAGATTTTAAGATTTTAAGATTTTAAGATTTTAAGATTTTAAGATTTTAAGATTTTAAGATTTTAAGATTTTAAGATTTTAAGATTTTAAGATTTTAAGATTTTAAGATTTTAAGATTTTAAGATTTTAAGATTTTAAGATTTTAAGATTTTAAGATTTTAAGATTTTAAGATTTTAAGATTTTAAGATTTTAAGATTTTAAGATTTTAAGATTTTAAGATTTTAAGATTTTAAGATTTTAAGATTTTAAGATTTTAAGATTTTAAGATTTTAAGATTTTAAGATTTTAAGATTTTAAGATTTTAAGATTTTAAGATTTTAAGATTTTAAGATTTTAAGATTTTAAGATTTTAAGATTTTAAGATTTTAAGATTTTAAGATTTTAAGATTTTAAGATTTTAAGATTTTAAGATTTTAAGATTTTAAGATTTTAAGATTTTAAGATTTTAAGATTTTAAGATTTTAAGATTTTAAGATTTTAAGATTTTAAGATTTTAAGATTTTAAGATTTTAAGATTTTAAGATTTTAAGATTTTAAGATTTTAAGATTTTAAGATTTTAAGATTTTAAGATTTTAAGATTTTAAGATTTTAAGATTTTAAGATTTTAAGATTTTAAGATTTTAAGATTTTAAGATTTTAAGATTTTAAGATTTTAAGATTTTAAGATTTTAAGATTTTAAGATTTTAAGATTTTAAGATTTTAAGATTTTAAGATTTTAAGATTTTAAGATTTTAAGATTTTAAGATTTTAAGATTTTAAGATTTTAAGATTTTAAGATTTTAAGATTTTAAGATTTTAAGATTTTAAGATTTTAAGATTTTAAGATTTTAAGATTTTAAGATTTTAAGATTTTAAGATTTTAAGATTTTAAGATTTTAAGATTTTAAGATTTTAAGATTTTAAGATTTTAAGATTTTAAGATTTTAAGATTTTAAGATTTTAAGATTTTAAGATTTTAAGATTTTAAGATTTTAAGATTTTAAGATTTTAAGATTTTAAGATTTTAAGATTTTAAGATTTTAAGATTTTAAGATTTTAAGATTTTAAGATTTTAAGATTTTAAGATTTTAAGATTTTAAGATTTTAAGATTTTAAGATTTTAAGATTTTAAGATTTTAAGATTTTAAGATTTTAAGATTTTAAGATTTTAAGATTTTAAGATTTTAAGATTTTAAGATTTTAAGATTTTAAGATTTTAAGATTTTAAGATTTTAAGATTTTAAGATTTTAAGATTTTAAGATTTTAAGATTTTAAGATTTTAAGATTTTAAGATTTTAAGATTTTAAGATTTTAAGATTTTAAGATTTTAAGATTTTAAGATTTTAAGATTTTAAGATTTTAAGATTTTAAGATTTTAAGATTTTAAGATTTTAAGATTTTAAGATTTTAAGATTTTAAGATTTTAAGATTTTAAGATTTTAAGATTTTAAGATTTTAAGATTTTAAGATTTTAAGATTTTAAGATTTTAAGATTTTAAGATTTTAAGATTTTAAGATTTTAAGATTTTAAGATTTTAAGATTTTAAGATTTTAAGATTTTAAGATTTTAAGATTTTAAGATTTTAAGATTTTAAGATTTTAAGATTTTAAGATTTTAAGATTTTAAGATTTTAAGATTTTAAGATTTTAAGATTTTAAGATTTTAAGATTTTAAGATTTTAAGATTTTAAGATTTTAAGATTTTAAGATTTTAAGATTTTAAGATTTTAAGATTTTAAGATTTTAAGATTTTAAGATTTTAAGATTTTAAGATTTTAAGATTTTAAGATTTTAAGATTTTAAGATTTTAAGATTTTAAGATTTTAAGATTTTAAGATTTTAAGATTTTAAGATTTTAAGATTTTAAGATTTTAAGATTTTAAGATTTTAAGATTTTAAGATTTTAAGATTTTAAGATTTTAAGATTTTAAGATTTTAAGATTTTAAGATTTTAAGATTTTAAGATTTTAAGATTTTAAGATTTTAAGATTTTAAGATTTTAAGATTTTAAGATTTTAAGATTTTAAGATTTTAAGATTTTAAGATTTTAAGATTTTAAGATTTTAAGATTTTAAGATTTTAAGATTTTAAGATTTTAAGATTTTAAGATTTTAAGATTTTAAGATTTTAAGATTTTAAGATTTTAAGATTTTAAGATTTTAAGATTTTAAGATTTTAAGATTTTAAGATTTTAAGATTTTAAGATTTTAAGATTTTAAGATTTTAAGATTTTAAGATTTTAAGATTTTAAGATTTTAAGATTTTAAGATTTTAAGATTTTAAGATTTTAAGATTTTAAGATTTTAAGATTTTAAGATTTTAAGATTTTAAGATTTTAAGATTTTAAGATTTTAAGATTTTAAGATTTTAAGATTTTAAGATTTTAAGATTTTAAGATTTTAAGATTTTAAGATTTTAAGATTTTAAGATTTTAAGATTTTAAGATTTTAAGATTTTAAGATTTTAAGATTTTAAGATTTTAAGATTTTAAGATTTTAAGATTTTAAGATTTTAAGATTTTAAGATTTTAAGATTTTAAGATTTTAAGATTTTAAGATTTTAAGATTTTAAGATTTTAAGATTTTAAGATTTTAAGATTTTAAGATTTTAAGATTTTAAGATTTTAAGATTTTAAGATTTTAAGATTTTAAGATTTTAAGATTTTAAGATTTTAAGATTTTAAGATTTTAAGATTTTAAGATTTTAAGATTTTAAGATTTTAAGATTTTAAGATTTTAAGATTTTAAGATTTTAAGATTTTAAGATTTTAAGATTTTAAGATTTTAAGATTTTAAGATTTTAAGATTTTAAGATTTTAAGATTTTAAGATTTTAAGATTTTAAGATTTTAAGATTTTAAGATTTTAAGATTTTAAGATTTTAAGATTTTAAGATTTTAAGATTTTAAGATTTTAAGATTTTAAGATTTTAAGATTTTAAGATTTTAAGATTTTAAGATTTTAAGATTTTAAGATTTTAAGATTTTAAGATTTTAAGATTTTAAGATTTTAAGATTTTAAGATTTTAAGATTTTAAGATTTTAAGATTTTAAGATTTTAAGATTTTAAGATTTTAAGATTTTAAGATTTTAAGATTTTAAGATTTTAAGATTTTAAGATTTTAAGATTTTAAGATTTTAAGATTTTAAGATTTTAAGATTTTAAGATTTTAAGATTTTAAGATTTTAAGATTTTAAGATTTTAAGATTTTAAGATTTTAAGATTTTAAGATTTTAAGATTTTAAGATTTTAAGATTTTAAGATTTTAAGATTTTAAGATTTTAAGATTTTAAGATTTTAAGATTTTAAGATTTTAAGATTTTAAGATTTTAAGATTTTAAGATTTTAAGATTTTAAGATTTTAAGATTTTAAGATTTTAAGATTTTAAGATTTTAAGATTTTAAGATTTTAAGATTTTAAGATTTTAAGATTTTAAGATTTTAAGATTTTAAGATTTTAAGATTTTAAGATTTTAAGATTTTAAGATTTTAAGATTTTAAGATTTTAAGATTTTAAGATTTTAAGATTTTAAGATTTTAAGATTTTAAGATTTTAAGATTTTAAGATTTTAAGATTTTAAGATTTTAAGATTTTAAGATTTTAAGATTTTAAGATTTTAAGATTTTAAGATTTTAAGATTTTAAGATTTTAAGATTTTAAGATTTTAAGATTTTAAGATTTTAAGATTTTAAGATTTTAAGATTTTAAGATTTTAAGATTTTAAGATTTTAAGATTTTAAGATTTTAAGATTTTAAGATTTTAAGATTTTAAGATTTTAAGATTTTAAGATTTTAAGATTTTAAGATTTTAAGATTTTAAGATTTTAAGATTTTAAGATTTTAAGATTTTAAGATTTTAAGATTTTAAGATTTTAAGATTTTAAGATTTTAAGATTTTAAGATTTTAAGATTTTAAGATTTTAAGATTTTAAGATTTTAAGATTTTAAGATTTTAAGATTTTAAGATTTTAAGATTTTAAGATTTTAAGATTTTAAGATTTTAAGATTTTAAGATTTTAAGATTTTAAGATTTTAAGATTTTAAGATTTTAAGATTTTAAGATTTTAAGATTTTAAGATTTTAAGATTTTAAGATTTTAAGATTTTAAGATTTTAAGATTTTAAGATTTTAAGATTTTAAGATTTTAAGATTTTAAGATTTTAAGATTTTAAGATTTTAAGATTTTAAGATTTTAAGATTTTAAGATTTTAAGATTTTAAGATTTTAAGATTTTAAGATTTTAAGATTTTAAGATTTTAAGATTTTAAGATTTTAAGATTTTAAGATTTTAAGATTTTAAGATTTTAAGATTTTAAGATTTTAAGATTTTAAGATTTTAAGATTTTAAGATTTTAAGATTTTAAGATTTTAAGATTTTAAGATTTTAAGATTTTAAGATTTTAAGATTTTAAGATTTTAAGATTTTAAGATTTTAAGATTTTAAGATTTTAAGATTGTGACGTAGTTTTGGTGTTTGGATATTTTATTTTTTTCTTGAATTGTATTTACACCAAAGGTTCCAAAATATTCATTTATTTGATCAACTTTTATACTTACTCCCAAAAATTGTCTTGTCTTGCTTGGTAGTAAACAGTATGTCAATAAAATTAACTTTTCATCTAAATAATGTAAGGTAATATAAATAAAATTATCGAAATGAAATGTTGATTATCCGACATGGCACCGATTAATACGAATTCTTTTGATAATTGTCGCAATTGTCCAACGTCCAGATTCCAACGAAGTTTCAGAGACCGATAGATATACAGGCTGTAACCAAATAAGTGCAAACTTTTTTAAGAGATGAATCCTTGTAAAAAATTAAAAACTTTTGTTTGAACAACTTGTGACTTCTATCGTAGTTTTTTGAAATTATTCCGCCTGTTACATTCAGTGGTATTTATTTCTTTGTCATGCCGTACATACGTTATACTCCCCGAGAATATGCGCATATGCATAACATTTATGGTGAATGTGGAGGTAGTGCTACTGCTGCAGAATCGCTGATTTGGGGGCTATAACCTATAACGGATTTGAAAAGGTTCTTCTTGAAAATATGTCGTCTCTGCGTACGAGTGGATGGAAAATAACATGTTTGTAATATTATTCAGTGCGATGTTGAATAATCGTTATTGTGGTTTATAGTGTATATTGATTAAAAAAACGTTGAATTAGTATTTACTTCATTTAATCCCATTGAATACTTCTAAGCAGTTGATTCGTTATTACTCATAATTATTTAATCATTTCATCTTGATAGGATAAAAATAAAAGACATTACTGACAGTCTAATGGAGTTGATTTTAGCTCAGAATAACATCACACTCTAATATTATCGAAATTCTACTCCTTCCAAAAATAATGATCGTATGTTTTATACCATAGTAAAGCCTAGACAAAATGGGCATTTTTTGCAATAAATATCGAGTTCCACTTGGTTATGTTTTTTCAAACAATAACGTCAAACAGTTGTTAAAAAAAATGGTGTAACTCAAATCTGTCATTTTACCCTCATTTCTTGAAAAATTGTATCGTTTTCTAAAAAACTGTTTCGTACGTCTGAAAGCATCACTCATCAGTGATCTTCAGCAGCAAAGATATTTGAATTCGTCCCAATTTGTATACATGGCATTAAAAAATCCAAGGTGAGGTAGTGATTTTCCAGAAATAAAAAAAAATGCTCATTATCTTGAAAACAGTGAGATTTTTACTAAGATAAAATTCCGATATTCTGAACAGTCATGATCTGGTTTATCACCAGTTTCAATATTGTACAAGGTTTACCGGACACCCTGTATATTAACATACAGAATGTTATTAAGTTTATAATCATTGCATCTCAACTCCTGGCCTAGCCAAACCGTCTTCGTGTGAAATTTTAATTATGAAGAGTATTACAATTTTTCATATGCTAATGAAAATATGGATGCACTGTAATATCATCATCTGACCCACAACTAGTATGATTTGAACTGCTGGGCCTATAATCAGAAGTAGAATCTGTGGCAAATGGATCCTCCACACTATCAACGTCGCTTTCATCATTTGACCAATATGCAATATCCAAATGGCATCGATCCATATGAAGGACAAAGTGATGATATTTAGTGAATAAAGCAGAAGAAGAATAAATAATATACTTACATTAGTAAATAAGCCTTCACAGAAAACTCACAAACATGACTCTTATGGCGAGATGATGATAATTGCTAGTGCAACTTCGCGTTAGTCATTAGACTGTCAAAGAATTGACAATAAATTTGGATTCGCTACGAATGCCCAGATATAAGATATTTAATCCTCCGCCTTCTAGATGACGCTGGATAATTCTGGCCTGGCACGAATTTATCTGATATTCCACCCGGCTCTAACAAGAAATTCCATGTCAGTCACATATGATTAACATGGCGATCAAAGTGCTAGAAAATAAACTCAACCACGATTTTTTCTTTGGTGGTCCGTAAAAAGTATACCGTAAAACTCGAGTGGATTGTCCATAACGCACTCGGCTGATTGAGAACTAGTATCTATGGTTTGGAAGTTCCCAATACAATCCAATACAAAAAAATGGCCACCATTTATTTTATGTAATAACTTGACATGTATTTTAAAATTATTTCTGTGACAAATTTTTGAAGACTCTTGGACTTTGAATCAATAGACTGAAAATTCATCTTGCACCTTTCATATGAGTGCTGATGGATTCGGCAATAGACAAAAGCTGAAATTTTCACTATTCAAAACATCGATATGAAATTTCCACAAAATAAATAAGTCATCAATGGAACACGTTGATGGGAATTACCTAACAAATATTTACTATTGCCTCATTCAATATTGAAATCAAACCAAAAGATACATTATCCTCTAGCAGATGTGACCGATCCTTACCCAAGGGTGAAATTACGTTTAATAGAAAACTGGTGATTCCAGCAATTTGGGGGCTAGATATTTGATTATGCAAAGTGGAGTAGAATTATCATATTAAAAGATGATCGCTCTTTGACGGAAGATTGCTCTCACACGTCGTTTTATGAATTTTGAATGAAATATATTTCTCATGGGAACTCAAGTTCCCATCCCAACTGGTTGACGCCAATATTTTAATTTCATAGATATTTAATTCCATGGGAACATCAAAATTGTGATACTTCATACAACAATATTGTAGACAAAAGACAGAGTAGACAACACTACTTGACAACAGATCATTAAATGATATTGAAAATTGCATCTTAGATGCCTTTTTCTTCTACCAGCGTTAGAAACCTTAGCCTTGACAAGAACTCGCAGTAGCATTGTAGGTGTACTGATTCCTTGACAAAGCTTCAGGGAAATTTAACCTTCCACGGTATGAAAAGGAAAAAAATGTTGATTCAAGCAAATGATATTTGAAGTGTAGAAAGACAATGAAATAATTTGCCCTGATAAGTTACTGCATTTAGAAGACTGTTTTCTTGAATATAAATATTTGGTTTTGTTATAGTAACGTATCATGTTTTGAAATTTTTCTATTTGAAAAAATAAAAATATATTCAATTTAACTGAAAAATTCTTATCTTCTTCGAAAAATGCTTTTTGAAAAGTAAAAAAACCATTCTCTATTCCAAAATACAAGTTTTGAAGAAGAAATGTATTTTCTTGGTGAATTTGAACTTATTTAATTTTTTCAGACACACATTTCAAAACTGCCGAAACGCTTCCGACTTTTTCCTCTGTCGACGTGGTAAGGAAACCTATCAAAATATCACCGGTGCATAGCACCGATATTAGTGTACATTCATCCTTATTGCAGTAATAAATACAGGACTAATGTTTCTTTTCATCTTTTTTCGTAAAGTACCTCACCTTTGTTGGGTTTCAGACCCGCTACCCTTCTATGAAGCCAGGGATCCTGCAAGTGGGCAAAATCTGCACACCAACGCGCTAGCATAATAAATCAATTGCAGAGCCCTGATCTTGTCATTTTCGATCAGATTTGCGAACTCAACTCTTCCCCTGCGTTCTCTGAGGCTTTCTCCTTGATAGGTGTTCTCCTTTCTTGTGCCGTCTGAGAATGCGTCCTCCGCTCCGAGAAGATGCTGCCTCAACCTTCTTCTGAATCTCTTCGGTCTCCAAAATCGATTCGGTACAATCTTCCTTGGTGATCTTTATTGCTCCCCGCCTCCCTTCAACTCTGAATTTGAGTCTTCCTATGTTGAAGTAGGGATACATATCTAGGCTCTCGATTTTCGCTAAGGAATCTATGTCCATTGTAGAAAGCCTCAGAGATTGAGTTCTGGACGTGATCTTGTCTCTCTGGGCTCAGTTTATTCTCTAGGAACTCCGTGGGTACCGCAGCAACCATTGAAAATGAAACCGTACAACTACGTACATGTTTCTTGGCCCACAAAGTCCGATGACAAGTGGGTATTTGTCGCTAGCTCAGTGAAGATGGGGAGGTTCGTTAAGTATATCACTGGAAATATAATAGATCTTGGGTGGGCGCCAGGCAAATTTATTCCCCTGACAAATACCAAAATGAGAAATAAACATTTCTCCAACCTACCAAGAAAATTGCAGAGAAAAAAAAATGGCCAAGTAAAACTAAATTAAGTTTATTAAACAAACAGGAAAAAAATAACAACCAATATAAATAGTATAGTACATATGAAATGTACTATGTTGAATCCACGAGTGAGAAGAAAAAAAAACTGAAAGCTATAAAACACCAAGCTTCACTAATGAAAATGCAAGAAAAACAGTACTTGAACGATAAGCAGCTAATTAGGTAAAGCCTCTAGTAATCTAATACAATTGAGCAAAAGCAGTAAGCAACCAGCACGTGAGCAGTTAATAAATATAATACAAGCAAGCCGGTATCACAAAAAAAAATTTGTTGCCAGGATGTAAACACTAATAAATCCAAATTGTAGCAGGTCAACATGTAGCGTGTCAACATGTAAGCATGTCAGCATGTAGCATGTAAGCATGTCAGCATGTAAGCATGTCAGCATGTAGCATGTAAGCATGTCAGCATGTAAGCATGTCAGCATGTGAGCATGTAAGCATGTCAGCATGTAAGCATGTCAGCATGTGAGCATGTAAGCATGTCAGCATGTAGGCATGTTAGCATGTAAGCAATAACAATTCAAGCTGTAATTAGGTCAGCATGTAAGCACATAAGCAATAAAATCAAGCTATATTAATGTAAGCACGTGAGCAAGTAACAGTTCAAGCTATATAAATGTAAAGCTATAACATAATAAGCTGCGGCATGGGAGCAATAACCAATCAAGCCGTAAGCGTAGAAGCATAAAGTCACGTTGTAAACATAGAAGTAAAGTTGCAAGCATATAAACATGTAAGCATGAAAGACAAATTGTAGCATACAAGCATATTATCATATAAGCGTGTAAGCCGCAAACAAATACTAAATAGCCATTAGCCGAAAATAAAGAGTGCGAGGAATGAGTGTTCAAATTATAGTATCGTTAGCGTTGCGTCGCTTGAGCTCAGGCGTAGGCGCATAGTAGGGATCATCAACCCCAAAATATATTCAATAAACCCCTCAATCCCGCTTCACAATAAAGCAAGCAAAATAATAAATCAATAGAAAAAGCGCAATATCTAAAATCTACAAAATACTATAGTAAAACTACAACTATGAAACTTGCGTGCTCCATAAGTGCTAAACCACCATTGGACATCCGGTATGTTCATAGACGTAGGCTGTCATGTACTTCCATCCAATCAGGACGCCCCGTATACTAATTTGTTGACACCAGCAGTCCAAAGGTCGGTTCCCAGCAATTAAAAAAACCCCCGGCCGCTTAGAGGCTTTTTCTGTCAACTATTTCAACCAAAACTGGATCGAATTATGGGATGGATAAAGAAATGGACAGTTCATCCAATTTACCACTCCCAGATAGATATACCGGCCTCCTCGATCTGATGTTAGTTAATCCAGCATTCCAGACTCCCTTTTCGATACAGGGTTGGGTGTGGTATTAAAAAAATCCTCGTCCGAGTTTATTTTAGGTCTGATCTCCAAAAATATGCACACAGGCAACACCAGTCGAACCCAAAATATTTAATTATGGTTCACAAATGAAAACCCAATCAAGGATAATTTCGATATCACTTAATATTTGCGAACCAACGAAGAATACACAACACAACCGTTCTATTCACAGGTGTCAAGAGAAGTCCCAGAGCCGACGGGAAGCAACGAGAACTTCCTTATTGGCTACTAGCCCTGACCAATCAGAGTTAAGTACGTCACATTTCACTACAATTTTGGCTGTTATAATGAACTTTTAAACCCAAATTACCCTTATAGATATCGGTAAGAAGTAATATTGGACTTACAGACACATAGGCATACGAAATATCAAAATTTTCTGGGAAATTTAGATGATGTTTCGCAAAGAACGCAGGAATTTTCATCTAGATACCTGGCAACACCGCGAAACTGATATGATTCGATTGATTTCTCTTCTCGCTATCGAATTGTATCGACTACACGGCCGATCGCTGAATGTCACGGCAAAACCGATGGTAAACAAACAGTCTGACAGAGTAACGGCAATGAATTTTCAAATGATAAAGAGTACCGGACTTTTATCAAGGTAGGCAGCCCAGAATGACTAGTACAGATTCCTCCAGCTGAAATAATGTCCCTTAAACTTCCCAATACTTGGAGACTATCTATGTGTTGTAGATTTTAATGTGAACACGAACTAGAATTTGTTTCAAGTGCACGTTCAAGTAATTAATGCTCAATATACTAGTATCAGAAAATTCCACAAATATAAATTTGAAATGGAGGAACATGGTGGAAAATGCGTAAAGTGTTCTGGCTAAGCAGGGTTGATTTTCGCTCAAGGAAATCATAAAATTATCTACTACCACCAATACACATCAGGTGATAGAAGTGTATTCTGGTCTGCCTAACAACCAGTGATCAAGCGAGTAACTAATGAGTTCTCCAACATACGAGTACTTGAATACTGCATTCACGACAACAATCCTGTCAGGCATCCAGACACCCAATAATGATACGAGGAGAAACTTATCCAGTACCCATATCAATGAAATATACGTTTTCTTATATCTCAGAATGCTATTTCATATGAATAAAAATATTAAATATAAAATACCGGGTGGCTCAATTTATTGTAATGGACAAATGAGTTAGGGCAAAAATTAACGTAACAAGCTTCATACTCAGCGTTTGATTTGTGACGGTGTTGTACTTGGACGAGGGTCTTTCACAATTTTCGTTGCTTTGCGCGTACATTTTTCCTGCCTATTCTTGCCTCTTTTGGCGTCCTATTCACCGCAGATCGCAGTCTCGAGGACGGTGCCAGATCGTTTTTTTCAGAAAGTTTTTCGTGATCACTGGCATCTTGGCTGTTTTGTAGTCAAGACCACATTCCAGGTGTTTTCACAGCTATAATTGAGAGGATGCTCCTAGATGATATGCCATCTCATAGTAGCTCTTGTTCTACTAAGAGAGGAACTATTATCTTATTTTTTATTTTTGGTGCTTTTTCTTTGGCGTTGGCACCAGGTGTACCCGCAATTTGCTATATGTTGGGTTCAGTCATCTTGACCTGCCTGGCAGTTTTTGTTACGTTAGGTTTATAAATGTTCCCACAAGTAGCTAGGGAAATTCTCGTTCACAACGAGAGAGCATTTCATGTCGTAGTGTGGTCTATAATACTCTGGCGTTCGACCTGGCATCCAAGAGACTCTGTTTGAGATAAAATCCCTTGCTACCATTCAGTTTTTGGCACTCATTTCTACCAAATGCTTGGGGCGATTTTTTCGACTATCCTTACACTGTTAGAATCAGGGCCACCTCAAGTACGGTGTGCTTCATCGCGCACGGACAGTCATTGGTAGTAGATTGTTGGGGAGGGTTTCCTGGTTTTGCTATTTCCCTGTAAGAGCAGAAGCGAAAATCACCTTCAAATCTCGATCAAGAATGGAGCTCGTAAACCTCTCCAGAGAATGTGGATCTTTTTTGTGGAGGATTGAACTTCGGTATCTGTCAATGCCATGATATTTGTTCTTTTTTAGTCTCAATGTGATGGCGGACATCTTCGAAGTTGTTGTCGAATTCACGGATGTTTCAAAGAGAGGGGAAAGGAATTATCCGGATGGAGAGTGACTTCATTTCCAGAGTATTTTTCCTAGAGAATTCATCATCGCTGCCATTATTGAATTTTCATCTGAAATAAACGGAAAGTGAGGGCATTCAAAAATGTGACTGGAAGATTTTGACCAAACAGTGAAACATCAAATGGACACGTCCATTTGAAATTTTCAAACGGTACAGGAGGTTAAGTGACACATCGCTAAAAATAAAATTCAGTTCCCTTTTCAACCATCTTAAGTTTTCGAATTACGTTAATATTGCTTTTCACCGTATGCACTCGAAATATGAAGAATAGTGCGAATCTGATTGGTATCTCGATAAATTTGAATGGTTTGATGTGGAACAATGGGACAAAAAATATTTTGGATGGTATAACCTATACTACTTTTTGAGAAAAGATACATTGCAATTGCTAGACAGATGGCGCTGGAGGAACATCTACTTGAAAATTACAAAAGACAAAGAGATCTAAATTGTGAAATAAATATAAACGAATATCAAAAAAAAAACTAGATGGATGAAAATTGAATATGAAAAATTTAATATAATATATAATAAATACAAAATAAGAATAGAACTAAATGTGCGATTTAGTACTTTCCTCCTCATGAAAGAGAACAACGGCCTCTCCGCTCACAAGCGATTCAGATGAAATTGAGGACACTCGTGAATCATCATACTCGTGCCACGAACCAGCATATGGATGTCTACAGTAAGCTGTGTAGTGTCCGCTATTGGTTGTCCCACTATGATTACACAATGCGTACAGACTATAGTGATATGTAAGCACGTTATTTGCTACGTATTTACTCATGTCCAATTCCTCTAAAGGAAAATCAATGGTGAAATTCAATTTCTCTCGGAATCTTTCTATGGGTGAAAAACGATTAAAATGAATAACTGACATTTTCGGGAATTTATGAATTGATAGGGATTTCGTGCACTTCCTTCTTTTGTTGCACTTCGCACATATCGGATTCTCGTCTCCATCCAAAGTTTCTTCCTCTATGAATGAATTTAAACAGTGTGATGGTCCTAGTTGACCTGTTCTTTGAGCTATTGGTAGGGAAAGGTCCCAGAATGGATCGAAGGAAACTGAACAGTGACCACAATAAGTACATTTCAGTGTAGATTTCAGTTGACCAACGGAGTTATCTACCATTTTAGAGTTTTCCATCCTTGAGTATCTTGACCATGACTCCTGCGCCTTCTCGCTGTCACTTAACTTTTCATCTATCTCTGTCATAATGATATTTAGCTTCTCCTTTATTCTATTCACGTCTTCATGTAGACAATCCAAAAGGTATCGTAAGAACTCTTGAGCATCTTGCTGGGCATAACCGATAAAACGAGATGCGAATTTCTGAATTTCACTTCTCAAGGGGGCTGTATTTACAACTCGATCTGACGAATCTTCCGACCATAGTTCCTTGATTACCTGTGCAAATGCTTTGATTAAAGCTCCCTTCATACTGGATATACTTGTGTTTATATCTCTCGTGTAGGCGTCTCCTTTTAAATACTCTAATCCATTTGGTGTTTGACAAACACTGGATAACACATAAAACAGGGTTACTAATATTTCTTAAACCATTGAGACCGAGATTTTTGACAGTATTATACAGTGCGGTCCAAAGGTATGGAATAAATTCATTTTTAGCGTTATTATGTATTTTATGAAAAAATCCTGAAACAGGTCAATTTTTATTGGCAATTTGACAATTTACAGTATGAAAATATTACCCCCTTCTTGCACCCCCTCTGAATTATGAGCACCCCCTCAAAAATTTTAAATGAGAAGGGGGGTCGTGTGGCATCTTGTTCGAAAGGGATTTTCATTATCTGTTCAGCAATACTAAGTTTTTCATATTTGGTGCAACCATAACTGAGAAATTTTTTTATTAAAATTTAAAAATATTGACACTGTAAATTATGTATCCGTTGAAAAAACCTGAAACAGGTCGATTGCTATTCTCAATTTGACAATTTATACTTTCTTATCTGTCTTGCTAAAAAAGTCAGGAAAAAGTCGTTGAAGACACCAAAAAATTATTCACAAAACCCATAAATAATATAATGTCAATCTAGTAAACTACTGTTATTTTGATATTTGTGAGTTGCTGGCAGACGTCGGTGTATTGAAAAATATTTTTGTGTGTATTCGATTCATCTATGGCTCATTTATCCGAAACTCAAAGAATAGACATTTTAATTATGCTTGGATGCGGTAATAAAACACGAACTCAAACGGAAGTTTGTGAAATGTTCAATAATAAATACCCTGGTCAACACGTATCACAATCTACAGTTAGCAAAATAGAAACAAAATACCGTGAAACTGGACATGTAAAAACTCGTCAAAAACCAGGTCGAAATGCTGCATTGGATGAGGAGAAAAAGTTAGATGTACTGTTAGCGATTGAGGAAAATCCGCATATGACAAGTAGACAACTTGCCGCCGACAATGATGTAAGTAAATCATCGATATTGAGAGCTTTACATAAAGAAAAATACCATCCTTATAAAGTTCAGTTGGTTCAGGAGTTAAATGAGGATGACCCTGATAGAAGGCAACAATTCTGTGAACTGATGATGGATAGAATCGAAGCAGATTTGCAGTTCATAAACAAAATTGTGTTTTCTGATGAAGCTACTTTTTATTTAAATGGAACGGTTAATAGACAAAACTGTAGATATTGGAGCAGAGAAAATCCTCATTGGATGTGTGAGGCTCACACACAATATCCCAAAAAAGTGAACGTTTGGGCTGGTATCATTAAAAACAAAATTATTGGCCCCTATTTTTTTGAAGGCACAATTAATGGTGAGGTTTATCTAGGTTTTTTGATGAACTTTTTAGTGCCTACATTAAAAAGACTTTTTCCCGATGTTAATGATCCAAATGGAATAGATAGATCAATTTGGTATCAACAAGACGGAGCTCCACCGCATTACACACGTATTGTTCGAGATTATTTGACAGAAGTTTTTCCCAATAGGTGGATTGGCAGACGTGGAACGATTGAATGGCCGCCTAGATCCCCCGATTTGACTCCTCTCGATTACTTTTTATGGGGTTATTTAAAATCAAAAGTATATTTCAATAGACCAGACAATATTGCAGATTTAAAAACTAGGATATCGGAAGAAATTAACAACATAACCCCTGAGGTCCTACAAAATGTTCTACGAGAATTCCAAGATCGCCTTGCTTATTGTCAAGAAGTGAATGGTGGTCATTTTGAACATTTAATTTAACTGTAAAACAAATTGAAATATACTTCCTAAACATTATGTTACATTATTTCCTTCAGTCTATCAACATTTTACATATTCAGAATAAATTTTCTCAGTATTGCTGAACAGAGAATGAAAATCCCTTTTGAAAAAGGTGCAACACAACCCCCTTTCTCATTCAAATTTTTTGAGGGGGTACTCATAATTCAGAAGGGGTGCAAGAAGGGGGTGATATTTTCATACTATAAATTGTCAAATTGAGAATAGAAATCGACCTGTTTCAGGTTGTTTCAACGGATACATAATTTACAGTGTCAATATTTTTAAATTTTAATAAAAAATTTTCTTCGTTATGGTTGCACCAAATATGAAAAACTTAGTATTGCTGAACAGATAATGAAAATCCCTTTCGAACAAGATGCCACACGACCCCCCTTCTCATTTAAAATTTTTGAGGGGGTGCTCATAATTCAGAGGGGGTGCAAGAAGGGGGTAATATTTTCATACTGTAAATTGTCAAATTGCCAATGAAAATTGACCTGTTTCAGGATTTTTTCATAAAATACATAATAACGCTAAAAATGAATTTATTCCATACCTTTGGACCGCACTGTATGTACAACTGGCCTCATGATGTTGAAGCTGCGATCGCCACTAATATCGTTTTCTGAGTAGTCTCTATAGTGGTGATTGTTCCTATCCCTAGAGCGGCGTGGAATTGTTCTCGACTGCTGGATATTGAGTTGGATATTGTAGAACTTGTGGCTTTCTGAGAAGTCGGTAAATCAATTTCACCATCATTAAATTGAATTGAATTCTCTTTTGAACGATGTGTAATTTGAAATTTTTATATCGAAATGCCCCCCACCCTCTTTATTTCAAAGAGTAGTATCGGTGAAACCATTCAAAATAGGTTTTGTTCCATGTTGTACGTCGAACCGTTCAGAAGGTAACAGGGGGGGTTTGTATAAAAAAAACTGCATTGTAAAATAAAACAGGAGTTAGGGCCGGTTGTTCAGTCAGAGATGATCTGCAGTTTTATGTGAATCTTGGTTTATCGAGTGGTTCACTGCATAGTTAGAACTTGAATCCTGGTTTTATTCCAGGTTTCGCTAAACCATCAAAATTGGTAGATAAGCACTCAACAAAGGTTTGACATAACTGATTAACTGACCGATATAACAACATTAGAACTGCTATATGAAATAGTTTGGAGGAGTAATTAGAGTCACTTCACAAAAATGCTCATGACGGTGAACTAACTGATAATGAAGATATTGAATTGGTGAATATCCTAGTTTCTATTAGGGCACCTTGTACAGTGTGACCCATTTTTAATGGAAACACCCCCCTAAAATTGGAAGTTGTAAACCGATTTTGATATTTTTTTTGGAAATGTCAAGTACTAAAAGGTCTACCTCTGGACAAAATTTGAAATGTTTATTCCAATTTTCAGGGCATACTACGATATTTTTTCTTAGTCGAAAATCGGGATTTATTATTAGCGATATTTTTATTGAAAAGCACAGCTAACAGACACAAAAAACATCCTATATCAACAGATATAGCCATGAGAATATTTTTTTACGATTTCAACAATAAAGTGCCACCAGATGAAAAAAAAATTGATAGCGTAAATTTTTTTAATGAAAATAACGGAATTACATTCACACAATTCAACTAATAATGAAGCAAAAAAATTTAATAAACGTAACTATGATAACTAATTATTAAAATGTTTCGATTCAGTGCAACAGTTAATTCTAACTCATATTCTAGTAGCCTCTACTAATCCACCATGTGTTTCGATACATTTGTCGTAGCGCTTACGAACGTTTCTTTGTTCTTGAGGGGTAATATCTGCACATACCTGTCGAATTCTTGCACAAAGTTCATTTTTATCTCTTGAGCGGTTTTTGTAAACCTTTTGTGTGAGAAGTCTCCAGAGAAAAAAGTACAAAACTGTGAGGTCTGGAGATCTGGGTGGCCACTCTATAAACGGACTACCACGGCCTATCCGTCGGTTTGGAAAATGTTCGTTAAGCCATTGCCTCACAGCTCTGGCATAATGAACTGAACACCCATCTAACTGGACAATTAAATTTGATCGTTCATTGATTGGCAGCTCGTGAATAGCATCCCAAAACTCTGTGTTTAAAAATTCTAGAAACCTCTGCGCATTAATCTTTTCCTCAAAAAAGGAAGGACCAATAATTCGTTCGTTCAATATCCCACACCAGACGTTGATTTTTTGGGAATACTGGCTTTTACAGTTTATTACCCAGTTTGGATATTCCGCTTCCCAATAGCGACAATTCTGTGATGACACTATTCCATTTATAGTGAAAGTGGCTTCGTCGGCATATAAAATATTTTGTAGGAAATTTCTATTGTTTTAATATTCCCCTTGGGCCCATAAACAATATTCCAGACGTCTTGCTTCGTCGCCTTCTTGCAGTATGTGTAAAATTTTGGCTTGAAGTGGCATTCTTTATACTGGCATTAGGATTATTTTCGAAATAATCTAAAATGATTTGATCATTCCTGTCATTCCTGTTTCGTCTTTGTACAGGATTACTTTTTAACATCATTTCTGAGACTGCACCAGCTTCATTGAATATTTTATTTATTTTATTTACCGTACCGCAGCTAATACGAGGACGATCTGGATGTCTCTCATCAAATACTCTACAAACCTCTCTAGCACTTCCAACGTCATCTCCCGAAAGGCGTACAATTTCAATTTTCTCTCTTACACTCAATCTTCCAGCCATGACACAAAATAATTCGAAGAACTGTAAGGTGAATATTGTTGACAATAGTACACTCAAATCTTTCACAAGTGTCAAACTGTAATATAATTTCCATGGCAACTAAGATTTAAATTGAAAAATCTATTAGGTCTTAGTTTTAGTTAATTTGCGTGAAAACTTGAATGTAATTCCGTTATTTTCATTAAAAATATTTACGCTACTTGTTTTTTTTTCATCTGGCGGCAATTTAATGTTGAAATCATAAAAAAATATTCTCATGGCTATATCTGTTGATATAGGATGTTTTTTGTGACTGTTAGCTGTGTGAGTTTTCGAATTTTTGAGTTATCCTAACTTTGTTATTAATGAATATTTTCTCATGAAATTTTGGTCACACCTGTTTAGAGGCACTCTGAATCTAGTGGAGTAGTGATTTTTTCAATAAAAAAATCGCTTATAAAAATCCCGATTTACGACTAAGAAAAAATATCGTAGTATGCCCTGAAAATTGGAATAAACATTTCAAATTTTGTCCCGAGGTAGACCTTTTAGTACTTGACATTTAAAAAAAATTATCAAAATCGGTTTATTTTAGGGGGGTGATTCCATTAAAAATGGGACACACTGTACAGATTACGTGAAAATCATTTCGAGAAATGGTCACATAAAGAATTTGTATTTAGGTTCAGATTACTGAAAGATATTGTGAGGATTATTGTGAACATGGTTTCTCATGAAATGGTTTTAATTATCCATGGTCGAATTTCTACTGAACAACACATTTGACGGTAATCTTTGGATATTACCATGGACTGATCAACCGGCCCTAAGTTATAAAATAGCATCAGCTGACACTTCGCCTTTTATCTATTCCACTTGACTGAAGACTATTTATTATTATTATTAATCAATAATCGATAAGATACAGTTTTCATTATATAGTAACACATCCAAAATAATTCATACACTTGCAATAATTTCATCTAATTATGGTATAGCCTGGAAATCTCCAATGATATATTCGAAAACTGAAGTTTTATTATTCACAACAAAGGCTATTTTTTAATACCCTTCATTGGTACCACGTATGATTCCACTCTAAAACATTCACGTTCTCTGAGCTTCTTCGGGAAAGATATTCAGAATTGGAATAGACTGATTATATTCTTTTTCGTACTTCCGGGCCTAAAGTGACAACTTCACTCCCTTGTGACAGGTACTAAAGTGTCACATTTAATCCCTCCGGGATTAAATATTGACGAAACTCCCGGAACGATTAAATCACAAACAAACGAATTTAAGGGATATTTTATTGAAAAATATAATTAATTAGAATGGTAATTAACGTTAATATTCAAATTAATATTGTGACAGTTCGTCATATTGACCAGTCTTTCCTGGGTTAATGCAGCAGGTAACTGACGAGTAACAGATAGGTCCTTTTCATATTGAACTGGTGTTTGTTTCGAAGATCCTGCGGAAACAGGAAGCGAGAATGAGGACTGTGGCATAACTATAGTGGACGAATCGGCGACTTGACCAAATATTTTATCTGAAATTTTTTGTTTATTTTTAATAGACGATTCAATATATCCCTCGGCCACGTTGGAGGATTTCCATCCTCCATGTCTCTTCAGCACGTCTATTGTTGCTCCCGAATCAGCTAACAAAGACGCAGATGTGCGTCTAAAACAATGTCCCGTATAAGACGTCGCATTTTCTAATTTCAAGAAAGCTGCTATTTGCCGTGGAAATGTACCAAACATGTTTTTTCCTACTACTCGCGTAGTACATTCTTTGTTGATGTATTGAACAAAAAATTTTGAATGAGTTGTCCCTGTCTTTCGCAATGCCACATATTTCCGAAATATCGCCACAAAACTGATGGCACTGTTTTCTGAATTTTTGATCACAAAATTTCGGTCAATTTTATTTTTGGTGTTTCTAATCGCAATTAGGAAGGAATCGCCCAAATCTCTCACATCGTCGATTTCTAAATCAACCAACTCTTTTCCACGACAAGCTCCCGCAACGCCCAAAATAAGTGCAACCTACAAAAAAATTGATTTCTTAAAATTTCTGAATATAAACAAATTTCCAAATTTACCTTAAGCATTAAATATTTATCATCCGGAGCCTCCCGTAAGAACTGATCTACCTGCTCAGACGTGAGAATTCTTGACTTCTTTGGCTTAAATCCCTCATTTCTTCTCTTCAAAAAAGCTAATAATTTTGGAAATTTACTTATATCAATATCTTCTCTAATGTTAATAACCGATTTCAGCATTGAGTAATGTGCCCAGAGAGTTGAGGCACAAACCGCTTTTGATTTATCATCGAAGTAGACTAACAGCGCATTTTCAGTAGGTTGTCTCACATTTTTTAAGCGGCACCACTTTTTAAAAGCATCGTACTGCTGCTCGTATAGTTTTCTAGATTTCGGTGGTAACAATTCTTCACCTACTTCGGCTGCTCTTTTATCAATATCAGATACACCTTCTTCACTCATGATACCAATAATTATCAATAACAATGTTTCTTTACAATGACACTAGTAATGACAATGTTTCTAAATTATAACTGTCACAACGCAATGTTACTATGGTAACTTATTTTAAAGACAGTTTATTAAATGAGTTGAAGAGAGAAAAAACTGATTGAAATTATTGAAATAATTAATAAAATCATACCGGAAGTACGAAAAGTATCGTATATACCTTGCGACTGAAGTACATTTAATCCTTCAGGTAAATTATGGCCCTCCCTGCGGTCGGGCCATAAACTTTACCTTCAGGATTAAATGTACTACTTCAGTCCCGCGGTATATAATGTACTATTCATGCACCAAATCTGACAATACAACCAGACGTGACTGGGAGACTGTCTATCTGAATATTTTCCCGTAGAATAAGTGTGAGCTTCAGTAGAAACTCGAATAGAATAAATCGGAACGAAATGGATTAAGTTGGAATAGAAATACTTATTTTCCGTCACAGTTTGGTATGAAGTTCAGTCATGGTCCATATCTTTGCTGCAACTCAATTCTGAAAAGCGGATCACGGAAGTGAGGATTAGAGAAATCTATTTAAATTGTTCCTATTCCTCGTGGAACGGTACAACAAAAAGTGTATGAAATGTAATGAAGCCCATAACTTACAGCTATTTGCACCGGTTCTCCTTAATAACAATCTCAGCTAAGTGAAGGATCAGCTTAAGGTACACCTCAAGGTAAAGATGGTTTGCACCGTTGACTCCTAGACTGAAGATTAGCTGAGCACTGGAAATGTTTGGCAACAGCGCAAAAATGGTCACGTAACCAACGACGAGACGTTAAACAACGCAAAGTTTTAAATAATATGCACATTGCGCAAGCGGTGTCAGTTATGTCTAATTTGTAAGGCTGGCGGCTGTCGGGAGTATGGCATGTGATTTGGAAAAATTGTCTCTACCGGGAAAGCTATCTACAATATCGATGCGTGCACATTAGTTAAAATGTGTAGTTTATTAGCCACCCTAATCTGACCTGATTTACCTCAGGTAAACAGAATAGTATCCATCCAAAGTTTACGACATAACTTTGTTGTTGTTAACAAATTGGGATGAAAGAGAAAAATTGGAAAGACTCGCCATTTCATTCCTCCAGTACAAAAGCAACAGAATATTTTTAAGTTCGTAAGTTTTATAAATTAACAATATATCAATAGACTTTTTGTATCAAGTTATAGGTAGGTACAGTGGTGAATCTGAAAATTATTTTTATGCTTCCACATCTTAGAGAAATGGGATATTCAATTTCAATCTCAATCAGGTTTAGTATATAGAGAGCTGTAGGTTTGGTCACCCTAAATCGAGGGAAAAATGTAAGTTCGCCAAACACTCAAATGATGTCCCCTCTCGTACACCTGCCTAGGCATATCATAAAAAACTTGATTCAAATTTTAGGTCATCGTCATCTAATATTGAACATGACATTTTGTTACAAACCTAATACAATCAGATAACCACGAAAATACAATCACATCAGCAAAATCCAGAAAAAGTACTTGATATAATTTAAATATCAAGCCAAATGGGAAATAATTCGTGTAGGAAAAGTGAGGTTAAGTCGTTAAGTGGAACCTAAGCCTGGAAAATCTGAGGCTTATCTAAACTAATCGTAATGTAAGGTCCAGTTAAGTCGTAAAGTAACCTTAAGTTGAACCTGTGCAAATAGCTGTTACAGACTTACCTCAACTATTCTAGATTGGATAAGAAGTAGCAACTTATTTCAATTTGTCATTTCTTCACAAGTATTAGTAATAATGGTTATTAAAAGTTTTTTTTGGTGTATCAATAAAATTACTAAAACCGCAGAAAATGCCGTTTTCAAAGTGCGGTGGAGCCGCGATATGAACTTTATATGCCCCAGAGGTAACTAGGTTTAGAACTTCAAAGATACAACAATATGGAAATAATGATAATTGTAAGTTAATGCATGCGCACACAATACGCCACAAAATTCCATCTGAACATGGAAAGCGTAATCGAGAAATCGCATCCAATCGAATCGTTTCTTTTCTCAACTGTCACAATATTCCAAATTTTTAGTGCTGGTTCGTTTTCAATTATCAAAACCAGTTACAGTGTCATTTCAAAAGTTCGAAAAGTTTTGTCAGAGAGTGTGAATTGAATAATAAGGAAAAAATCGACAACCTTGAAGTACCCTCTCTCTTCAGATACTTCAGAAAACTGAAAGAAAATGGACATTGAACTCAAGTGGCAAAAATATGTGCAACGTTCCACCAAGATGACTCCATTGCAAGCGCTTATTATAACTAAACAATGGTTTATCCTTCATTCGGCTGTGGATTACCATCTGCAGACATATTTCGAAGTGTTTGCGTCTAGTCAGTGCAAGCCCTGCTCAACATCTTCGTCTGCATCGTAAATTATGTCATTATCTTCAGTTGAAAGTGAAAATATCCAATTAAATCGTTGAATTTGTTATTTACATTTACATTAATGCATATTCGAAGACAGTTTTCAGATCTTTCCACCAATTCTTTATTAGAGTTTCCTAATTTGAAGTTTAAATGAGCCTTTTTAGCATTTATCGCATCGGTTGTAAAACTTCTGAATTATTTGCAATAAATCCAATGCCCAGACAGATTATAGCGTTTGAATATTTTCAGTGCTTCATTCCTCAGTTTTATTTACGTTTCATTTCGTATAACTATATTACATTCAAACGTAATTTGGAAATAATTACCAGAAAGTCGTCTTCATTCGGCACCAATCAATGGAGGATAACGACAAAAGTTGGCGCCTATGTTGTATGAAAAATGTAAAGTGTAGTATGATTTTCATTGCAAATTATGAAAAAGTCAATTTATGGATTGTTGATACAACAAATTTGACAATTTATTCAAAATCGAAGGATTTATCAAATCACAGAATGATTTCTGTTAGTATTCAAAATGTTCCAATTATTGCATTCCCCGCTAAAATCCCACGTACTAGTATGATCTAGCGTTCAGATGGTTCGAAATAAATCAATCGATTTACAAACACAGTATATACTTCTTTCAATAGTTGTCAAATATACGGTGTCAATAATATTACCGAATAAGAAAAAAACGATATCAAAAATGTGTAAATCTAAAAAACGAATGATTTGTAAATAACTTTGACATAAAACGTTGAAAATATTCAAAAAAGAATGACATCGATCAATCGTGTCGCGAGTTTGCTCTGATAATGTGTGGATTTTTCGAACTAAAATTTAAAAGATGATGCAAATACTACATAACCACAAACTTGAGAATTTTCGACGATTAGTATTCCAACCCTGAAGGCAAACCATAGTCCCATAAGCACCGGCAGCTTTTCATCTGGGAGCGATGGTCATGAGTTTGGCTCCGATTTGTCAAATAATACCGGGGAGCGCCACTCAATTTTGAAATCAAGAAGTCAAAGAAAATTTGTGACTGTAAATATTCAAATACAAAGTGAACTCGATTATTTCATTACCCTCTTTGTGGCACATACATCAACCCTTAGATAAAATGTAATCACATGAAAACTACCAAAAGTTTAATTTGAAGAAGAAACAGTAGTTTCCCTATTTTTATTTTTAGGCGAAATAAATCAAGAAGGAAAATATCTAAGTATGTTCAAAACCACACTGTGGTACTGAAGAGAACCGTGTTATAGATCTATACCAGGGTGTACAGTGCATCCTATTTTGGGTGAGACAGCCAGGTTTCTCGCTTGTTATTTAAGATAGAGCCTTGCGATTTTCACGTGAAACTCAAGTTAGCAAAATCAGATTTTGCATAACTGTTTCCGTTTATGAGATACAGGGCGATTTTGGAAATTAATACTTTTATCTCCGAAGTCATCAGAAATAATGCTGAGCTACAAACTACTTCTGATACAAAATTCTGCGTAGAATTCAGTGGCGTACTTTTTTTTTTTCAGGGGTATGGTTTTGAAGTTACGACACAAACCTATATTTTTTTTCAATGGAACACCCTGTATTTTATTACTTCGTTGAATTTGTTTCCCTTCAAAATAATGTATGATACTATAGAGATAGGATGTTCAGAAATGCTAAAAAAGCACTAAAACATCACATAATTACGATTTTTTTGTTAGTGGGCCATGGATTTCCCATATAAAAGAAGAATCGATTGGATAATTTTCGTCTTAGTCTTCTTAAATTGTCTAAAAGTACCTATTTGTACATTGATTGGAACATTGTATGATGTCATAGTTTTTATTGTTTGAATGTTTTAGACGAAGTAGTAACTTGATTACTTATATTTCGGACGTCCATCATCTTAATGGTTGAAAGATTTCTATTTCTTTCAAATTTTCACAACGTTTCAATTGCTTGAATCCGCAATCGTTTTCTGGTGAATAATGACAAAATCAGATGCTACGCGACATTTTATAGGTCTATAATTAAAGTGTAATTACGGTGTAATTACGCGCGGTCTTGTGGCGCGCGTGGTTTCGCGCTTTTTCTCCCTCCAAAACGGTCCATGAGCGATTTCCATACGTTTTTTAAACGTGGAAATTAAAAGTCGTCGGTGGTGGTTTAACTTCCACTTCGCTGCTCTGACGTTTCACGTTCCATAAGGTCCCAGTTCAAATTTTCAAAGGCGTTATCAGTTCCTTCACAGTTCGTGCCATTATCACTATAAATCACGTTTGGTTGATCGCGTCTTGCGATGAAACGACCAACACTTGCAGGAAACCATTTAGAGATAACGACAAAGTCAGCTCGAGGTGCATACAGTGATAAACTGCGCACATAAATGAACACACCCATGCCGTCTCTCCTGATTTAGAAAATAGTGGTTCAGCAAAGTATACACTATAGTTATTTCAAACGTAATTGTATCACGCACTCTATATGCTGGTGGCGGTGGTGGTTCGAAAACAAACGGTTTAGCGCTATATCTAAGACACACTGAACACTTTCCAATCACAGATCTAATAGTTTTTTTGCCCTTTAGAATCCATTAACGTTCTCACAATAGACAGATCAATCCTTGTTTTCCCATATAGCAGTTCTTCAGATGTGCATCCATTATCAAATCAATCACAACTGCATGTTTTCTTGGCATGATAACGGGATACTTGAAATCCTCAGTCTCGTTAGGTTTGTTTGTTTGTTCTGGTCAAACAACAATCGTCATATTTCAAACTGGTCATCTTCTGATCCTGAAATGTTCTCTTGTTGTACCTTCACAAGTATACATTTTTTGCAGCATCCAGCTCTTTAACAAAAAAATTTCCAAAAGTTTTTGTTTGTTTTTTCCGTTGTAAACAAAAGTACCCCAGCTTTCGTTTCTCTGAATCCAAGAAATGACTGTTGACTCCAAAAATAACTTCGATATTTTTTGGTAAGTTTTTCTGTCACTTGTTCATACAATCTCGCTCCAATTGTAGCTGCCAACAATTCAAGTCGTGGTATAGTCATATTTCTCTCTTTGTTTTCTAAAAGAGCAATTCTTGAATTGGCTGCCAACAAGTAAACCCTCACTCAAATTTCCTGGACTACTCTACGAAAAAACTTTGCTGCATAAGCTTGTGGTGACGCGTCCACAAATATGTGAATCGTGACATCTCTTGGTCCCAAACTCACAATTTCATTCCATAGGGGAATTTCGAAATTTGTCAAGATCATCAAATCCTTGATCCATTGTTTAAAAGCATTCGCTAACTCTTCCTTTTTGTGTTATTTTTTTCGAGTGCTAGTTCTGTCACCAGCTGCACCTCAGCCTCTTGGGCTTTTTGTCCATTCCAATTGGTTTATCAGCACCCACTCCGCAACTCTAGTCCCCTGTACCAGTCTGTACAGGTTCTTCACCGGTTGGCTGTTGTATTGTTCGGGAGTTAGAATGGGTTTCCCAAATATTGCCTTTCTCTTGCGTTCCAATGCCTCGCATTCTGACAGTACGTGTTTGGCTGTTTCTGTCCCTTTACCACATTGTCTGCAGGAAAGTTCTCCGTTATGCCGCAACATTTTATGCAGGTGTTTTCTCATTGCTGTGACCAGTGAGAAGGCCCGTTATCGTTCTAACTTGTTTCCTGCTCAGCTTGAGTAGTTCTTCAGTTTTGTATTTTGACGGTCCTTTAACACCTTGAGTGCCATAGCGGTCATTATGACCGCTACGATACTTTCCTGTGGTGCCATAGCGGTCATAATGACCGCCGATTTTGCACCTCTACTACGGCTGCTTCAAACAATTTTTCTACAAAGGGATCGTGGTTATCTATATTAAAACAATTAATCTCAAATTGGTATTTCTTAAAACTTTGTCATTGTACTGGGTGATACAGAATATAGGTCAAATTGAATCGTTTGTGAATATGGTTGAAAAGAGAACGGTATCGATCTTTCATATAAACCGAATGGATCATCATCGACTTGGAAAGCTTAAATTGGAAATTGGTTATGTTGCAGACAAATTTTGCCACTTTTAAAATTTCAAGTTATTGTGAAAATCCATTCCCATTTCAACTCCATTTTGATTCAATTATCTATCTTTCTGGTTCAAATATCACAAAATATATACGGTTGCAGAACATTTTGAGGGTTATACCCAATAACTTTTCTACTTTTTATATATTGCCCCTCGCTAAATCCATCCTTATTTATAATAATATATATATATATATATTCGTAAAGTCTTTTTTCCTTATTATTTACAATTTTAAGCTGTAATGTCACTATACAAAGAACTAAGAACATGTCAACTAACCTCACTATAGTTGTAAGTAAAATTTTAATAACATCAAAATGTATAATTGACATAATAATTCTTTGTAGTTCCCTGAAGATGTAAATAAAATTTACGAAAGCTTGGAATAATCTCTATAAAAGACTACACTTTTGACTTTGCTGCAATCCCCAATATTAACTAGTTTTATTCTTAACTAGTCAGCAACGACTACCCTTTCTATATTCTACAGATATGGGGTTTTATCGTAACATCCTGATTACATATGGTGACATAGCAGTGCAGAAATTGAAGTTGTGGTCCAAGAATAAGATGAAATTGGCCAAAGAATATAATAGACGCTGTTTTCTATTACAATGCAAGAAGTTAGGAATTCTTCCAAATCACATTACCTCAGCGATTAGACCTATTGAGAACCTACTTCTTAGGCAAGAGGCTCATGCGAATATCAAGCAACAGAATTACAGGTTAGGAATAAGATTACTTAACATTGAGATTTCTACAAATCATACTTTGATTAAAAATTTAGAGTGTTCTCTGACGACAACTAGGAGTGAAATCATTTCTCTTACAAGTGAACTTATTTTTGAAAATTTTCTCAGTAAACAATTAAGAACATATAATGAACTGTTCCACGATGTAAAAAGTAGAAATATCAATAAAATTAATAACCTAAAAAACAATCATTTTCGAAAAAAATTGAGAACAAAACCAAACTGGATATCAAATATTTCTAACACCATCATTCCTGAAGATATTTTACAATTTTTTGCTTTAGGACCAAAGTTCAGTGTGGAACCGTTAATTATAAAAGACATTTCCATCAAGAGTTTTTTAGCTGATGTTGATTACATCACTTCATCTATCAGTGACGAATACCAAAGAAATATCACTATAGCAAGAGCAACTAATATTGTAACTAATAATATACAATCAAATCAGCATTCTTCTATTTTTAGAGGCTTACTTTTAAAATCAAAAAAGTTTCTAAAAGACAATCCGAATCTGATATTGATTCAATCTGACAAAGGTAATGTGACAGTCATTATGGAAAAAGATCAATATCTTAATCTTTCAAATGAAATAATTATCAACAGTAATTCCTATATTGAATTAGCAAAAGATCCTACGACTACGATACAAAGTAAAGCTAATGAATTTTTGAAAGTACTTAAAGACACAAATCAAATTGATGATGTCACAAAAAAGAAACTCACATGTTATAATGCTATTTCTCCAAAATTCTATTCATTACCAAAAATACATAAACCTACTTTATCGATGAGACCTATAGTTTCATGTATTGGTGCTCCAACAGAAGCCATTGCCTCACTTCTCACAGATATTCTAACTAAAGCATATGATTCCGATAATGAATACTTTATACAAGACTCTTTTGAAGTAAATAATAAATTTAATAACACAAACATACCTAATGACTACGTTTTGGCAAGTCTTGATGTGGTTTCTCTTTTTAGTAATGTATATTTAGAAGTTTGTCAAAGATCAATTCACAAAAATTGGTATCGTGTTAGCAATTATTGTAACATTAATGAAGAAACATTCATGAAAATTTTAACTTTCTTGTTCAATAACACATATTTCTCTTTTAACAACAAAATTTATAAACAAAGTTTTGGAACTCCAATGGGAGCTTCAATCTCCCCTATATTAGCTTCATATGTGATGGATGATGTGTTGGACACAGTAATTCCAGTACTATCATTTAAACCTTTTTTCATCAAAAAATATGTTGATGATATCATTGTCGCTTTACCAAAAGATGGCATTACTGAGATTCTTAGTACTTTTAACAGCTTTGACCCATATATTCAGTTTACAATAGAAACTGAGGATGATGATTTTTCCGTACCTTTCTTAGATACAAGATTCATACGTGGTCTTAATAACAAAATTCTTATAGACTGGTACAGGAAACCATGCAGTTCTGGAAGATATATTAACTTCGAGTCTTATCACAAGCGGTCAATGAAAATAAACCTTGTGAAACAAATGAAAGCTAGAGTACTCAAAATCTCAGATAGATCCTTTCACAAAAAAAACCTAGATATTCTTTTCAAACTCTTTTCTGACAATTCTTATCCACCAAAATTACTGAGAAGTATTCTGTTCAGCACACCATTAAATATTGAAACAGATATTATATCTAACAATCTGAACATATCCATTAATAGCAATGTTGCTAATACTAATCCTACAAATCCTACAATTCCTACATTCACTTCACTTCCATATATAAGAGATATTACACCAAGATTGTCCAGGCTCTTTCATTCAGTATGTAATGTCAAAATAGCAAATAAAACTATTTTACCAATAAGATCAATTTATTCAAAAATGAAGGATAAAATTCCATTAACTTCCACTTCAAATGTAGTATATAGCATTCCTTGTCAGGACTGTGATAAAAATTATATTGGCCAGACTTCTAGAAGCCTGAAAAGTAGAATCTCCTCACATAAAAGTGATTGTAGACTTCATCCTGAAAGATGTGCTCTTGCTGATCATGTAAACAAATTTGACCATCGAATAAATTATAACTCAACTAAAATATTAGCTAAAGAGACACATATGACTAAGAGAACTTTTTTGGAAATGGCCTTCATATATCAAGACAAAAAATGTATGAATAAAAGAACTGATATAAATCATTTGAGTGAGATTTATTCCTTTTTATTGTCGTTAGACCACACTCTCCATATGAATAATAATATCTCCATAACTACTCAATTGGAAATGTAATTTTTTCCTAACTTACTAAACAACAGTCGTATATTTCAACAGTTGGTACTACATTACAGTTGGTACAAGATTACAGTTGGTACAAGATTACAGTTGGTACAAGATTACAGTTGGTACAAGATTACAGTTGGTAACATTGACTTGAAAATTACAGATTTCTTTTCTATTGACAACTGATTTGTGTCCCTTGGATACAATCAACAAGTCTTTTGTTTTTTCGACTGAAATTTCAAAATTTTCTGTTATTTATATTCGTAAAGTCTTTTTTCCTTATTATTTACAATTTTAAGCTGTAATGTCACTATACAAAGAACTAAGAACATGTCAACTAACCTCACTATAGTTGTAAGTAAAATTTTAATAACATCAAAATGTATAATTGACATAATAATTCTTTGTAGTTCCCTGAAGATGTAAATAAAATTTACGAAAGCTTGGAATAATCTCTATAAAAGAGTACACTTTTGACTTTGCTGCAATCCCCAATATTAACTAGTTTTATTCTTAACTAGTCAGCAACGACTACCCTTTCTATATTCTACAGATATGGGGTTTTATCGTAACATCCTGATTACATATGGTGACATAGCAGTGCAGAAATTGAAGTTGTGGTCCAAGAATAAGATGAAATTGGCCAAAGAATATAATAGACGCTGTTTTCTATTACAATGCAAGAAGTTAGGAATTCTTCCAAATCACATTACCTCAGCGATTAGACCTATTGAGAACCTACTTCTTAGGCAAGAGGCTCATGCGAATATCAAGCAACAGAATTACAGGTTAGGAATAAGATTACTTAACATTGAGATTTCTACAAATCATACTTTGATTAAAAATTTAGAGTGTTCTCTGACGACAACTAGGAGTGAAATCATTTCTCTTACAAGTGAACTTATTTTTGAAAATTTTCTCAGTAAACAATTAAGAACATATAATGAACTGTTCCACGATGTAAAAAGTAGAAATATCAATAAAATTAATAACCTAAAAAACAATCATTTTCGAAAAAAATTGAGAACAAAACCAAACTGGATATCAAATATTTCTAACACCATCATTCCTGAAGATATTTTACAATTTTTTGCTTTAGGACCAAAGTTCAGTGTGGAACCGTTAATTATAAAAGACATTTCCATCAAGAGTTTTTTAGCTGATGTTGATTACATCACTTCATCTATCAGTGACGAATACCAAAGAAATATCACTATAGCAAGAGCAACTAATATTATAACTAATAATATACAATCAAATCAGCATTCTTCTATTTTTAGAGGCTTACTTTTAAAATCAAAAAAGTTTCTAAAAGACAATCCGAATCTGATATTGATTCAATCTGACAAAGGTAATGTGACAGTCATTATGGAAAAAGATCAATATCTTAATCTTTCAAATGAAATAATTATCAACAGTAATTCCTATATTGAATTAGCAAAAGATCCTACGACTACGATACAAAGTAAAGCTAATGAATTTTTGAAAGTACTTAAAGACACAAATCAAATTGATGATGTCACAAAAAAGAAACTCACATGTTATAATGCTATTTCTCCAAAATTCTATTCAT
Source organism: Chrysolina oricalcia (assembly GCA_944452925.2). NCBI lineage: Eukaryota > Metazoa > Arthropoda > Insecta > Coleoptera > Chrysomelidae > Chrysolina > Chrysolina oricalcia. Next base: position 51,661,082 of record OX101822.2, read on the forward strand.
TACCAAAAATACATAAACCTACTTTATCGATGAGACCTATAGTTTCATGTATTGGTGCTCCAACAGAAGCCATTGCCTCACTTCTCACAGATATTCTAACTAAAGCATATGATTCCGATAATGAATACTTTATACAAGACTCTTTTGAAGTAAATAATAAATTTAATAACACAAACATACCTAATGACTACGTTTTGGCAAGTCTTGATGTGGTTTCTCTTTTTAGTAATGTATATTTAGAAGTTTGTCAAAGATCAATTCACAAAAATTGGTATCATGTTAGCAATTATTGTAACATTAATGAAGAAACATTCATGAAAATTTTAACTTTCTTGTTCAATAACACATATTTCTCTTTTAACAACAAAATTTATAAACAAAGTTTTGGAACTCCAATGGGAGCTTCAATCTCCCCTATATTAGCTTCATATGTGATGGATGATGTGTTGGACACAGTAATTCCAGTACTATCATTTAAACCTTTTTTCATCAAAAAATATGTTGATGATATCATTGTCGCTTTACCAAAAGATGGCATTACTGAGATTCTTAGTACTTTTAACAGCTTTGACCCATATATTCAGTTTACAATAGAAACTGAGGATGATGATTTTTCCGTACCTTTCTTAGATACAAGATTCATACGTGGTCTTAATAACAAAATTCTTATAGACTGGTACAGGAAACCATGCAGTTCTGGAAGATATATTAACTTCGAGTCTTATCACAAGCGGTCAATGAAAATAAACCTTGTGAAACAAATGAAAGCTAGAGTACTCAAAATCTCAGATAGATCCTTTCACAAAAAAAACCTAGATATTCTTTTCAAACTCTTTTCTGACAATTCTTATCCACCAAAATTACTGAGAAGTATTCTGTTCAGCACACCATTAAATATTGAAACAGATATTATATCTAACAATCTGAACATATCCATTAATAGCAATGTTGCTAATACTAATCCTACAAATCCTACAATTCCTACATTCACTTCACTTCCATATATAAGAGATATTACACCAAGATTGTCCAGGCTCTTTCATTCAGTATGTAATGTCAAAATAGCAAATAAAACTATTTTACCAATAAGATCAATTTATTCAAAAATGAAGGATAAAATTCCATTAACTTCCACTTCAAATGTAGTATATAGCATTCCTTGTCAGGACTGTGATAAAAATTATATTGGCCAGACTTCTAGAAGCCTGAAAAGTAGAATCTCCTCACATAAAAGTGATTGTAGACTTCATCCTGAAAGATGTGCTCTTGCTGATCATGTAAACAAATTTGACCATCGAATAAATTATAACTCAACTAAAATATTAGCTAAAGAGACACATATGACTAAGAGAACTTTTTTGGAAATGGCCTTCATATATCAAGACAAAAAATGTATGAATAAAAGAACTGATATAAATCATTTGAGTGAGATTTATTCCTTTTTATTGTCGTTAGACCACACTCTCCATATGAATAATAATATCTCCATAACTACTCAATTGGAAATGTAATTTTTTCCTAACTTACTAAACAACAGTCGTATATTTCAACAGTTGGTACTACATTACAGTTGGTACAAGATTACAGTTGGTACAAGATTACAGTTGGTACAAGATTACAGTTGGTAACATTGACTTGAAAATTACAGATTTCTTTTCTATTGACAACTGATTTGTGTCCCTTGGATACAATCAACAAGTCTTTTGTTTTTTCGACTGAAATTTCAAAATTTTCTGTTATTTATATTCGTAAAGTCTTTTTTCCTTATTATTTACAATTTTAAGCTGTAATGTCACTATACAAAGAACTAAGAACATGTCAACTAACCTCACTATAGTTGTAAGTAAAATTTTAATAACATCAAAATGTATAATTGACATAATAATTCTTTGTAGTTCCCTGAAGATGTAAATAAAATTTACGAAAGCTTGGAATAATCTCTATAAAAGAGTACACTTTTGACTTTGCTGCAATCCCCAATATTAACTAGTTTTATTCTTAACTAGTCAGCAACGACTACCCTTTCTATATTCTACAGATATGGGGTTTTATCGTAACATCCTGATTACATATGGTGACATAGCAGTGCAGAAATTGAAGTTGTGGTCCAAGAATAAGATGAAATTGGCCAAAGAATATAATAGACGCTGTTTTCTATTACAATGCAAGAAGTTAGGAATTCTTCCAAATCACATTACCTCAGCGATTAGACCTATTGAGAACCTACTTCTTAGGCAAGAGGCTCATGCGAATATCAAGCAACAGAATTACAGGTTAGGAATAAGATTACTTAACATTGAGATTTCTACAAATCATACTTTGATTAAAAATTTAGAGTGTTCTCTGACGACAACTAGGAGTGAAATCATTTCTCTTACAAGTGAACTTATTTTTGAAAATTTTCTAAGTAAACAATTAAGAACATATAATGAACTGTTCCACGATGTAAAAAGTGGAAATATCAATAAAATTAATAACCTAAAAAACAATCATTTTCGAAAAAAATTGAGAACAAAACCAAACTGGATATCAAATATTTCTAACACCATCATTCCTGAAGATATTTTACAATTTTTTGCTTTAGGACCAAAGTTCAGTGTGGAACCGTTAATTATAAAAGACATTTCCATCAAGAGTTTTTTAGCTGATGTTGATTACATCACTTCATCTATCAGTGACGAATACCAAAGAAATATCACTATAGCAAGAGCAACTAATATTATAACTAATAATATACAATCAAATCAGCATTCTTCTATTTTTAGAGGCTTACTTTTAAAATCAAAAAAGTTTCTAAAAGACAATCCGAATCTGATATTGATTCAATCTGACAAAGGTAATGTGACAGTCATTATGGAAAAAGATCAATATCTTAATCTTTCAAATGAAATAATTATCAACAGTAATTCCTATATTGAATTAGCAAAAGATCCTACGACTACGATACAAAGTAAAGCTAATGAATTTTTGAAAGTACTTAAAGACACAAATCAAATTGATGATGTCACAAAAAAGAAACTCACATGTTATAATGCTATTTCTCCAAAATTCTATTCATTACCAAAAATACATAAACCTACTTTATCGATGAGACCTATAGTTTCATGTATTGGTGCTCCAACAGAAGCCATTGCCTCACTTCTCACAGATATTCTAACTAAAGCATATGATTCCGATAATGAATACTTTATACAAGACTCTTTTGAAGTAAATAATAAATTTAATAACACAAACATACCTAATGACTACGTTTTGGCAAGTCTTGATGTGGTTTCTCTTTTTAGTAATGTATATTTAGAATTTTGTCAAAGATCAATTCACAAAAATTGGTATCGTGTTAGCAATTATTGTAACATTAATGAAGAAACATTCATGAAAATTTTAACTTTCTTGTTCAATAACACATATTTCTCTTTTAACAACAAAATTTATAAACAAAGTTTTGGAACTCCAATGGGAGCTTCAATCTACCCTATTTTAGCTTCATATGTGATGGATGATGTGTTGGACACAGTAATTCCAGTACTATCATTTAAACCTTTTTTCATCAAAAAATATGTTGATGATATCATTGTCGCTTTACCAAAAGATGGCATTACTGAGATTCTTAGTACTTTTAACAGCTTTGACCCATATATTCAGTTTACAATAGAAACTGAGGATGATGATTTTTCCGTACCTTTCTTAGATACAAGATTCATACGTGGTCTTAATAACAAAATTCTTATAGACTGGTACAGGAAACCATGCAGTTCTGGAAGATATATTAACTTCGAGTCTTATCACAAGCGGTCAATGAAAATAAACCTTGTGAAACAAATGAAAGCTAGAGTACTCAAAATCTCAGATAGATCCTTTCACAAAAAAAACCTAGATATTCTTTTCAAACTCTTTTCTGACAATTCTTATCCACCAAAATTACTGAGAAGTATTCTGTTCAGCACACCATTAAATATTGAAACAGATATTATATCTAACAATCTGAACATATCCATTAATAGCAATGTTGCTAATACTAATCCTACAAATCCTACAATTCCTACATTCACTTCACTTCCATATATAAGAGATATTACACCAAGATTGTCCAGGCTCTTTCATTCAGTATGTAATGTCAAAATAGCAAATAAAACTATTTTACCAATAAGATCAATTTATTCAAAAATGAAGGATAAAATTCCATTAACTTCCACTTCAAATGTAGTATATAGCATTCCTTGTCAGGACTGTGATAAAAATTATATTGGCCAGACTTCTAGAAGCCTGAAAAGTAGAATCTCCTCACATAAAAGTGATTGTAGACTTCATCCTGAAAGATGTGCTCTTGCTGATCATGTAAACAAATTTGACCATCGAATAAATTATAACTCAACTAAAATATTAGCTAAAGAGACACGTATGACTAAGAGAACTTTTTTGGAAATGGCCTTCATATATCAAGACAAAAAATGTATGAATAAAAGAACTGATATAAATCATTTGAGTGAGATTTATTCCTTCTTATTGTCGTTAGACCACACTCTCCATATGAATAATAATATCTCTATAACTACTCAATTGGAAATGTAATTTTTTCCTAACTTACTAAACAACAGTCGTATATTTCAACAGTTGGTACTACATTACAGTTGGTACAAGATTACAGTTGGTACAAGATTACAGTTGGTAACATTGACTTGAAAATTACAGATTTCTTTTCTATTGACAACTGATTTGTGTCCCTTGGCTACAATCAACAAGTCTTTTGTTTTTTCGACTGAAATTTCAAAATTTTCTGTTATTTATATTCGTAAAGTCTTTTTTCCTTATTATTTACAATTTTAAGCTGTAATGTCACTATACAAAGAACTAAGAACATGTCAACTAACCTCACTATAGTTGTAAGTAAAATTTTAATAACATCAAAATGTATAATTGACATAATAATTCTTTGTAGTTCCCTGAAGATGTAAATAAAATTTACGAAAGCTTGGAATAATCTCTATAAAAGACTACACTTTTGACTTTGTATATATATATATATATATATATATATATATATAATAAATTATTGTGAACTTCACGACATAATTAATAGTAGAGATGGAGAGGTAATGATATTGATTCACCTCAAAATATGTAAGAATATTTTACCACACCGAAAGCAGACTAGGACAAGACTGATGTAAATGTAAGGATTATGAGGTACGCCTACAGTCAATTATTATGGATAATGTTCAAAATTAAATTAATTCTCCAGAACAATTTATAAGTGATTTTACTACTGAAAAATTGGGTCATAATGTTTTTTGACTCTTACGGCATTTCGTTCTGTTAGAGTAGACGATGGACTTTATTCAAAGATCTTTTATAACTGATTAAGTTGTATCTTGTTCTTGGGTTACACGTAGGAGTTGTGTTTTTTTTGATGGGCTCTTTTATTTTAGGGTAAATCTATTGTAGTGAACTAGCATTATATCGAAAATTATTGCAATTTTTTTTTTAGAAATTCAGTGAATTTCTGAGTAGCCAATTATAGCCAGATACATCAGAAACATCTCCATAAGCTCTCCTTTTATTATGCTGTATAATATTGCTCCTGGTTCATCTATTGCACATCTTAATTTTTCAATCTATTTGAATTTCATATCGCTTTCATCAAGTTGGGAATTTCTGACTCATTGATACCGTGTTCGACGGTGTATTGAGACCAAATATATCCTATTTAATATTCCAATAAATGATACAAATCACGAGATCATTCTGTATTAACAAATATCATCTTTTTGCAAACTTTTGTTTTCGACTTCGTCATTTATAAGTACTCTTTCTTAGTGCCTGAAAAATTATGATATAGTGAGTTCTTTTACCAACAAGTTTGTTATCCAGCGATACACTACTATCAAAATTATCAGCGATGGGTCTTCTGGAATATGAAAGTTTATCACACAAAAACAACACAATGTTTGTTGCGACTGATGTATCAGAAACACGTTCACAAAATGTATTTTCATATTTCATTTAGATGGCTATGTTAATTTCCACAGCACAGTTTGAATAGTTTTATTACATACCTGATAGGCTTTTCTGGGAAATATTGCTTAATAATCAACCGTCCTCTGAATGGAACTGGCGATATTTTCATATCCACATAATTACATAATGTTTCACCAGTTATGAATCTCATTTTATGTAATGTGCCAGTAAAATGTCACGATTTGTGGAGCAAACAGGGTTCGAAAGGACATATCGGTTAGCCAATAATTGGCAACATGAAGCTTATGATCTTTACCCTTCATATACCCTGTGAGCCTGATAACTCTCATGATTTCATTTCTATAGGTTGAGGTCCATTCATGAAGCCTGCGGAGAAACCGGGGTCTGGGTTAGCTGGAGGATATTTTGAAGACAATATGAAGTATCTACAAGAATGACCAAACACCAATATATACTTATTTGACAAATAAATGTTAGATATTGCATCTATGTTTCATAGCTCATTTATGGAGACACTTTCATTAGTCTACTCTCAATGAAAAAATCTGCATGCCTTCTTTCCAACAACCAGAACATTCCCAATAAAACAATATATCATAAGAAATAGGAGTTTTTTATTGTAGCAAAAACACTGTACGTGACGATTCTTGATAAAATATCTAAATGTTTAACTGGTTGCAGAATCTTGAGTGATCACATCCATTCAATCAAAAGAGGTAGCACTCATAGGCAACCAACCACGCATGAAGACTGTTTACAAGTTGCCATCACTTTTAGTCATACTAAACTGATAGAATAGAACGCTAACTTGATTTCTATAATCGTAAAATCATAAACAAAATAATGAATGTAGAGATTTATTCTTATTTATTAATAGTGTGGAAAACGGTTAATAAATGAAATAAAGAAATATGGACTTGTTTTACAAACAAGACATTTTATGAGCTGAGGGTTTCAGCACAAGCCTTGACTGAGTAGAAGTACCATTGTCATTCAACCAAATTTGATTGATTCAGAGATAAAAACACAAGGTTGTTTCTTTACACTAACCAAAAAGAATTCAGATATTCAAATTTTTCGTTTTCAAAATTTCATTATTTTCATTATCGGTAATGGCTTCAGCTTCGTTCGTTTTTTCATTTTGAAAATTGAACAAATCTTCTTAATTTTCTGGTACATCATTCTTCATCATTTTGTATCTTTTTTGGATCATCCAGATGTCAAAGCCCACGAATGTTTTCAGTTTTTTTTACTTTTATTGAATGTTTTTAGATATTTGTTGGGAATACCAGAACGTCTTCCCAGAAATATTCAGATTAAATTTACTCATTTGCCCTTCTACACTTTTATAGATTATCTTGAGAACGTAAATTCATTTTCAGACTGTGGAAGGTTACAAACCCACAAAATTCATTTCAGGGGCCGAAACTTCACCAGAATCCATCATTTTATCATTAGAAGTCAGTTCTGAATTACCTTTTGTAATATATTTCCGTATCAAATTTAATTTTTTTTTCAAACTATTTATTCTTTTCATTTGGCAGTAAATACATATTATTCTGTAATTATTATCATTTTGGACTAAAAAGACAGAAATATGTGTATGAATCCATCCCTACACCCTATCCACTACATTCGAATTGTTCGATTCGAATATTAAACTTTTTCGATTTCAGCTCCATCTAGTGGACGAATATCAATGAACCATACATTTTTGTAATAAGTATTCTGAGAAATTTGTTAAGCTGATGAAAATGGACAAGGTGCAATTTACTATAAAAAAGTTGTCAGCACTTCTGACTCGTCCTGTAGGATTATGTCAGGAATGTTTCGATAAAATTTCATATATTTCAATCCTGTTCCTCTACTTCAAATTTGAAATCTTTATGTGGAGCGATAACTGAATGGTAGGCTTATCTCATATATCAAAGGATGTTGAAAAACTGTATGCACAAAAATTGATTTTCAAAAATAAAAATTGACCTTCCGACGATTTTTCAAAATATGTTTCTGTTAGGGATATATGGAATTTATTCCATCATTGGTTTACACACTGTATATTCCAGGAATACCGATGTGTTGCTACTGAGCTAACTTCAAAAGACAACCAACGTCGTATGAATGAAATAATAAGTACTCGAAACATTTGGACAAACAAAACTAATATGTTCAGTTCACAATAGTATGACAGTAATATATTATCACTTTTGGCTTCGACAATTAAAGTCCATTACATTAGCTAGAGTGAGCAACTCGAGAGTTCCTCACATGCCGGGCCAAATTCCAGCTGCGTTGAAGATCCCTCTTGACAGCGTTTTAATTACCCCTGAGTGATTGAAGTGCTCTCTGAGGAATTGAAACCAGATACACGTCTTGGAAAAGATATTCGTCTGTGTCTCCTGCCAGCTCTTTCGTAATTATTTTAGAGAAAAGATAATATATAAGACACAGAATTTGGAAAGTGAGGTTTGTTCACGGTATGGGACAGAGATTTGGACAGCAATGTATTCATCTGCGACGAGCAAGTATTTTTTTAACCTGACTACAAATTCAGCATCTTGACTTCAAAGTTAGACTCCTGTCTTCAATCTGGGATACCCAGCTCAATCTTGAGTATCCGATTTTGAAGTTGGAGATTCGAGATTAAAGTTGGGGGTCCAAGATCGAAGTCGGGGGTCCAGGATTGAAGTTGGAGGTCCGCGAATAGAGTCAAGGCTCCCAGATTAATGTCGGGTGTCCGAAATTGAAATCGGTGGTCCGAAATTGGAGTCAGGGGTCCAAGATTAAAGTCGAGATTTGATTTCGAACTTCGAAATTGATGATTTAGTCGATTCCAATTGATGTATATGAAGCTAATCCCAAAAGGTGGACAACAAATGGAAAACACCTGACACGAACGATTTGTTTGGTACTGTAATTCTGTTGGCGCAATATTTTTTTCCCATTTTGTTGCAGCGACCAAACAAAATTTGTAGAAAATGATGAAGAAAGAAACATTGAAATATGATTTTATGCACTACATCATTCCAATAAACTAAAATGGAATCAGTCAGATTATTTAACGTCTCGTGGTCACACCTCCGTATTTGATCGCGGTACTCACACTTGAGTTGATTCAACCCTGTCAATTTTAAAATTATATTGTAACCAAACTATCGGTTCGAAGTGGTTGTAGATAATTTGCGAAAAATCAATTTTCAAGAAATGGAATGGAGATTTAAAAAAAAATCCTTACAGAGGTGAAAATGCAAAAAAAAATGTTGTCATGAGACTGTGTAACAAATCTTCTCGTTCGGCAATAGCATACTCATATATTATTCAGTATGAGTAGAAATAACCGACAGGAGCCGAACAGTAAGGTATGATGTTAAAATATAATATACAAATATGTATACATATAATATAACCAAAATAGTTCGGACGGATCGTGATTTCTCAAAACATTTTGGGTGGGTCCTGATGTGAATGGTTTTATTGGCTTTTTAAATTTTTCTCTGTAACCGTAAGCACTGAAAAATATACTAAAATCGGATAACAGCGCGTACGGGGAGGAGTCTACCCCAGCAATATTAATGTAATTGAAAAATATCTGCCATGAAATCTGTTCCAACCTATAACATAATCAAATCGGCCGTTCATTCCGTTGTATTGGCATTTTTTATGGAGTTTTTTTTCGCTAGTTACATAAAACAGTTCCAATCATTTTGTTCGGGGGTTACATTATGAGATCTATTATACTATTTCTGCTCATAAAACACCATCGCCGATCGGTAACAAATAATATTGTTGACGAAAAATCAATTTCATGATTACGAAGGTCAATATCCAATTAATTTGTTAGGTACAATATAAAATCAATGCCAGATATTAATGCACAACATGCATACTCTGAAGCCTTATGACAAAAATACGATGGGGTGGTTTGCCTCCAATCCAACCAAAATATGTTGCAATCAAATTATCTTTAGTTTAAGTGAATAATTAGTGTAATTCAATTATTTTCAATTACAATAACTTGCGACATACGCCAAACGGTAAGTTCGAAAGTTCGACACTACGGATTTTTTAATACAACTTCACCCACCCTCCCTTTGACACACGATTTTTATTCGGCGAACTCATATCCGTGTAGTATAAGGTGGAATTGGGAGTTCTTATACTGCTGAGTATAAACAAATGAAAAACAAATTATACATTGTGAACTCCCGATCTAAATATCCTAAAATCAATATGAAAAGATTCATCAAACTACAAGAAAATGTATTCAATCAAATCACAGAAATATCAAACGGTTTTTCCCGAATAAAACAGGAAAACCTTCTTTAACGCCGATCATTATTAAGTGAGTTTTGAAGAATGCCTAATTATTCATCCTAATAGGGTAATAATAAGATTTGAAAGAGTTAGTAGTGACGAACTTTTATTCAACATCTTATAAGAAGGAAAGTTAACATTTAGTAGGTACTGGTTTCAAGAAAGCCTCTGTATTCACAACTGAAGCATGTTGTCCCCTCCGAGCAATAAAAGATGTAGAGGTGCCATTTCTATATGCACACACGTTGCACACATTGTTATGAAAGCTGCATATCACTATCATTTGTGATAGTTTGTGGGTGAGGGGTAACCTCCGAGTTCGGAGGGGGAGATTTGTTATTGTTATGATATTCGGATGTGAGCTTAGAACCAGTGGCGGCGTGCTGATACATTTTTTTCCTGTTATATTTTTATCTATACATATCCACATGCCTGGTTGGGAAGCACGTGTGTTGTCAAGATGTCAATAAAAATACTTCATTGTGCGAAATATTAGATTCTTGCTGACAAAGCATAGAATAAGATCATAAATAATGAAAAAATGAATTAAAGTGCTGAAGTAAAAAAGTCAAAATAATGAAATTGTTGAATCACATCAGTGAACTATACTATACACTATAATATACAGGGTGTCAATTTGAAAACTACCCACCCTTAATATCTTCCTTCCAGTAAACAATATGAGTAATCGAAAAAACAGGTCAATTTTATTGTCAAGGGGGACACTTTCAAGGACTATTTGTAGCCCTCGTGGTTCAACCCCCTAGGAGGGGTAGATGTTACCCTTAGAATTTTAAATGGGAAGGGGGGTCAAGTGGCACATCATTTTGATGGGCGTTCAATTCTTGTTCCAATGGTACCCTGACTTATTATTTTTTGATGAGCATTTTCCGAAAAATTGCGTTCTAAACTAACAGAAGTAATTATTAGAACGCCTATACTGAGATGCATGGTTTGGCCAGAACTGGTTAGAATATTAGGTGGTACCGTTCCAACCCTTTATTAGGGGTAACATTAGCCATTAGCTCCAAACACTTTACATAAAAAAGTAGTCTAATAGTAAAACGTAGATGGTAGTGAAGTTGTGTTTATTAAATGCTGAATTTTTAAGTGTCATCGCAGAAATTGTACAGATAGCCTTCCTTTTTTGCTACTTCTGCTGTAAAAAGTCTCTGTTTTCCGGCAAAAAATTGGTTAGCAAATTTGAACTATGTGGTAGTATTGTGAATACCGTTGTACCTGTTGGGCTGTTTAGGAATTACTTTAATAAGTGTATAAAAGTGTAAAAATGGTTTACATTCTTCAAGACAGAATTGAAATGATTGTAATTTATGGCGAAGTTGGAAAGTGCGCACGAAGGGCGGCATGTCTTTTTAACGAAATACATCCAAATTGTAATGTAAGTCACCGGTATGTGCTTGATTTGGTGAATAAGTTTTACGAAACTGGTTCAGTGACAAATAAAAAAAGAAATAACCCCAGAGTACTAAATGAAGCAGCTCAAATTGAAGTTTTGGGAACATTTGCTGCAGAGCCCACGAGCTCCTTACGATCAGTATCAGAACAGACGGGAATGTCACGCGAGACTATAAGAAAAGCATTGGAAATGCATAAATTTCATCCATATAAAATGCAGATTCTTCAAGAGCTCCACGAGGATGATTATGATAGAAGAATAGAGTTTTGTGAAATCATGTCTCATCGAGTCAATACCATCCCTAATCTTCTGTTAAACATCTGTTTCAGCGATGAGTGTTCATTTTTTCTGAATGGCAATGTTAATATACAAAATTGTCGCTATTGGAGTGACGAAAACCCACATATTTTTCGGGAAGGGCATACACAACACCCACAAAAAGTTAATGTTTGGGCTGGTATTCTTGGAAATGCCATTCTTGGTCCATTATTTCTGGAAGAAAACTTGACTGGCAATCTGTACCTTGATATGCTTGAAGAGACTATCGATCCTCTTATAACTCACGAGCTAGAAACTCAAATTGATGCAGAAGGTAATGAACTTTTGCAGGAGGATCTGTTACATTTCCAGCAGGACGGTGCTCCACCTCATTATTTTCTTCCCGTCCGACAGTGGTTAAACGAGAGATTTCCGGGTAGATGGATTGGCAGAAGGGGAGCAGTTGAATGGCCTCCGAGATCACCGGATTTAACACCCTTAGATTTCTTTCTTTGGGGGCATCTTAAATCCGTTGTTCATAAAACACAACCTTCTGATATTGACGAACTTAAAAGACGAATTACAGCAGCATGCCGGTCAATTCCTAGTGAAGTTTTCCGTAATGTTAGAGGGGAGTTCGAAAACAGACTGTATTACTGTTTAGAGCAAAATGGACAACATTTCGAACAGCTAATAAGATAAGCGTAAGTAGATTTTATGTTGGAAATGTCTTTCTCGCAAATTAAATTTTATTGTGTAGAAGGAAAATAACCACCAAATAAAAAATCCCATGCGTAATAAATTTATTCCTGTCATTCAAGGGTTGGAGCGGTGCCACCTACTCTTCTAACCATTTTTATTAAAGGGAGTCAATACAATAATGCATCTCAGTATAGGCGTTCTAATAATTACTTCTGTTAGTTTAGAACGCAATTTTTCGGAAAATGCTCATCACAAAATAATAAGTCAGGGTACCATTGGAACAAGAATTGAACGCCCATCAAAATGATGTGCCACTTGACCCCCCTTCCCATTTAAAATTCTAAGGGTAACATCTACCCCTCCTAGGGGGTTGAACCACGAGGGCTACAAATAGTCCGTGAAAGTGTCCCCCTTGACAATAAAATTGACCTGTTTTTTCGATTACTCATATTGTTTACTGGAAGGAAGATATTCAGGGTGGGAAGTTTTCAAATTGACACCCTGTATATGCTATACACGCATTATAATACACATAAGGATTTACACATAAACTGTAATACGCATAAGAGATAAGATTCAAATTTATGTTTAAAGTGTATCATTGAATTTCTCATTCGGAGTGTAGTAAAAGCCTTTGTAGCTCTTTAACTCTTTTTCTGCTGTTTCTTTCTGAATTTAGATTATTGGTATCCTGATGCAGATAATTGAAAAGGTTTTTAGAGTTGTCAAAAAGTAATGTCTTAACTTGTGTAGGTTAGGCTCAGGGTGTGATCGATATTACATGTCTGCCTGGTAGGAAAACGAAAATTTCTCATGTACCTAGTCATTATTTTACTTCTGTTTCTGAAACATAAAACAAACAAATATTGTGTTAAGAGTCATTATAGTTTATGAGTTGAATGGGGGACGACATGTATCCGTGAAGATATCTCTGCAGACATAGCAAACAACAGCTCTATTTTGATGCAGTCTTGATTTGCTCACAGGGTGGAGCGGTGACTTGCTTATTGTACATCTTCTGTCTAGCTTGAAACAAACTAAAATTTTGGATTGAATTCTTTCATTCCTTTGCTGAAGTAGTCTAATTCTTTTTATCTGACGGATTATAGTTCTCGTTGCTACTTTTGAACACTTTCTTCCAGCATCATCTGTGTCCATATCATCGGTTTCACAATCACGAATTTCTCTAAAATACCATACATTTCAAACACACACGCACACACACACAAATCTGCCAAATTATTATATAGTTATAGTTGCAGAACATTGAAGTAAATTCCATGACCAACAAATTTGAACTGAAACATCATTACTGAACTATGTATTAGGTACTCGAAATACATTCCAACTAGGCAAAATGATCAATAGAATAGCTTGAAAAACATATATATGGCTTGCACTTCTCTTTGAGGCTATGAATCCTATACAGTGACCAGCAATATTTTCCTACAGATTGGAAAGCCTATACCTATTTGGAATTCCTCAGAAAATGTTATTCTGCAAAAAAATCCTGCATTTTCACAAAATCGAAATTCACTATCCAGACTTTGCTTATTTCCTTTTGTCTAAGAGGGACATAAGAAATTGAAATTACAATACACAAAAACGTCTTTGAAGAAGCGATTTAAATAAATTTGAAAGAAAGTTTTATGTAGGGAACCATAGCTTTCTATGATAAAATAAGTTACAGAGTCCATCACTTTTCATTTACGGATTGAAAGAATTCAATGAGGAATCTCCTGGAATTGGGAATATGGGATCTCTCAAAAAATTAAAAATAATGCCCAACCCACTGATTAGATTTTAAACTTGCGATGATTCACAGTGTTCCATCTACAATAAAGAAGTTTGTGTCTGCGTCCGGTTTAACCGGAAGCGCTACGCCACTAAAAACTTTCCAGATCGATTATTCATATTGATAAATGTGAAATTCCATTTTTAGTTTACAAAATTTTATTCATTTGGGAACATCGAAAACTTCTAATGAACCCATTACTTACGTGATAATCCCTGGTATATGAACATTCCAGTACCCATCAGATTGAGTATTTAATAGCTAGTGGCTTATGATTTGAATTTGGTTATGAGTAGTTGAGTTTGCTTATTTACTTACTTTTTAGTGTGCTAACACTGCAACAAGTTATTCCGAATTATTGATAGGTAATCGTTTTTAAAACTGATTTACATAGTAACAAAGTTTTTTTACAGCTGTTTTGATAAATAGTGTATTTTTCCCTCAAAATCGGGATAAAAATGAGCAGATTCATTGAAAGTCAACTCATTTAATACCACTTAAAATGTCGATACGGAATGCCAGTAAAATATGGTTTATGTCATGATTACCTTGTTGCGACGCCTATGGTTTGATTTGACAGGACGATAAATGAGTCGTAAACGGACGTAAACAAACATGATCGCCAAGTTAAGAGTGAATATAATACTGAATTCCAACCCGATCAAGGAGTACAAACGGAAATATCCAACAAGGCCTTTTTTTAATGACTCGGGCATTGATGTTTGTAAACAACGTCGGGTATGTTGCTCCCAAGAAAGAGATAGAAAAACCCTCTTTATATCTCTTATTGCTCGGAGGTTGTGCCAGCCTTAGGTGTCCTGGTAGGCAGGGTCGTCTTAAGGGTTACAGGCGCTTAAGGTTAAAAATTAATCGGACCCTATAGCCCGTGTAATTATTGTCTCACAAAATAGTTGTGTTCAATCCTTGTTCAAAAATCTGTCAGTTTGAATTTAAAAAATTCCAATTAAAGTAAAAAGGCATGGAAGATTACTAGGTTAATACAAGCAAATGCAATGGATGGAATATCTTATTAATACTTATAAATAGAAACACAGAAAAAAATATATTCATAGGTAATATAATACAGGATGAATATCAAGAGCATATAACATGTTCCCAAACGAAACAATAAAAAATTCACCCAATCACATATCCTTGAGTTAGCGAAAATAAACATACATAACATATAAACAGGTACATACAGAACAGAACAAAATAAATCACCAAATTCTTTGGTTGCAGCATTTTGGCTAGTTGATTAACTGAACTCAAAATATTTTTTTTTAGTTACTAGCATCAAACTCCATCGTTATCTCACAAACATACAACATAACCTGAAACAAAACAATACAGATACAAACAGGTACACGCAAAACAGAAAAAAAACTAACAGAGGAGATCAAATAAATTATTTGATTATTAGCACTGGATAGGTATTTATTATCATTGGATTCAAAAAAATTTTTTTCTTGATTTACTCGCAGCAAACTTCCCAAATATATGTGAAAAATCGATTTTATCTAAAATCTCAATTGACTGTTACGGGTTTATTTTGCACCAGAAAACCCTTTCTGTTTTAATACAATAACATCAGAAATTCTCTGTCATTGATATACACTTTCCACTCTGTACGCCACTGTATTCTTCTTCTTCTTCAGATTCCTCAAAATGACAACTTGATCGTAGTCATGTATAGCTCGTTCCGAATGTTAGTACTTACCTTTGCTGTACTAGTTCGAGCGGACATGAACCGGCCTTAAGCTAATGACAGTTATCAGTTGTTCTATTTTGCGGTATGACAGCGTTGTTTTGTAAACATACTTATGGTTAGTCTATTGTTTTGTACTTAGAATACAAAACCGTAACATTCTTACTCTATCTCTATCTTGTGTCATTGAGGTTACCTACTTCACATTCGAATACATGACCTTTTGTTTGTTTGTGTTTGGTTCTGAGATTGAGAGGCTGGCGTTTTCGTGTTGTTTCAGTTGGCAACACTGATTCTTAAGGTGTTCTTTTCATAGCTCCTAGTAGCTCGAGGTAATTCCTGCACTGATCCCACCGAACACTAACGAACAAGAAAGCGCCTTGTCAGATATTGACAGTTTTGACTTTGACGTCTGAGAGATATTCTCTTCTTCCTTATTTGATCTTGATGAGTGACTGACCTACTTTGAAGATTTCTAATTAAAGTTTGATCATCGTTGATGGATCTTTGGAAAATTCATATCAGGAGAGTTTCTCATATTGTTTGCGATTTTTGACGCTATATATATTTTTGAGAAATTTCCGTTCGCTTTGCGGATTTTTGAGGTTAGAAGTCACTTTTTCATTGTGTGAAACCACTGGAACGAGAAACTCGCTATCAGACAGCATACAGACCATCAAAGCTGTTATCAGAACCCTCCCACTTAATAGAGGTTAGTATTTGCATTTGGGCTCTACTTATGGCCCCATACAAGTGTAATCAGAAGTCAGACTGGTATTGTATATTCTAGGGTTCTCTGCTGCGGCTACCACTCTACTACTACTTTGCTCCTCTGCGGTTACCACTCTGCTCCTGCTCCTCTGCGACTACCACTTTGCTACTGTTACCTCTTCGCCGCTGGTAGTGCTCCACTACGGTTTATTGCTACTACTCTGCTACGGTTTATTGGAGTTCCACTAATGTGATTGTTCCACTGTTTCGTTGCTACACGATTGTCTTTCCACTATTGTGATTGTTCCTGCTCGACTGTGGTTGTCCCGCTGTATATCTGTTGTTCAGCATTCCTTCGCTATTCGTCCCAGCTGTACATGTACGTTGATTGATTGTATCGTACCCACTGTGCACCTTTATACACCAAGGCACTGATGAACTACAACCACAATAATTGGTGAACTTGCATGCTTGAGAATATCTACATAGTATCAGATAAGTTTGGAATAAGACTGCCCCTAAGGCGTAAGTATCGATTATTGTAAGCTATCATCGTGACGTCACAGGCATAGCCCTCACTGGAGGTTTCATATTATATATTCAAACAATACCATACTCTCAATCACAGCACTCACTTGAATTCATCTTGGTGGTTGATATTTACATTAATTTCATTTTCTTTTGTACGGTGAGCTGAACTGTGCACATACAGGGTGTAAAACGATCAATATATTTTATTAGTAAGGGACATGACTATTTCTTTTATTCTGGTCCAAGTTATCTAAGCGTAAGGGAAGACAAAACCTCTACATAGTTATATATTCTTATTATACCATTTACAGGTATCTATTTTTTTAATATTTTAGTAATATTAGTGCAGTGGGTTGTCCCATTCCATCAGGGTGGTTTCGGATTTTTCACTAGCGATAAATCCGTGGCGCTCCGGAAAATTAACCCCATATTTCAATCTTATCGAAATCAATTTTTATTGTCGAATCTACGCCTACTGAGCTGCTGGGTATGTTAGAGGCGTGACACATCATTGCACATTCACTGCTCTCCTTTCCTAAATTTCGAACAGACAGAGATTGCTATTTTTGGAATCTTCTAATGAGCTCCTCAAGTAATTAAGTAATTTTTCACACTTTAAATTAAAAGTTAAAAGCTTTTCTAACTTGCTCTGTGTGTTAGGTGGGTACAAATCTTGCAAGCTGAATAGAACCACTTTCTCTCATCCTATGGAATTTAATTTCATATGTTTGTTCAGTTCTGATGACAATACATTTATGTCGAAGAAATTGTCCCCCTGCCCCCCGTAAGCTAGATAGAGAACGCGTAGGGTTTCAGAAGTTTTCTTGACGGATTTGGACGTCAAAAATTAGAGCGAAAAAAAAGTTGGAAATCTTGCGAAAATAAAATCCGTAAAAATAGTGAAAAAATCTGACCGTCGCCGTCGATAAGTATTATGGTTTGAAAAATGTCACCACCCTTGTCCGACCTCAAAAGCTAGAAAGAGAACGCAAAAGAATTTGGAAAATGTTTCAACAGTTTCGGACATGGAAAATAACGATGGAAAAAAATCGAACGAAGGGCTCGCCTCCTTTCCTGACACGAAAAAAATTAGGAAAACTAGCGAAATAGAAATCGAAAAAATCCGTAAAAATAGTGAAAGTTATCTGATCTTTGACTGATATGGTTTCTAAAAAAATTACCCCTCTTCCCCCCTCGAAAGCTAGATAGAGAACGCATAGAAATTTGAAAAAAATTCCAACGGTTTCATACATGGAAACTTACGACAAAAAATATGTCTGCCGGTGGGCTTGCTCCCACCCCTTTTTTTAAAAAAGTTGCAAAAACTTGCGAAAACAGAAAAATCCGTAAAAATAGTGAATAATATCTAACTATCGAATAAAATATTTTTGGAAAATGTTACCACCTATCTAGATTGAGAATGGGTAGGAAATTGAAAAATTTAATAATTGTATCGAACGATGAAAATTATGACAAAAAGGAATATTATTTTTTGCCAATTATATTATGCTGGACTTGCACAGTACACAAAATGCAGGGTAGTACTGCTGACCATGCCGTTGTTTATCTAGGCCCAAAGCTCTTTGCTGCTGGCCAAGCATATGTGGCTTTAAGTAGGGCCAAGTCACTGGAAGGTCTCCTCATTGAAGGACTAGATTGTAGTAAATTAACAGGCAAGCGACCGTGCAACAATGACGCATTAGTTGAGACAATAAACATATCCAAAGAAAACTAAAAAAGAAATAAATAAACTTCAAAAAACTTCTTAGAGAAAAGCTTTTATTTAAATGCACTAAATAGGAGAAAATGAATTTTAAAGTGAATCAAACCCATCATTTAGTTATATTATAAAATTTTAAATGATATGAAAGATGTCGCGAGAATAAATCTTGTGGTAATTTTAAATTTAATTTACAATAAGAAATACATAAATAGATCCTTCCCGCGACAAGCTTTTATAACATTTAAAATTATATAATCTAACAAAGTTCACTTCAATTAATTCCCTTTGAAACTAATTTAATTTTTTCCGTGCATGTAAATAAAAGCTTTTCTCAGAAAAGTTTTCTCAAGATTATTTATTTCAGTTGAAAACGACCTTTCACCAGGACAGTTTGTTGCAGGAATACAGAAAATAGTTCTCAAAGCCACATCAATATTTGGAAAAGTTGTGATTTTTTGTTGTCTTTTATTAATCTGAGTGATTGCTCAGCAAACGAACACGACTGATTGAATCCTCCGATTTCGTTTCCAGAGCTGCCAATTTTTGGCTATTTCCTATGATCTGCTGGCGCCCCTAGGTTAGGTTAGGTTAACACGGTGGTCCGGGATAGAACCCACGTAGGCCAGAGTCCCGTTGTGATGCCGTATGGGGTGGTTACCACCCCATCATCACCGTGAGAACCAGTTGCTGCTGTTAATGAACAGCATGAGGTTTTTGATATCTCAGGGCTGTCTCAGAGCAGAAAATCTTTTCCTGGATAGGGCTGGGCAGTGACAGAGAAGGTGGACCATCTTCTCTTCCTCCTCTTCGTCTTGACAGCTTCTACAGAAGTCATTACGTTGTAGGATTCCCATACGTGCAGCATGGCATCCTCCAAGCCAGTGTCCAGTGATGGCCGCAACCGCGTTTCCAATGGAGTTCCTGGAAAGAGATAAAATATCTTTCGTTCGTCGCAGGTTAAGCTCTGGCCATACCTGTCTTGACGAGGTGCAAGAAAGCTCCTCCCGCCACCTAAGGTTGGTTAGGCGGAGTACTTCCTTCCGGAGGAGCAGCCTTCGTTCAGCGATAGGTGCCCCTGGTCTAGTATTAGCGGAAATAGCTGTGAGCGTCGTACCGGCTCTTGCTAACTCGTCCGCCAGACAACATTGACTCTTACTTTAGTCGCCAGCTCATCTAAGGCTCTACGGCATTGTATACGCGCCCCTAAAATCTGCGACGCCTGAGGCTTTATCCTAATCAGCCTTATGGATAAAACGCCCTTGCTGGTAGGCAACATTGAATCCGATAAAAATAACTAAATTAAAGCTGATCTCCTAGAATCTGGTATAAAGTTTAATGGAATATATCTATTAGATTCGTGATAAGGTTTCAATTGATCAAAATGCATATTCATTTCCCCTTACTAAATAAGTTGCAGAACTTAGAGGTTTTTGAATTTTTCCTAAAACTCATTTAGTAATATTACTTATCGGTGCGCAAGAAAAAACAACCCTATATTTTATTAAGTATTCCGATTCATGATCACATTCTCAATAAAAATACTTACATGACTCTTCTTGCTGAGGTTGGAAAAAAGATTTGTTTTTTGTGGAAAACCTTCATTTCATTTTGAAACTTCAGTTATAATTCAGATTTGATAAAACGCTAAGATGTATAGTGAGCAAATATTCGAAAACGCCGCATTTTTATTGAACACGTATTCGGGCCCTTTTCTTGATATCATGTATTACTTTTAGTACAGTTTGGCCATCAATACATTTTTTATTTGTTCAAAGTGGCATCGATTATCATTATCCAATATTACAAATTGAAATTATTATTACATGAATCTTAGATTCATTCACATTATTATTATGTATCATTCTGTAAACCTCATTTTTTATAAGTACCTAAGAATGTGAATCAAGGGGTATGAAATCTTGTGAACGAGGGAGCCCTTAACGTGATCATTTATTTTGTAACAAAATTGTTTTACCCCAATGAAATCATGCAAGTTATTATTAATATAGTGTATTTCATTACGAGTTCAGAAAATAGGCTTTTTCCCTGCGTGCGCGACATTTTCCTGTGGGAAGCGGAGCCGAACACGGAAAGTCGTGCAAACACGGAAAATGCATTTATGGACTAGTGATGAACGATATTTTCCATTATATCTACCTGAAAACCACAGATTGTTAAAAATCATTCATTTTCAATGACGAAGAAACGAAAACATGTATTATTAATTGAAATATTTATAGTACAAAAATATTCAGAAATTGCCACAAAACAAGCCTTATTCACCATGTTTGTAAGGAAATATTCAAACAATTTGCGATTTCTAGAGAACTGTCAACAACATATTATTTAATTTTGACATGTAAATATGCAGCGCACGGAAAAATTTCCGTGCGTGCACACGGAATAATCCTTATTTAGTATGCTAAATAAGCATGTAAATATAGTGGTTTCAGATAGGTATGATGAAATAGTATATATCATTAAGAGTTCAGAAAATCGGATTTTTCCGTACGAGCGCGACATGTTCCCGTGGGAGACGAAGCCGAACACAGGAAGTCGTGCGCACGGAAACAGCATTTATGGACCAGTAATGAACGATATTTTTCATTATATCTACCACCTGAAAACCACAAATTGTTAAGGAACATTTATTTTTAATGATGAAGTAATAGAAACATGTATTATTAATTGAAATATTTATGGTACAAAAATATCTAGAAGTTGACTCAAAACAAGCGTTATTTACCCTGTTGGTAAGGAAATATTCAAACAATTTGCGATTTCTAGAGAACTGTTATTTAATTTTGACCTGTGAATAGGCAGCTCTAATGACACCAGCGCACGGAAAATTTTTCCGTGCTGGCGCATGGAAAAACCCTTTTTCAGTATGCTGAATAAGCATGTAAATATAGTGTTTTCAGATAGGTATAATAAAAATAATTTTTCACCCTTTTCCAAATAATATTTTCAAACTCCTGCCAGTCATTAATAAATATCAAAATTAAATCCTTTTCCACGATGGTGAGCGCTAGGTACTGGAAAACAAACATCGATTCCCAATAGTCAACCGAACTCTGAATTATAATCAAAACACCGGAATTCCGTGTGAATTCGTGTGTAACCACCAATTCCCAGCCCACTAATGGCATAATCTCCGACAGAATATGCCAATGGAACAATGAGTATCTATCAGTAAGCTTCTCGATGAAGATTAACGGGCACAAAGTAAGATGAACGCTGAGAGAAGGGGAATTGGAATGCGAGAAATACACCTCTTGGGGTTCTGAAGCGGAATGGATGGGTGGAAGCAATAGTTCGAGAACATTTAGAATAACAAGATAAAGGAGGGGATTCCAGGATTATTTATCAAAACTTGGATATCTGTTAGACCAGGCATTCGTAGCAGTCTTTTTACAGCATCAACTGTATCCCCGGAGACTATCTGAGAGTCAGCAGTGATTACTTTTTTTTCGCAGCTAGTTTTCAGTTAGTTTATCATAAACTGATCTCTCGTCTGAGATGGAATTTGATGATTTGTAATCAGCACCATTTTATTCAAAAAGTGGCCCGGTTACTTGCTGAGATCAAAGAAGGAATCTGGATTTATTTATAACTTTTACCAACGGTGCATATTTCGCCCGGATCGTAACAGCATGAAAATAAACCCTTCACTCCGTTGACATCAAAGGATCAGGCTTAGGCTCAATTTTAATAACAGCATATGAGGGTGGCAAAGGATTAGTTCACATGTCTGGTATAAACCGAACGAGTCGATATTGTGTTTTCTTATGATTGTTCTAAATTTAAAATGGATCAGATTTTTGTAGTTCAACAAATAATGGAAAAGAATGGATGCGATACAGTAATGACAAAAGTCAAGTCATTTACAGATGCCAAGCGAGCCTTATAAGGCAATTATGTCATACTTTTTGATCTCTGATTATTCACGAATGTAAGTATTTGAGTTTGAAGTACGAACGGACTGGGATTTCTGGTAAAACGCTATGATATTGTTTGTTGAAAGTTCATTCACGTCATTAGAGAGTTATTGCAAACTGAAATTGTTGGGATTATCGTAGAAATTACCCTCTAATCCACCCATGGCTGACGTTACGCAAGGAATCAAGATTGTCACTATTGACAAGTAATACAATTAGATTTGGTATTGCTGTCAAGTATTCTGTATCGATTCTTATATTTGTACGAAGTGCATTAAAGTTCTTTTAGTATTGATATACTCGTGAATTCTGTCTACACCATCACTGGTATTCTACTGTGTGCATATTACTGCCTAACAGAAATAAGTTCACTTAATTACAAGACACTTGAATTGAAGTATCCTGTATTGGGATTTGCAATTCTGTTTCGTGATAGTGTTATTGCAACAACCTCCTTTCTTTTTTTTTCTTTCAGTTAAACTTTATTTTGACAAGTACCTACGTCAAATTTCAAATCTTTTCATCCATTCATCCCAATCACAATCTCATAACATCATTGGGCTAATATCATTTGTATATACTGCCGAATAGCTGACAAAGAGAATTATTTTTGAATCAACTGCAGCATAATATTTTTCACTCCTTCCCAAACTGCGCATCCGTTTGCAATATAATGCTTACGAGGCAATACTTGGAGATGAATAATATTGTCCTCGTACGTAAATCTTGAACGTTTTTTTATCTTTTCCTCTCATGATAACATACTTTGAACCATAGAAATATATATTATATACTTACTCTAGAATGCTAATCCCCATGTCAAAAGTGTTGTAAAAAGTTCAGGCTAGCCCGCAATGCGCATGCGCGTCATCAGTGATTTTTGTGACAGGCCCGGTTTTAGTAAAATATTATGGTACTTGTGAAGATTAACAAACGTTAATTCTGAATCTCGGAGAATAAGGTATGGAAACCTCATTGTACTTATACCAGTTATTTGTATTTAGCCGATTTGAATACATATTTTCACATATTTATGATCCCAAATATTCAGCAAAGGCTATCAGAAAGTAGAGTATACGGTTACTATTATTATTTATCGCTCTGAAGCGACTGATTTTTGGTTTCACATTCACTTTTACAAAAGACTGAAAATTTATTTCAGCTAATGTCATGAATAGTTTCAACTCAAATTGGATTTATTAAATTGGATGCTTGGAAGCTCGAGGGTTTTTTTCACAATTCATGTCAAAATATGGAATGCATTTAATTTAAATCATTTGAAGAGATTAACATGCTACTTCTACGAGTATTTCTGGTTGTATTACCTTAGTGCAATTTCTACAATGGGGGTGCATGAAAAAGTGAGGCCAGAAGCATTTTCCTTACCATCAAAGAAAAGTACTTTCATATTGACATTAATTCTGTGAGATGATTCCATATAAGTTTGGTACTTTTTGTAGAAATCTAAAACTCATAATATAATAAGCGGTGTGGCAGAAAGTTGTATCACTCACAATGCATGCTTACGCAGACTCAGTGTATTGGTACTGCACTAGGTTTCAAATTATCCTATTGTTGTTTTCACATGAATCTTCATGAGGAAAATGTATGCCACAAATTACAATTTTCTCACTCAAATATTCTGCTGGGGTTTCTTCTTAAGAACAATAACTAAAAATCATGCCTTGTCAAGCTGAAATAATATTTAAGCTATTTTGAGCAAAGCTAGCATATAGGTACGTTAATCTTCTGAGGGCTGCCGTTCGTAAGGGACGGCAGCTGGTTAACGGAAAAAACAGCAACATAAAAAAATTCATTATGTACCAAAAATTATTTATTTCAGGTATTTTTCCTTTACACAACACTAAACAGTTCAATGTCCATTTGTAGGAAGAAATGGCTTTATTAGAAATTGTCTTTTATGGAAGATTAATGCAAATTCACGAATGATGAAAGATTAACCAACGACAATAGAAAATCTGAAATTCTGAAAACCGTCTCTGATCTCTGACAAGAGTGACAGATCTTAGTGACAAGTCTTCCTGTTGATGAAAAAGCACTGTTGCACGGTCATTATACTTACAGTAGCATAGAGTACATTATTGTTTTAAATAAATTTCTTTCGCGACTAAAATTTGTTGTAATCTATCTCTAAAAGGTTCTTTTCGGTTTTAAAAAGTCCTATAAATGCGCTGTCTTTCTCTATTTCAATTGACATGTGATTTATCTGGAAGAACCTTACTGTTATATGGTTGTATTATTTGAATTGAATGAATATATGCAGATATGATTCTAAAAAATGTAATATAACTTGAATGTTTGGTTTTCGTTTTTTAATAAACAAGTAGCCCGAGGGACTGATTTGAAAAATCTTTTTAAAATATTCTTCTGAGCAATGAATATCCTCATACTAGAGATTGCCACCCAAGCGTAACTTCATCCACCCTTATAGTTGATGTTCTTGTAGAAGTCTTGCTAGGGAATCAATTAGGAATTAAAACCCTCCATAAATCTTGAACGCCCTCATGATCGTCCACTTTTGCCACTCACATGAAACGCGTCCAATATTTTCTGCCACAGAAGCAATACTCATATTTTATATTTTTTTACCGAAACCCCATCTTATATTTCAGATAAAGCGGGAAAGAGGTCAGGCCAGAACACATTCGCCATGAATATGAATGCATCCACCGAAGGGCAACTGAGATCGAGGAGGAAAGCTGCGAAAATGCTCGTCGCCGTTGTCGTGATGTTCGCATTTTGTTTTTTGCCTGTGCATCTGCTGTCCGTTCTCAGGTGAGTGTACAATAATTAGGTTTTCTGGTATGACTGCTTGAAAAAAAAAATGAAATTATATTTTTGGTATAACGAGGATGTATTGATATCTAGTTAGCCTAGACCAGTTCCCTGCATAAACAAAATATTGCGTTACCATAGCAACGAACAATAACTTATTAGAAGTGTCAGTGTAAAGTTTGACGTCAAGAAAGTAAACCAGAATTTCGCAATAAATTAAAAGAAAAAATATGTCCACCGAAATTGTGAAAATCGAAAAATTGGAGTATCGAGCCATCATCAAGTACCTGTATTTAAAAGGGTAAAGAGGTGAGCAGACTTACGAAGATATGCCTAATACCCTTGGTGATCAATGTCCTTCGTATGCGACCGTGAAAAATTATACTGCAAGCTACAAAAGATGTATATTTTCCATTGAAGATGATGACCGATCGGGAAGGCCAGTTTCTGTGTCAGTCCCCGAAAATATCGATGCAGTTCATGACATGATTTTAACAGACCGTCGAATTGGGCTGAAATGGATGTCTGAAGCACTGAATATTTCATACGAACGCGTTCATCATATATAGTTCACGACAATTTGGACATGAGAAAAAACATAACCTCAAATGGATCCCCAAATGTTTGAATGGTGACCAAAAGCGTGCAAGGGTAGTAGCATCGCGTTCGATCTGTGCTCGATTTGAAAACGATGTAGACTTCTTAAACCGAATTGTTATTATGGATGAGACTTGGGTACATTTCTACGATGCAGAAACAAAACAACAATCGATGGAATGGCGACACTCCGGTTCTCCAAGACCTAATAAATTTCGTGTTCAAAAATCTGCTGGAAAAGTTCTTGCTTCAGTTTTTTGGGATTGCCATGGAGTAATCATGATTGATTTTATGGATAAGGGTAGAACGATAACTGGAGATTACTATTCGACATTAGGTATATCTACAATATTTAATGGTTGTAGATCATATGTTTACCTTTTAAACTGTCAAAAAATTTCCACTTGAATATCGTGGCGCAACGAAAAAATTTCCGGATTTTTTTTTTAGTTGCTATGGTAACTAGTCAAAATTAAGGCATCTTATTGGTTAAAAACTAGAGGTGTGAAATTTTCAGTTGTAATACCACAAGAGAGTGAGAATAAAGTGAAAATAAGTCTACAGATTTTTCGAAAACTTGTTTGAGAAAAAATGTGAAGAATAATTTTCTACTTTATCGAACTCTCGTGTGGTATTCGATAGATTATTTTTTGATGCCCCAATCATAGACACATTCTTTATATAACATTTTTATTCATTATGGACTACATTTATCTCACAACCTCGGATCCGCTCAAAATGGGTTTGACTTGACTGGATCCGATACACCTAATCGATATATACAGTGTTCGGATTGGATTGAATCACTCAAGTCAATTCCATAAAATATAGGATTGGACCCAACCGATCGCCTTGAAGAGAAGTGAAATTACGAGTTAAACGAGATTGAAATTGACAAATGACAGGTAAAAGTAGCCAAATTCAGATTAGTGTTTATATTAACAATTGTGTTTTTCAAAATGGAGAGCAAAATAATAATCAAGAAAAGAAACGTATGGTCCAAAGAAGAGATCAGATCCACAGAACAACGATTCGTGATTTAATTCGCAGAACAAGAAATTTAAGGTTACGAAATTCGACATTTTGCTGTGAAGTTAGTTTTTTTCAATCGGATTGAAGAATAGGATTCTTCGATCCACTTAAATATTGCGATATAAACTGAAGGGTGGTTTCACTCGACTCAATGCTATTGAATTTGAAGCGGATAGAGATCGTCCAGATAAACGTAGTCATGGTTATCTAAATTCATTTTTCAATTTGCATGCAAACTGATGACAGACGTCAAATCAAAAGTATCAGTTGTTGTCACACAATAAAAACAAAATACCAGGAATATTCCCGAGGCAATAATCTAAGTAGAAAATTCCCACTATAATAATGTTGTGGTTTGAAAGTACATCATACCTTGGTAAAAAGGGAATCCGTTTTGAGGCCGCAGTTTTTGTTCGAGAATTTATAATTTTTTTTTGCATTAGGTACTCAATGTTTTTGTGTAAATTCCGGAACTTCAGTGATTTTTGGTAATGATTATTTTCAAGAAAAAAAATTCAAATGTCATGATTTAAAAAAATTGAGAGATTCCAGGATTCTCATGGGACCACCAAGCCCATACAAAAAATATATCTTTCATGAAATCAATGGTTTTTGCAAGAAACAGACTCTACGATCGGGAAATTTATATCTGATTGGCTCTGTAATCGAGAACGGACAGATGCTGTGTTGCCAATGTTCATCGAATTCATTATCTTCACCCCCATTCTTGATAAGAAGTATGCCAACAAACCTTAGCTGGAAGGGATGAGGAAGATATTCGACTTTTCGGTGAAGGTGGCTCTTAAATTGATGATTTTTATTGGTTGCAAGATATGTCGTTACTTTTTGTAGAAATTTTTGAGGACAACAGTATTTCGATAGCGTCGGGAGGAGGGAAATAGGGGGCAAATAATCAAGAATCTGGGCGCATAGCGACCGGAAAATTTTTGGGAGGAGAAGAGTAAGGAATACATAGATAGATTGCTTCATTCAAAGAATTGTATGCGTACATTATGCAATACACAAATACAATAAGATGAATTGGCGTCGCCAAAGTGGTTATGTTAAGTTACCATACAGAGAACATCTATATACAGTGTCCACCAAAATGTTGAAACCATATGGGAAACTTTTATATTATTAGTTCTCATAAAACTTAATTTTTCATAAAAGTTGGTGCATTCTATTAGACTGAATACGTGTATATCGGTTATTTTCAGTGGCGTGCGTCTACGCGGGAAACGGCTGATATACTGAATACACTATAGAGTAAAGTGACACTCCTATGCAAAATATCGAAAAACGTTATTGAGAAAAGTTGTTTACAACTGAATGATATTTCCAATTATCCAGTTTAGTCCACCAATTTTTTTTCAACGGCCCTGGCATTGTTTCTTTATCTCTCCATTACTATTTTATTAACCCATATTCGAGATTTTCTGAGGCCAGGTAATTATACTTTGACATATAATTCGTAACAGGGAATATGTATAATTTTTTTTTATTTGTTTAATCAATTTTTTACTTCGTTACAACATAGTAAAAAATATAAATACGGTTGAAAGTCTTGGAATTAATTTTTAAAATAATATGTAAAATACTGATTGAATTTGACCTATTTGAACGCCTCCATTTTCGCGCGCTGTGGATGACGTCACATGGCGCTATCAGTGTTGTTCTTCTTCAGTGTCGTTCGTTGAGACGTACTCTAATTGCTCTACTTGCTTGAAGTTGATATTTCATAAAAGAGTAAGACAAATGCAGTACATGTGTTAGAGAGAGATGAACATATGTGAAAGTGATCTCGATCAACCAGAGCAGTCTTCAATAGGCGTTTTCCATTTAGGATTGTTAAGCCCCAAAGCTACAAGCCCCTGAGATCGGAAATTACTTTATCACTGACTTTTTCGCCAAAAAAACTGTGTAATCGCGTTTTGAATTTTGTCTACTTGTGCTTCATGCACCTATAAAAGGGGTGGTGCTCGAGGAGCAAGGGGAATGTCAATCGGTGCTTGAAGCCCCACTAAATGGAAGGCATGGTCATACGCTCTGGGTAGCTCTGAGGAGCTCCTTACGTTAAATGGAAAGCAGCTAATGAACAAGTTTTTCTATAGTTATGGCCATTGACAGCTATTTATTATTATTTATTATTACTATTATATTTTTTAATTAGGTTGCTAAAAAACCATTTTATAGGTATTGTCCAGTACCGGAATGCCAAAACTCAATTATAAGTACACCAAGTAAAGTATTTTTTTTTCTGTTCCAAGAGATGCAAAAATACGTAAACAATGGTTTAAGGTTATGAGAAGAGGCGAAGTATCTACAAAAACACATTTACATTGTTGTGAAGATCATTTCAATGTGATTACATTGTATTTCGACAGTTAACATGAAGTGAATTGATCAGAAGTGAGTTTTGTATGCATAAATGTTTTGTATATACCTGCCTTACCTAAATTACAAAAGGAAAACTATCATTTGATAAACTATTACTACTTATCAGTTTCGGTATTGTCGAATTGTGCTTTGACAAAACCGCTTTCAGTCATTTCTCTTGATAATTTATAATTGTCACTATACCAAAATCGAACTATGTAATGGAAAACAGAACAAATATATAAATAAAAACAAATTTTCTATGAAAGACGACTAGCACAGTATTAATATCAACACAGATAAATTTCATAACGTGCCATGTGACGTCATTCTTCGTTTCGACCAATGGTGATGCGTTTCGCAAATTTGAATTCCGCGCGCTTATTATGCACTTTTTGATTGAAGTTTTATGGAGTTGAATACAAACTAAATGATAAACTAATGGTTTAGGTGCAATTTCAAGACAATAAAGTATATGAGGTAAAAAAATCAAGAATATTTAAATCACTTGCATATTCCCTATTGCGTAACTTACTACTCAAAAATTATTGTGGATAATTCCCATTGAAAACTGAGGCCCACTTATTAAGCAGTTATCAAAATCAGTATTTGTTAGACTGAACTGGATAACCGGGAATATCATTCAATTGCAAATAACTTCTTTCTAAAAATTTTTTGATAGTTTTCTGCTTTCCCGCACGCCACTGGTGATAACCGATATGCGCGTATTCAGTCTAATTGAAAACACCAACTTTTATGATGAATGCAATTTTATGCTGGTCTCAGCGTTAAGGGAAACTCCAAAGGTAAACCCGGTATCTCGCTCGTCAGTCTTTAACCAACCCACCAACCCACCAATTGAGATCTCTCAAATCAATTTTAGACATTTGCGGGCTTCTATTTTACTACTTCATGGATATTCTGTCTAGGGTGTCGTACGAAATCATAATCATGGAAAACTCATCTATTGCTCATGATGTTTTATCAGTATTCTATAGAATGGTAGTCAAGAATACGGTTTTTGTAATTTCAGTAGAATCACGCCCACTTTCTCTCACTTATTCTATTCTACTGCCGTCAAGAAAAGGGCCACAGAGGTCTTGAGAGTAAAGGTACTACACCGGATCCAGCACACCTTCAAATTTTCTAAGTCCGTTTTACCTAGATCTCCGGAAAAAACAGAGCAAATCTCAAGAATTACACCTATAAATACATGTGAATATATGAAGATTTTTCCCTAGATCTAGGTACAGAATTTCAGAATTTTAAGGTCCATGCTAGTCATTTTTGTTCCCGAGCCCCTAGCGCATTAGCAGACACGTCGAGCGTTATTTGTGGCTTTTAAATGGAACTCACCCGTGTATGGCGTATATGTAAGATGTTTTTGTGTTGTTTTTCGGATTGAAATTAATCGTAGACTAGTGGGATGTATGTCATTAGTTCATCTATTCATATTCTGAACATGGAACAAAAGAATGTCACCTTGATTTGGCTATTTCATCTGCAATTGCAGAAATCACGGCTGAGGCTCAATAGTTGTAATAATATAGATTGCTGGTTTGTGTTTAGTATTATATGATATTTGACAACATCTAGAAAAACTTGAAGTTGCTCAGACATTTCTCGAATTATTAGTGGAGACATATGAACTGACAAAAAAGTATGAGAAGGCGCGCGGTAGAAAACATTAGTATTCTATTGATAAATGGTATTGAAAGGAGCAGGGGCAAAATATGGGTATTTTATTGATGTAATATGGTGCGTTGAAAGGGTGCGGGATGGATATATTATAGAGTGTTGAATGATGGACGGCATACAGTTATAAAGACTGAGATGACTTGCAGGTAAAAAGGTCATATGTGCTGCTTATGCTTCATCTGATATAATTCAGGCCTCACCGGGAATAATTATTTGAGGTTATGATGTAGTTGGAGTGAACGAAACAACGTAGATATATGTAAACATTATATTGTCGTCGTTTAGAATCCCGCTTCACCTGAGGGGTAAGTATACACAAGCTGCTATAAGATGGAAAACATTATTTAGTATGAGAAGGAGTTCACTGAAATTCAAAGTATCTTTTGGCTCGATAAGAATGAATAGCTGGAATTTGTGTGCAATACTTTGTGTCTTTGTACAGCATCATAGTCCTAATCATTATATTACGGAATCTCATATACATTACTGGAGGATAATAGTCTCTTATCATGATGAATATTCGTGTACTTATGAGAGACCTTAGCTGAATCATCACGCCTGAATATACCTTCCTTACACACCAATATGATTTTCACAATTTGTGATTTTTACCTTTTTTACAAGAAAAAATAGACCGAAAAATATAATTCATACACCACACTCCGTCCGCCTGTCCATTCATACAAATAGCAGCTTCCTTATGATTTCACTACGTGTGTACTAGCACCACATAAAATACCTGTAAATCCATCATTTATACATTTATATTTCAAGGTGATGGGGAGAAATGAATAGGTTGTTTGAAAAAAAAAAAAATAGAAGTCTTATGGAATTTTCGACATTTCGGTACTTTCAGGATATTAGTCAGAATGAATGAAATATGAATCATGAGCTAGCCAGATTATGTTTTAAATATAAAATACTGAAATATATGTGAAACTACCGCTATGATTTTTCATGAGGAAATAAGAATTCTCATTCAAGGCATCACTTCTCAAATGAAAAAACTTTATATTGATATAAAAATATATTTTATACTGACCTTCAATTGTCGACTATCAAGAGAAGAGACTCTTTCAAGAATTATTCAGTGACTTCGAGCAGCATATCAATGTTGGATACATCATATTAAGGAATTTTCTCAGCATTTTTCGACTTGGGTAGAAGTCTTCATGACAATCAAATAGCCTAGCAGAGATTCAACATTCTGGCAAGCCGACTCTTCAGCTATCTTGGTAAGTTTACCAGCTTTGAACAATCACATTGAATGACTTTCTACCTGAGAGTCTGTTCAGCTCTATATTTGTGCAGCTGAATATCTGTTCAAACCGTCCATTGTCAGCGTTTCCAGATCCCTATTTTGTAAGACTTCAGACAAGCCCTCTCTCTAGATATCCATCCAATTATGCTGACTTCCTGGCCGTCTGACTACATGGCAAGCTTGCTTTCATCTGCACCTACCCGGCTGTTAGGTGTCATAGCTGTTAGGTGTCATAGCTGTTTGCATGTCTTAATGCCAGTCTACCTGACCATCCAGCTAGTTGGTCTCTTGTCTGTCCAATCATTACGCTGATCTGATCTATCTCCACCATTGTGGAGTTGTCATGGTTAGCTAATTAATTATATGGCTTCTAAGACTTATGAACTCATTTTCCACACCACTCAAGATTGAAAACATCAATCAAGAAGTATGAGTCGCAAGCGCGTTGTCTTTTTTTTATTGTTTCATAGTGAAAGACTCCCCTGTAGGCCTATCAAAACCACTATTTTCTTCATATCTTGATTTGTTTCGAAATGATAGATTGTTTAGTTGTACACTACATCATTTTCATCCAGATCATCCCAGTCCATATATCCTTGTTCATTTTCGGTTGATACGGAATAGTAACCCCAGGGTAGTGTTTCATGTGTTTCTGGTAACAGTCCGAAAATGAAAAAACGTTGAATCAAGGATATTTATACAAGTGTAGAAGGTTACGTTTATCAATTTGATCCGATAAGTTACTGAGTTTACAAAACTGTTGTCTTCAGAGAAAGGTTCAATTTCAACAGTAATTAATCGAATGTTTGATAATGCTATCGATTTGTGGATGAATGTTATCGATTTGTCATCAATATATTTAGTGTCTCTTCAAAATCTAACAATTATTTTCAAATACCAGTTTAGTTGAATTTATCGAAGGAGAAGTGAGCTTCAAAAGGGTTTGATGATTTTTTAAAACACAAAGAAAATAAATTGTTATCTTATGTGACAGAACACCTACGAAGAAGAATGTATTCATTCTAGTAATAATTTCCGCAAGCAGACATTACCCGAGACCTGCAATTTCGGAAGCTGTTGAGATGATCTTGTTAGACATGTAGGAAAACTCCTGCTTTCCATTTAAAGCAATGGAAAATAATAACATTTCAAGAAGATCGTTTTGAACAATTCGAAACGTCTTGGGAAAAGTCGACGTTTGGACAGAAAAAGTCTATGGTATGATTTTCAGGCTCATTTTTATTATTGAGCCATTATCACGTTAGACATATCTAGAGCTATTACGAGACGACCAGTTCCATTCAGCGTTGACAGTGCTGTTCTCCAATTGAAAAGATCTCATCCCAAATAAAACACTTGGAATGTGAGTACAAGTGAGAAAAAATTATTGTGATTCTGATTGTTTTCAGAACTGACAAAAGACAAACTATTAACGTTATTTGGCGAAATAGATGAAAACAGGAGAGAAATATTGATAAGAAGTTTGATTTCTTCGTGTGCGAATTTATTTTAATAATAATTATCCACCAACATAACCTCTTCTTGAAACGTTTGGTAGTGAAATTTAAAGAAGATGGGGTATGCTAGAGATCCACCGAGGACAGGACATCCTGCAATTCCGGAAGTTGTTAACATGAACTTGTTGTTAAAGTTATAGGAAATCCCTCATCTTCATTTGAAACGGATGCAGCAAATCATAGAATTTCAAAAAAAATATCTGTTTTGAACAGATTGAAACGTTGCAGAAAAAGTCAACGTTTAGACACAAATAGCAGATCACAGGATTTTCAGGCTTATTTTTGTTGAACATCTGTTTATAATATTATCCTGTCATGATGTCGTTTGGCTGTGCCATTTCTTTAATTTAATTGCTTGCCACTAGGAGGTTAGGTGTAAGAGTAGCCTTAGGCTAAATCTCGCCTCTTTCTGGTCGAATAAAATGTATAACTGATTCCTGTAAATATTTTATGTAATCAAAAATAAAGACCATATTATTTTTTTTTTTTTTTCCTTGGTGTTTTGGCATCGACTGCTATGGTCATTAGCCATGTGTTCTGGATAGGCCTTGTTACTAACTCCATACGCCACTTTAGGAGCAGCACTGTTAATTTTTAACGCAACAGTGAATCGTGGAGGATTATTCCAAGCCGACACGAGCCTCAGTCATTCAGACTTTCACATCTGAAAATGAAAAAAGATCGCACCGTCTGGGAATCGAACCTGCAATCTCTCGATTACCAGGCGAGCGCTTAACCACTGCGCTAATCCCCGCCCTAAAGACCATATTATTATTATTATTATTATTATTATTATTATTAATATCCCGAACTATTGAAATACGCCCTTCTCTATCCAGCTTTGATAGTGATGTTTGCAAATCAAAGAGATCTATGAATCTCAATTAAAAACTTGTGATTTCAGTACAATCTAATTTTAGTTAAATGGTGCACCACTGTCCCGCCGAAGTCTTCCAAATCAGGTGTACTGGCTGTGCAGTTTTTTTTTTTTTGAATAGCCAGCACAGTGAATTTGCCACTTTCTCAGTGAAAATAGTTCCGTGTTGTGACCAGCCCTGGCACTCTTCAAATTGGATGAATTATTTTCAATTGAATATCTTTTCAATGAATTGTCTTACCGGATTAGGCTCGAGTCGTTCATTATTTCACAGCTACCAATAAAAAATCACTCATATTTCTCTGGGACGCAGACTTAACTAATTTGCTAGGTAATTGAATCATTACCATAATGTGCAGTTACCCTTGAGCTTTCGTGTAATTATAGGTGAAAAACGAGAAAAAAAAATTGTGAATTTTCGTTTGAGAAAGAGATGGAATATTTGTTATGTTACAATCAACTTTTGCATCAATAACCTTTAATTGGGAGTTTAATAATGTTACGATTTGTCTAGAATGTATTCGATTTGTCATCAATTGCATTTCTCTGTCCAAAGTTTTATAAAAATACACTAACAACCTGCAGTCAGATTCGCTTTGACTGATTTATCATATCAAAAGTGAATTTCAAAATGGTTTATAGTTTTTAAGAGACGAAAATCTTACATTTCAGAACACCTACGAGATGTGCGCATTTATTTAAATAATTATTATACGCCTAAAAAACCTTTTTCTAAAATTGCTTTTAGTATGAAATCATAAAGAAATTTGAAGAGATGAGTTGTTAGAAATCACCCAAGAACTGGAAAGAAGCATTCAAAACTGTTACGGCAAATGATCTGATTAAAAATAAATATCTGTCTGGATCAAATTGAAACGTCATAGTAAAAGTCAACATTTGGACAGGAAGAGTCGGCGATTGGATTTTTCGGCTTAATATTCATTAAAGAGATGTTGACAGGACAAATATTTGTTGAAAAAAAAAATTGTTCAAAATTTGTTCTGCACCCAAAAGCAACCCTCAGAAGTATTCGAGAAACTTGTGTGATATTTAAGGAAATCCTGTTGATGTTCTTTGATAGTTCAGTTTACAAATCAAAGAGACCTCGGAATCCCAAATGAAAACTTGTGATTTCAACAAGGTAGGTGCCTTATAA
Organism: Chrysolina oricalcia; assembly: GCA_944452925.2. NCBI lineage: Eukaryota > Metazoa > Arthropoda > Insecta > Coleoptera > Chrysomelidae > Chrysolina > Chrysolina oricalcia. The sequence continues at coordinate 51,697,468 of OX101822.2, forward strand.
TTATAGCAAAAAAAATAATGGTGCAGTACTATCTCACACTTTGACAACTGGAGGAGAAAATACATCATGATATTAGTTCTGTAACGAGTTTTATTTTTCATCTTTGAAACTATTTTGGGAACTATTTGCCAAAACTGATATACATATACATATTACTGAAATCAAAATACCAAAACATAATTGTATATTACTGAAATCAAAATGAGATGTATTGTAAAACATTTATGTGACATGGAGAGAGGTAAAAAAATAATTGAATGACGAAGTGATTTTCAATGCAGATGACTCGACAATAATAGGAATATTAAACACGCGAGGGGAGTTTTGGAATCGGAATTTTCATCGCGAATCAAAAATTGGTATCTTCGATATTGAAAGTTCAAGAATTTGTGGTATAAAATCGTTGTTATTCCATAGGCTGAAAGGTTTAATTATCAATAGCCCTGCAGCATCTCAAAACCACAGCGAGCAATGTTGGATTAGCATGATTCACATTGAATCACATTGATAGAAATCTCATAGGTACTCTTATGTTTTATATCCGCTACATTTATGATAGCAAAACGAACCATATTGCTCATACTGGAATAATGCTCCCAAAAAGTATCAAGGATTGTTCAATTCAATTCAGATATAGAAATAGTCTTAGGATTGACCAAGAGGCAAAACTAAATAAAAGTACTGTACATCAACTTCGCTGTCACTTTAGTTTGAGAAAACCAAGATGCCAGCAATTTTCTGTAGGAACAAAGGTAAAAACAATGCTTATTAGTGTTCCTGAAATCAGGATTCTCAAATGAGAAGTCAGAAACTATAAACGTAATATATCTATTTCGATAATTTTTAGGTAGTTTTCAAGATTTTTTCTTCGCCCTATCAGGAATGATTTATCGAGATTAGATTTCTTAACAAGCACCGTTTGAAACTTCAACAACGTGGAAATCATTTTTGATGCTCAAAATATTCTGTGATTTTGCCAAACGAATGAATGAGCCAGAGACTATAGCTTTATCGATCAAAAACTACTCAAAATCATCACCGTTTTACGGTGCGCTCCGGTGAAACACGTCCTCTCCCATTCCTGATTCATTTTGATAATTATTTATTGCAATTTTGATACCACCACGACCCATTTAATCTCCTCGACAGTTCCGAGCGCCTTGTACACTCTTAAATTATTTTTATGTATGAAGTGTTTTACCTACCCCAATGAAGACTTATTCGACTACCTACAATTCAATTTTAAATTGAATGTTCTTGTTAATAGTTGTTGATACTTGTTGAAAAATCATAATTACTGCTTCCTTGTTTTCAATTCAAAAGCAAATAGGTATATCTATAACACACACCATCCGTAGACTAAGAGAATAGTATTTCATGGAATATACTGGGACGGATCATTTACAGATCGACAAACATTGCTGAAATTATGAAATTCCCACTTCTTTCGCGAACGTTTGGTGCTATGTCCCTTATCTCAGGATATATCACGACAAATGCGCATCAAGGGCGTGCATATTTTCACAGTTTCAGCTGTTTGACGAAGTGTAACTTCGAATGAGATTCTGCTCACAATCCATAGACTTCATGAGTCTTTTGAATTCAAATTACGCTTTATAGGTGAAATTGTTTACCTGTAACCATACAATCACATTGAATGAAAAGCAGAAGTGTTGAATAGGGTTTTAGTGATTTTTTGATATATATAAGTAGGTGGTATATTTCATGAAAATTAGTTGAGCTTATCTTTATTATAAGAGTTAATACCGATTTTCATCAAATATCGGTATCAATTCAAACAGGCCTAGTAAATAGGTTTTTCGTCTATGCTATTTCCCGTCAAACAAGCAACGTTATTGCTAATAATAAAAGGAATATATTCTTTTTACGCACTGATAAATTCTCTAACAAAAGTTACGAATAAAAAAGTTGTGCTGTTTCTTACGGGTACTCAGTATAGCCGTTAATTTATCATATACGTGTCGTCTATTGAATTGTGAATCACCATGACCTGTGTGATACATTTCGTACGTTTTCAGCATATTTTTCAATATATGAACCCCACAAATTCTCAGAAAAGATATTCCTATACCCATATATTATGTCCCATACGGAAAGATACGGTTGACATAAAATTAGCACTAAATTTATTATACGCATTTCTACTTTCCAAAATCCATTTTGCATGAACAAGTAAATTCCGAGCAAGGCTTTGGGTACCCTAGATACTGAAATCAAGAAAAACAGAAGCATATTTGTATACATAGCTTTCCAATTATCACTGTCTATATATCAATGGAATTACCTACTACTCCAAATACAAGTTGAAAATTGAAGAACTTCTTTATCAGTCATTCAGTATGAATTCAAAAATGATTCATAGAAAATTATAAAACTATTACGTTATTATTCAATATGTCCCCTAAAAACTGATTACTTATATTGAGAAATGATGTTTTACTACTTTTCTAAGTGAGCGTTTCATATTCATATTCAAGTAAAATATAAAGAACTTTTAGACACCTACCGTAAAAATCTAATCGATCAGCCGAAACACTATCAACCACTATCGCCTAATGGGAATACTGAAATGGGGTTGATTTTTTAACGCGTTTCTTTGTACCTACCTAAGAACATCTTGCCACGCATTGTATGTGATATGAGTAGGAGGAGTGCCACCTGCATTATTTCGTTCGTTTCATTCCTGTTCAGACCTGCATGAATCCAAATGAGTATTAGATTAAATGGGTTGGTTGCATTCCACTAAAATGAATGTTAACGATAATAATATATTCAATTTAATTTCGAGAAAAATTAATAAGGTGTATTCAAGTTTCTGATATGTGTGACTTTCATAACTTTTCTGTTCTACAGAGATATACTATACTCTTAGACAATGGACATACCTATAGTATGTAGTGAAGAATATGTAAAAAATATCTACTTGAATTTTAGGTGAATGTATAAAGCTAGGTACTTAAAATATTTTTTAACTTATTCTGTGTGTAATTTGTAATATGCAGTCAATATAGGCAATACCTATACAGTGTATGTCCATTTAAGTAGGTATGGAAATCTTTTTTATTTCTCATTTCAAGAGAAAAATCATTCTTCATAAAACGTCCAACATGTTGTTGAACCTTATACCCACATGTAGTGAGAAAAATACGAATTTACGGTAATTTAGGGTAATTTAGGGCAATTTAGGGTAATTTAAGAAATTTAGGGGAATTTGGTGTAATTTAGGGTAATTTAGGGCAGAACTTCATTTGCTACGGGCTACGAAAAGAATACACATATTCATTGACACCACTTTATGACAACAATGTACTAACAGAGTTTCTATCAGCAGCAATAATAAACATTTTTATTAAAAACTAGCTGAGCTGTGTTCTCTTTCTCTTTACTGCCTGCGAGAGTCATTATTTGAATGGGTAAATTTATATATTTATGAACGATTTTTCAACATATGCCACGTAGTTTTTTCGGACCTGAAATTGGTAATTCAATTTGGTAGGTTTCTTGAAATTATTATTGATATGTTCTAGCCAGTAATTATCTATTAGTCAGTGTTCATAATACTGCATTTATCAACAGTAAAAATATTGATTTTTTTTTAAACGAATAAATTTCGTTTTCTAACGGAATAATTTTGACAATCAGTAATTTCTAGAGAAAAGCCGACATGAAAAAATTGCGATAACAGGATGAGAAGTCTGACTTGTGTCAGTTTTTCGACTGAAGTTACTGAAAATTTTTTTTTTTGGCAAGATAAATCAACAACAGGCATATAAATGCGCTACAATAATAATCATCTTCATTGAAGCAATTATGTGAAGGAGAAGTTATTAAAAACATGATTGTTTTCATTCTTTTGAGATCTATTCAGACGAAACTTGCCCAAAACGACTCATATTGTGTTAACAAAACTGAACAATCAAGACAGAAATAAAAGTGACGGACGCTGACTAGATAGGGTCTAAGAAAACAAAGTTCTTTGGGAGATCGTATAATATCGAACAGTCGTTACCGACCGATGATGAACCCTTTACTCCCATAAACACCTACTACGTAGGCTTATTATGGCAAGTAACTGTTAGAAAACAACTATTCCCCTGGCTAAGACCACGACGGGTATTGAATTAAATCTAACAGATACTTGTGCAACGTTCCAAGCATCAGAGGACGCAACTGCAAGTGCCCTCTGTGACCAACCAGCAGAATTATGTTTTGATCTGGACAGGGTGACCACCTGCAGACTAGTTTCGAGGTTGTTGCCTCTCATCAGTGCAAGGGCAGGTCAACACAGACAGCAATGAGGCAATCTGTTCCCCGTCTGTTAGATTCAATTCAATACCCGTCGTGGTCTTAGCCAGGGGAATAGTTGTTTTCTAACAGTTACTTGCCATAATAAGCCTACGTAGTAGGTGTTTATGGGAGTAAAGGGTTCATCATCGGTCGGTAACGACTGTTCGATATTATACGATCTCCCAAAGAACTTTGTTTTCTTAGACCCTATCTAGTCAGCGTCCGTCACTTTTATTTCTGTCTTGATTGTTCAGTTTTGTTAACACAATATGAGTCGTTTTGGGCAAGTTTCGTCTGAATAGATCTCAAAAGAATGAAAACAATCATGTTTTTAATAACTTCTCCTTCACATAATTGCTTCAATGAAGATGATTATTATTGTAGCGCATTTATATGCCTGTTGTTGATTTATCTTGCCAAAAAAAAAAATTTTCAGTAACTTCAGTCGAAAAACTGACACAAGTCAGACTTCTCATCCTGTTATCGCAATTTTTTCATGTCGGCTTTTCTCTAGAAATTACTGATTGTCAAAATTATTCCGTTAGAAAACGAAATTTATTCGTTTAAAAAAAAATCAATATTTTTACTGTTGATAAATGCAGTATTATGAACACTGACTAATAGATAATTACTGGCTAGAACATATCAATAATAATTTCAAGAAACCTACCAAATTGAATTACCAATTTCAGGTCCGAAAAAACTACGTGGCATATGTTGAAAAATCGTTCATAAATATATAAATTTACCCATTCAAATAATGACTCTCGCAGGCAGTAAAGAGAAAGAGAACACAGCTCAGCTAGTTTTTAATAAAAATGTTTATTATTGCTGCTGATAGAAACTCTGTTAGTACATTGTTGTCATAAAGTGGTGTCAATGAATATGTGTATTCTTTTCGTAGCCCGTAGCAAATGAAGTTCTGCCCTAAATTACCCTAAATTACACCAAATTCCCCTAAATTTCTTAAATTACCCTAAATTGCCCTAAATTACCCTAAATTACCGTAAATTCGTATTTTTCTCACTACATGTGGGTATAAGGTTCAACAACATGTTGGACGTTTTATGAAGAATGATTTTTCTCTTGAAATGAGAAATAAAAAAGATTTCCATACCTACTTAAATGGACATACACTGTATAGGTATTGCCTATATTGACTGCATATTACAAATTACACACAGAATAAGTTAAAAAATATTTTAAGTACCTAGCTTTATACATTCACCTAAAATTCAAGTAGATATTTTTTACATATTCTTCACTACATACTATAGGTATGTCCATTGTCTAAGAGTATAGTATATCTCTGTAGAACAGAAAAGTTATGAAAGTCACACATATCAGAAACTTGAATACACCTTATTAATTTTTCTCGAAATTAAATTGAATATATTATTATCGTTAACATTCATTTTAGTGGAATGCAACCAACCCATTTAATCTAATACTCATTTGGATTCATGCAGGTCTGAACAGGAATGAAACGAACGAAATAATGCAGGTGGCACTCCTCCTACTCATATCACATACAATGCGTGGCAAGATGTTCTTAGGTAGGTACAAAGAAACGCGTTAAAAAATCAACCCCATTTCAGTATTCCCATTAGGCGATAGTGGTTGATAGTGTTTCGGCTGATCGATTAGATTTTTACGGTAGGTGTCTAAAAGTTCTTTATATTTTACTTGAATATGAATATGAAACGCTCACTTAGAAAAGTAGTAAAACATCATTTCTCAATATAAGTAATCAGTTTTTAGGGGACATATTGAATAATAACGTAATAGTTTTATAATTTTCTATGAATCATTTTTGAATTCATACTGAATGACTGATAAAGAAGTTCTTCAATTTTCAACTTGTATTTGGAGTAGTAGGTAATTCCATTGATATATAGACAGTGATAATTGGAAAGCTATGTATACAAATATGCTTCTGTTTTTCTTGATTTCAGTATCTAGGGTACCCAAAGCCTTGCTCGGAATTTACTTGTTCATGCAAAATGGATTTTGGAAAGTAGAAATGCGTATAATAAATTTAGTGCTAATTTTATGTCAACCGTATCTTTCCGTATGGGACATAATATATGGGTATAGGAATATCTTTTCTGAGAATTTGTGGGGTTCATATATTGAAAAATATGCTGAAAACGTACGAAATGTATCACACAGGTCATGGTGCTTCACAATTCAATAGACGACACGTATATGATAAATTAACGGCTATACTGAGTACCCGTAAGAAACAGCACAACTTTTTTATTCGTAACTTTTGTTAGAGAATTTATCAGTGCGTAAAAAGAATATATTCCTTTTATTATTAGCAATAACGTTGCTTGTTTGACGGGAAATAGCATAGACGAAAAACCTATTTACTAGGCCTGTTTGAATTGATACCGATATTTGATGAAAATCGGTATTAACTCTTATAATAAAGATAAGCTCAACTAATTTTCATGAAATATACCACCTACTTATATATATCAAAAAATCACTAAAACCCTATTCAACACTTCTGCTTTTCATTCAATGTGATTGTATGGTTACAGGTAAACAATTTCACCTATAAAGCGTAATTTGAATTCAAAAGACTCATGAAGTCTATGGATTGTGAGCAGAATCTCATTCGAAGTTACACTTCGTCAAACAGCTGAAACTGTGAAAATATGCACGCCCTTGATGCGCATTTGTCGTGATATATCCTGAGATAAGGGACATAGCACCAAACGTTCGCGAAAGAAGTGGGAATTTCATAATTTCAGCAATGTTTGTCGATCTGTAAATGATCCGTCCCAGTATATTCCATGAAATACTATTCTCTTAGTCTACGGATGGTGTGTGTTATAGATATACCTATTTGCTTTTGAATTGAAAACAAGGAAGCAGTAATTATGATTTTTCAACAAGTATCAACAACTATTAACAAGAACATTCAATTTAAAATTGAATTGTAGGTAGTCGAATAAGTCTTCATTGGGGTAGGTAAAACACTTCATACATAAAAATAATTTAAGAGTGTACAAGGCGCTCGGAACTGTCGAGGAGATTAAATGGGTCGTGGTGGTATCAAAATTGCAATAAATAATTATCAAAATGAATCAGGAATGGGAGAGGACGTGTTTCACCGGAGCGCACCGTAAAACGGTGATGATTTTGAGTAGTTTTTGATCGATAAAGCTATAGTCTCTGGCTCATTCATTCGTTTGGCAAAATCACAGAATATTTTGAGCATCAAAAATGATTTCCACGTTGTTGAAGTTTCAAACGGTGCTTGTTAAGAAATCTAATCTCGATAAATCATTCCTGATAGGGCGAAGAAAAAATCTTGAAAACTACCTAAAAATTATCGAAATAGATATATTACGTTTATAGTTTCTGACTTCTCATTTGAGAATCCTGATTTCAGGAACACTAATAAGCATTGTTTTTACCTTTGTTCCTACAGAAAATTGCTGGCATCTTGGTTTTCTCAAACTAAAGTGACAGCGAAGTTGATGTACAGTACTTTTATTTAGTTTTGCCTCTTGGTCAATCCTAAGACTATTTCTATATCTGAATTGAATTGAACAATCCTTGATACTTTTTGGGAGCATTATTCCAGTATGAGCAATATGGTTCGTTTTGCTATCATAAATGTAGCGGATATAAAACATAAGAGTACCTATGAGATTTCTATCAATGTGATTCAATGTGAATCATGCTAATCCAACATTGCTCGCTGTGGTTTTGAGATGCTGCAGGGCTATTGATAATTAAACCTTTCAGCCTATGGAATAACAACGATTTTATACCACAAATTCTTGAACTTTCAATATCGAAGATACCAATTTTTGATTCGCGATGAAAATTCCGATTCCAAAACTCCCCTCGCGTGTTTAATATTCCTATTATTGTCGAGTCATCTGCATTGAAAATCACTTCGTCATTCAATTATTTTTTTACCTCTCTCCATGTCACATAAATGTTTTACAATACATCTCATTTTGATTTCAGTAATATACAATTATGTTTTGGTATTTTGATTTCAGTAATATGTATATGTATATCAGTTTTGGCAAATAGTTCCCAAAATAGTTTCAAAGATGAAAAATAAAACTCGTTACAGAACTAATATCATGATGTATTTTCTCCTCCAGTTGTCAAAGTGTGAGATAGTACTGCACCATTATTTTTTTTGCTATAATTATAAGGCACCTACCTTGTTGAAATCACAAGTTTTCATTTGGGATTCCGAGGTCTCTTTGATTTGTAAACTGAACTATCAAAGAACATCAACAGGATTTCCTTAAATATCACACAAGTTTCTCGAATACTTCTGAGGGTTGCTTTTGGGTGCAGAACAAATTTTGAACAATTTTTTTTTTCAACAAATATTTGTCCTGTCAACATCTCTTTAATGAATATTAAGCCGAAAAATCCAATCGCCGACTCTTCCTGTCCAAATGTTGACTTTTACTATGACGTTTCAATTTGATCCAGACAGATATTTATTTTTAATCAGATCATTTGCCGTAACAGTTTTGAATGCTTCTTTCCAGTTCTTGGGTGATTTCTAACAACTCATCTCTTCAAATTTCTTTATGATTTCATACTAAAAGCAATTTTAGAAAAAGGTTTTTTAGGCGTATAATAATTATTTAAATAAATGCGCACATCTCGTAGGTGTTCTGAAATGTAAGATTTTCGTCTCTTAAAAACTATAAACCATTTTGAAATTCACTTTTGATATGATAAATCAGTCAAAGCGAATCTGACTGCAGGTTGTTAGTGTATTTTTATAAAACTTTGGACAGAGAAATGCAATTGATGACAAATCGAATACATTCTAGACAAATCGTAACATTATTAAACTCCCAATTAAAGGTTATTGATGCAAAAGTTGATTGTAACATAACAAATATTCCATCTCTTTCTCAAACGAAAATTCACAATTTTTTTTTCTCGTTTTTCACCTATAATTACACGAAAGCTCAAGGGTAACTGCACATTATGGTAATGATTCAATTACCTAGCAAATTAGTTAAGTCTGCGTCCCAGAGAAATATGAGTGATTTTTTATTGGTAGCTGTGAAATAATGAACGACTCGAGCCTAATCCGGTAAGACAATTCATTGAAAAGATATTCAATTGAAAATAATTCATCCAATTTGAAGAGTGCCAGGGCTGGTCACAACACGGAACTATTTTCACTGAGAAAGTGGCAAATTCACTGTGCTGGCTATTCAAAAAAAAAAAAACTGCACAGCCAGTACACCTGATTTGGAAGACTTCGGCGGGACAGTGGTGCACCATTTAACTAAAATTAGATTGTACTGAAATCACAAGTTTTTAATTGAGATTCATAGATCTCTTTGATTTGCAAACATCACTATCAAAGCTGGATAGAGAAGGGCGTATTTCAATAGTTCGGGATATTAATAATAATAATAATAATAATAATAATAATAATATGGTCTTTAGGGCGGGGATTAGCGCAGTGGTTAAGCGCTCGCCTGGTAATCGAGAGATTGCAGGTTCGATTCCCAGACGGTGCGATCTTTTTTCATTTTCAGATGTGAAAGTCTGAATGACTGAGGCTCGTGTCGGCTTGGAATAATCCTCCACGATTCACTGTTGCGTTAAAAATTAACAGTGCTGCTCCTAAAGTGGCGTATGGAGTTAGTAACAAGGCCTATCCAGAACACATGGCTAATGACCATAGCAGTCGATGCCAAAACACCAAGGAAAAAAAAAAAAAAATAATATGGTCTTTATTTTTGATTACATAAAATATTTACAGGAATCAGTTATACATTTTATTCGACCAGAAAGAGGCGAGATTTAGCCTAAGGCTACTCTTACACCTAACCTCCTAGTGGCAAGCAATTAAATTAAAGAAATGGCACAGCCAAACGACATCATGACAGGATAATATTATAAACAGATGTTCAACAAAAATAAGCCTGAAAATCCTGTGATCTGCTATTTGTGTCTAAACGTTGACTTTTTCTGCAACGTTTCAATCTGTTCAAAACAGATATTTTTTTTGAAATTCTATGATTTGCTGCATCCGTTTCAAATGAAGATGAGGGATTTCCTATAACTTTAACAACAAGTTCATGTTAACAACTTCCGGAATTGCAGGATGTCCTGTCCTCGGTGGATCTCTAGCATACCCCATCTTCTTTAAATTTCACTACCAAACGTTTCAAGAAGAGGTTATGTTGGTGGATAATTATTATTAAAATAAATTCGCACACGAAGAAATCAAACTTCTTATCAATATTTCTCTCCTGTTTTCATCTATTTCGCCAAATAACGTTAATAGTTTGTCTTTTGTCAGTTCTGAAAACAATCAGAATCACAATAATTTTTTCTCACTTGTACTCACATTCCAAGTGTTTTATTTGGGATGAGATCTTTTCAATTGGAGAACAGCACTGTCAACGCTGAATGGAACTGGTCGTCTCGTAATAGCTCTAGATATGTCTAACGTGATAATGGCTCAATAATAAAAATGAGCCTGAAAATCATACCATAGACTTTTTCTGTCCAAACGTCGACTTTTCCCAAGACGTTTCGAATTGTTCAAAACGATCTTCTTGAAATGTTATTATTTTCCATTGCTTTAAATGGAAAGCAGGAGTTTTCCTACATGTCTAACAAGATCATCTCAACAGCTTCCGAAATTGCAGGTCTCGGGTAATGTCTGCTTGCGGAAATTATTACTAGAATGAATACATTCTTCTTCGTAGGTGTTCTGTCACATAAGATAACAATTTATTTTCTTTGTGTTTTAAAAAATCATCAAACCCTTTTGAAGCTCACTTCTCCTTCGATAAATTCAACTAAACTGGTATTTGAAAATAATTGTTAGATTTTGAAGAGACACTAAATATATTGATGACAAATCGATAACATTCATCCACAAATCGATAGCATTATCAAACATTCGATTAATTACTGTTGAAATTGAACCTTTCTCTGAAGACAACAGTTTTGTAAACTCAGTAACTTATCGGATCAAATTGATAAACGTAACCTTCTACACTTGTATAAATATCCTTGATTCAACGTTTTTTCATTTTCGGACTGTTACCAGAAACACATGAAACACTACCCTGGGGTTACTATTCCGTATCAACCGAAAATGAACAAGGATATATGGACTGGGATGATCTGGATGAAAATGATGTAGTGTACAACTAAACAATCTATCATTTCGAAACAAATCAAGATATGAAGAAAATAGTGGTTTTGATAGGCCTACAGGGGAGTCTTTCACTATGAAACAATAAAAAAAAGACAACGCGCTTGCGACTCATACTTCTTGATTGATGTTTTCAATCTTGAGTGGTGTGGAAAATGAGTTCATAAGTCTTAGAAGCCATATAATTAATTAGCTAACCATGACAACTCCACAATGGTGGAGATAGATCAGATCAGCGTAATGATTGGACAGACAAGAGACCAACTAGCTGGATGGTCAGGTAGACTGGCATTAAGACATGCAAACAGCTATGACACCTAACAGCTATGACACCTAACAGCCGGGTAGGTGCAGATGAAAGCAAGCTTGCCATGTAGTCAGACGGCCAGGAAGTCAGCATAATTGGATGGATATCTAGAGAGAGGGCTTGTCTGAAGTCTTACAAAATAGGGATCTGGAAACGCTGACAATGGACGGTTTGAACAGATATTCAGCTGCACAAATATAGAGCTGAACAGACTCTCAGGTAGAAAGTCATTCAATGTGATTGTTCAAAGCTGGTAAACTTACCAAGATAGCTGAAGAGTCGGCTTGCCAGAATGTTGAATCTCTGCTAGGCTATTTGATTGTCATGAAGACTTCTACCCAAGTCGAAAAATGCTGAGAAAATTCCTTAATATGATGTATCCAACATTGATATGCTGCTCGAAGTCACTGAATAATTCTTGAAAGAGTCTCTTCTCTTGATAGTCGACAATTGAAGGTCAGTATAAAATATATTTTTATATCAATATAAAGTTTTTTCATTTGAGAAGTGATGCCTTGAATGAGAATTCTTATTTCCTCATGAAAAATCATAGCGGTAGTTTCACATATATTTCAGTATTTTATATTTAAAACATAATCTGGCTAGCTCATGATTCATATTTCATTCATTCTGACTAATATCCTGAAAGTACCGAAATGTCGAAAATTCCATAAGACTTCTATTTTTTTTTTTTTCAAACAACCTATTCATTTCTCCCCATCACCTTGAAATATAAATGTATAAATGATGGATTTACAGGTATTTTATGTGGTGCTAGTACACACGTAGTGAAATCATAAGGAAGCTGCTATTTGTATGAATGGACAGGCGGACGGAGTGTGGTGTATGAATTATATTTTTCGGTCTATTTTTTCTTGTAAAAAAGGTAAAAATCACAAATTGTGAAAATCATATTGGTGTGTAAGGAAGGTATATTCAGGCGTGATGATTCAGCTAAGGTCTCTCATAAGTACACGAATATTCATCATGATAAGAGACTATTATCCTCCAGTAATGTATATGAGATTCCGTAATATAATGATTAGGACTATGATGCTGTACAAAGACACAAAGTATTGCACACAAATTCCAGCTATTCATTCTTATCGAGCCAAAAGATACTTTGAATTTCAGTGAACTCCTTCTCATACTAAATAATGTTTTCCATCTTATAGCAGCTTGTGTATACTTACCCCTCAGGTGAAGCGGGATTCTAAACGACGACAATATAATGTTTACATATATCTACGTTGTTTCGTTCACTCCAACTACATCATAACCTCAAATAATTATTCCCGGTGAGGCCTGAATTATATCAGATGAAGCATAAGCAGCACATATGACCTTTTTACCTGCAAGTCATCTCAGTCTTTATAACTGTATGCCGTCCATCATTCAACACTCTATAATATATCCATCCCGCACCCTTTCAACGCACCATATTACATCAATAAAATACCCATATTTTGCCCCTGCTCCTTTCAATACCATTTATCAATAGAATACTAATGTTTTCTACCGCGCGCCTTCTCATAATTTTTTGTCAGTTCATATGTCTCCACTAATAATTCGAGAAATGTCTGAGCAACTTCAAGTTTTTCTAGATGTTGTCAAATATCATATAATACTAAACACAAACCAGCAATCTATATTATTACAACTATTGAGCCTCAGCCGTGATTTCTGCAATTGCAGATGAAATAGCCAAATCAAGGTGACATTCTTTTGTTCCATGTTCAGAATATGAATAGATGAACTAATGACATACATCCCACTAGTCTACGATTAATTTCAATCCGAAAAACAACACAAAAACATCTTACATATACGCCATACACGGGTGAGTTCCATTTAAAAGCCACAAATAACGCTCGACGTGTCTGCTAATGCGCTAGGGGCTCGGGAACAAAAATGACTAGCATGGACCTTAAAATTCTGAAATTCTGTACCTAGATCTAGGGAAAAATCTTCATATATTCACATGTATTTATAGGTGTAATTCTTGAGATTTGCTCTGTTTTTTCCGGAGATCTAGGTAAAACGGACTTAGAAAATTTGAAGGTGTGCTGGATCCGGTGTAGTACCTTTACTATTGACTTTCATTGCCATTCTTTCGGACAATTTTATTAGTATAAGTAAAAATAGAATTTCATTGAACTTTATCATTT